>JAPKLW010000790.1:187669-219286 GCA_026898455.1 Plectranthus barbatus
AAATATGTTATTAGCAAAAATTGAGAAATTAAGGTTACTTAATTTCTTGAAATTTTAGAGAGAGGGATTAATGATTGTAATTTGTAAATATGCATCATCAATCAATACTGTATCAAATAAACAATGGTGTGGCCAAAAATGATAACTAGACCATGGAATAAAAAAAGTTGGCTTTTCTTTTAAGGCATGAAATGATCCGAAAGATGAGATCCAAATGACTTCTAACCAAGTTTCCGAAAAATAAAAAAAAAAGAGTTGTATTTGAAATAGTTTTGGAAAGGTGAAAATATCTTGAGAGCATATGGTTATAATTTTCAAAATATGCTTGAATTAGTTAGCTTGGGTTTTTAAAGTTTTGAAATTAAAATAAAAAGTTTAAGAAAAGAAAATTTATATTGCATAAATAATATAACAATTTTTTGCTTTTGAAACTTCTCTAGCACAAGTGTTGAATCTACGAAATCTGGAATTGCCGTTGAACCATGAAGATTATCAACAACACCAATTCAGTATGGAGCTGTTGCCTGTGCTGGACGCGGGGTGAGGCTGGGGCTTGAACAAATTTGGGTTCAGTGTCGGCAAATTTACGTTAGATTATAAGTTCCATTCTTGAGAAAATTAATTGATGCTGCAATTGATTCATAAGACATTGATTTGAGCCATTTTTTTTAAAATCTATTTACAATAACTTATTAAAAATAGGTTTGCACTTTTGTTAGGTTTAATTTTTTGAGTCTATAGTCTTACAATTATATGAATATTCTTGATTAGATCTATTTACGATTATGATTTTGACTGTCAAAAATCTTAACCTTTATCTTTATGGTATGCCCATCAAATTTATTCAAAGATTGGTATTTTTTAAGCAATTAAAAAATCATCAATATTAAAGATTCAACCGCCCACTATAAAGTGTAGTGGACCCAATAAAAAAACCGTCGATCATTTAAAGTTAATGGAAGAAAAAAAAAAAAAAAAACCAATATTGATGATTCAGCACAATTAAAAATAGATATAAAAACTGTTGATATACAGAAAATCCTGTATATTTATATATACAATACTGTTAATTTTCATTTACCACTCACAATCATCTTTTTAACCGGTAAAACATCATCGTTCAATTTTTGGTTTATTCTTATATTCATGAAAAATGTCTTTCTCCAAATTTTTTTGTTGATCTAGATATCCATGAAAATTTGTCATTTTTCAACCATTGAATAACATTCCACTTTTTTCCGTTCTTTTTGCTTTGTTTGAAATATAATATAATTTCAGTTAATATAATAAATTTCAGTTAATATAATATATCTATACTTATTTATTGACACACAGTATTTTGCTATTGCATTTATATTTTTTTTAATAATACTTAAAATATAATAATTTCGTGCAACGCACGGGTGAAATACTAGTATCTGAAAATAAGAGAGCAGTTTCTTCCATGTCCATGTTCAGCACATACTTTTATGAATTATCAGATGCTGGGGCCATCCATTGCCAATTGAGATATTCTAGCGATAACATCATCATCATCTGATTCATCAGCATCACGAGAAGTAGTTCCATTGGGAGGAGTGTTTGCAGATGCACAGCCATTAGTTGGAGCATCTTCAGCTGGGAAGACTATATGACCCCTAGAAGGGGTGCGTAGATCTTTCTCCATTTCATGATCTCTGATGAAAAGGATAAAGTATCAGGTACGAAACAATACCATAGGACTACACTGAAAGGAAAAAAAAACAAAAAACAAATCAAGAATGTATAAGAATCTCACAAGCAATAAATCCATATGCGGTTTGGTATCAGACCCTCCCAAGCTCTTTGGATGATTCCATCCCCTTCCTCCTCATCATCAAATCCAAATGCAATCTCACTGTTGAAGATGTTCAAAACACTGAGTAAAGTAAAAAATGACAACCGGATCCTACTCCGAATAATTTACTAGACGACGCTTAGAGCACACCTTGGTAAACATTTTCTATGGTATGCCTTTGGGCAGCGACGACAAACTGCAAATTGCAGATCATGGATGGACCTCATTTCCGATTTCTTGCAAACATGGCATTTATGAATAGGGCATGGAAATGGTTCCCCAGCAGCAATTCTATTCTGTAGTTCTTCTGCTTTAGCGTTACACTCAGGATGGACAAGCCTAGAAACACAATGAGGATGATAGAAGTGCCCGCAAGCTCTGTCAGCACAACAAAATACCTGCAGATAATCAGCCATGAGATGAGATACATATGGGAAGGCAGCTTGTTAATAGAATGAACAAAACTCAAAAATGAATATTGAGGTATCAAATGTATCTTTTAAAAGTATTTGGCCCAATGAAAGAGGTATATAGTCATGCCATTTCCATTTGAGAATAGTGCATAAATACAGTGCAAGTTTAGAATGAGGCTAAATGGCAAATGCAATAATTTTTTTTTAAAAAAAAATGCACTAAACATGCTCGATCTTACAATCTAGACCATGGTAAATCAGAAGTGGCAATTCACGATATCATTAGTAAATAGCTTTAGTAAATGTGAAGACCAGGAAATATAAGCGATTACATACCTCAGGGTTAGATAACTCATCAGAAGATCCCAATTTTCCACATGCAAAGCATTGGTGATTTTTATGCTTGCAGTTGTCACAAAAATAAAAAGGAACATTTTTAATCGCCTGTCACATAAAATCTTACCCAAGCTAAAGCAAAGACCACACGGATACCTTGAAAATGTGGAGAGAGAGAGAGAGAGTAGATACTTCGAGTTCAGCATCAGTTAAGCCCAGAGAATCACATTTGGAGACAATACCATCTTCAACAGTTGCATGGAACGACCTCATGCACTTGCCATCACACCTGAACTCAACATATTTTCAAAACATCAAGTAAGAGATGCATCATTCACTTGTAATGTGTGCTAATATGTGTCCTAGCAAGCAAAGTATTGTCATTTCATACCCACCAAAAAATAAAAAAATAAAAAAAATTCAAGCATGAGCATAGTTACCTAACAAAAGCACATAAGAAGCATGAACATGCCAATGCAATCATCTGCAATGAATTAATAACATCCTAGAAGAAATATGGTACTATGTAATCAGCCATTCGAACTCGAAAGAAATAATGGAATTATATGTTCGGTAAAAACAAAGACAGATTACTGGAAGGATGCTATGGTGACTAGTCATTGACTCATGCATGCCAATTCCCGCTATGCCAAATGATAAAAATAATCGATGATAATTAAAAAGATGTAGTTCAGAGTTGGCCAAGAATAAGTGTGAGTGGTATAAAGCTAATGAAACATGATAAGGTTTACAGCAATCTCGATCAAGATGGAACTTGGCAGAAGGCTTTTATATGAAATGGGAATCAAGGTAAACATACATGTACAGAATACCCCCGTCATCACAGATTGCACACACAGAATCAAAACAGCCACCCTCTTTGGAATCACTATCCTCATTTTCATCTGCCTCCTCGCCCTCTTCATAGTTTCCACATTCATCTTCAGCAACCTTGTCAGGTTCCCATACATCCTCTTTTGCATCAACTATAAACCATCCATCCTCTTCTTCATCAACAATAAAGGGGGGTTTTACATCCTGCAAAGAAATGCATTTACAGAACCATACTAACTCCAACGTGAGGAGGCTAGAATTTACCATATTTTAGTGTTAAGTGCACATTTGTGTCAGTGTGCAAGGGTAGAAGGGAAAGTAACCTCATATAAAGTTTTCTTCTCCCAAGGTTTTTCTGCAAGGAATGCACCCAAAAGCTGGGTAAAGGGGAGAGTTGCGGTTAGAACTGAAAAGATTTCCATATACGTGGAAGCCAATAATGGAAATAAATTTACAAGATCAACTTTAAGGTCTAAGTAATTTAGCCATCACAAAATAAACAATTAATCATATCATTTAGTTTACAGCCTCAGCATCAAAAAGCTACAGCCTTTTGACAAACAAAAACACAAGTAATTGCGATGGAAAGAATCCAACAAAACATCCTATGATGAAGACTCCTGAATCAAATAACGAACTTATTGAGTGCTACATAACATGTGGTGAAGAATTCCCTGAATACAAGTTCATTATTTAGCTCAGATAGATCTACTGACCGTGGATGTCGCCAACTTTTCATCCCACTTAATGGCTTCTGTAATTAGAGGTACATGAGCTGCCACATCTTCCTCACAAGGCCCTCTCTCAAACCTGCTACAAAATAGTGGAGATATTAGAGGATACTCAAACTGCAGTATGTTTGAAACAGTAAATAAAACACACAGCAACAAGGAGTTTCTGCTACCGCACATTCACTCCCTAAAAAACAGGTATCGTCTTCTTATGGAATCATTAATTTTCATGTGACAAAAGTTAAGATAGAGGGTGATATAAGATAGCATAAAACTTCCCGCAGCAAATTTCATATATTAACCTCAAAGTTTTATCAAGAGCATCCCACAAAGCTCGATGGGGCCGCTGAGGATTCCACTTAGCAAAGTGTAGAACATGCAGCGTAACCAGAAGCGTTATGATAGTGTCAATAAAAGGATCCAATGGTTTCATAAGCTTGATCCAGTTTCCCTGCACTGATAACACTGAGATCTCCGGCTTCTCCTTTGGGAGAACAAACTTCCAAGCAGTAACCTGGATGTAGATAGGACGGAGCCCATTATCTGCTTTCCCTGTGAAGTATATCTGATTTTCCTTTCCATCATGAGCGACGCCATTACCCCAGTCCACCGGCAAATTGGCAAATGAAATAAATTCTTCATCAGCACCGTGGAAAAATTTATAATCAGTTACATTGTTCTGAACTGCTTCGCCTTCATCATCGAAAGATGCCATCTCTTCCTTCAGTCTCTGCACTAAACCACAAGTCCACAATTTAGAAATCACAACAGAAACATAACTTAAACTCCATGCGGCTTTCTTTCACTAAAAGTCTTCTCCTACAAATTTTTAGTTTCATATAGAATGAAAACACAGAGAACAAATATCCATGAGCTCAACATGAGAATATTTAAAAAAAAAAAAAAAAAAAAAACTGAACAGAGATCATACCTCAAAAGAGATGTAGAGAGAGGTGATTGAGATGGTAGAGAGTCGGCAAGGGTGTGTTTCGTGAAATGAAAGAGGTGATGGGTGATCAGTGATGTGAAATAAGATTGCAGGTTAAAGTTACAATATTATTGGCGTGGGAGAATAGGACAAAAGAGTTTGAAATAAAAATAAACGGAAATGGAGATGAAAATGAACAGTCTTACTACCTCTAACCATCTCCAAAAAATCCAAACTCAAACCAAAAATTGCATTAAATGTTACATCAAACAACTTTCTTGTCCAACCGAAAACACTAAACTCAAACTCAAAAGAATATTATTAGTATATTCCTTTTATCATAAGTTTTCAAACTTTTTAAATACAACCAATATTTTTAACAAATCTGCAATTTGAACCCTTTATTAATTTCAAAGAAAATAAATTACAAGATAATTAATTATTAAAAATACAAAATATTATTAATTGCGTATTTATTAATTGAATAATTATTTAAACTATAAATTTATAACTTATTAAAAATTATTTAAATAATAAAGAAATTAAAAATACATGATGATATTAAGATTATATTAAAACATATCAATGGTACAAATGATAAATTTATAAAATATAAACATATCAATGCTTATTTAATTTTATGAAGTTTAAATTTAATTATAAAAACATAATAAATTTAAAAGCAAATAAAATATTAAATGGTACTGTGTAATTTTATTTATTCATACATTACATTTTAGTAAATAATAATAATAATATAATTAAATAATATATATATATATATATATATATATATATTATTAGAACAAATAATTAAAGACTACAAAATTCATAAATGCCAAATTTATAGAATTATAAAAGTTTGGGGGTTAAAGTGCAAATTTTTTAAAGAAACGGTGTGATGAACAGTATAACACCTTGTGTAATTTGGAGAGAGAAAACTGCAAAACACAAAATAGGATGGGTTTTGGGGTTCAGTTGGAGTTGATATGAGTTTTGGGGTTCTCTTAGACCATCTCCAACCGAAAAACCTAAACCCAAACAAAAAATGCAGTAAATGTCACATCAAACACCATTCTTCTCCAACCGAAAACACTATACTCAAACTCAAAAGAATATTCTCAACATATTCATTATATCACAACTTTTCAAATACAACCAATATCTTTAACAAATTTACAATTTAAACCCTGTATTAACTTTTTTTTTATAAATATTACAAGATAATCCATTATTAAAAATACGAAACATTATTAATTACGTATTTTTTAATTGAATAATTATTTAAACTATAAATTTATAACTTATGAAAAATTATTTAAATAATAAAGAAATAAAAAAAACATGATATTAAGATTATATTAAAACATATCGAATGATAAAAATATAAACATATCAATTCTACAAATGATAAATTTATGTAATTTTATTTATTCATACATTACTTTTTAGTAAATAATAATAATAATAATGTAACGCCCCCAACTGACCTTCCCAATTTGGGGTCGCGTTACATTGATGTTTCAGATTTTGCCAAACATTTTCTCACTGTATATAAATAAGCGGAAGACTTAAATAAAATGAAAAGATAAATAGAATATCAGAAATTCATACTTCAAGTCAGGTTTAAAGAACAAATTTCAAATTTGTTGTAAACATTTCAGAAGTGGGAAGGATAAATCAGAGAGTGTAGCAGCGTGTGTGTAACGTGGCGGAGATATGCATATGAAGATGCATATCTCAGGATGTAAGGTTTCAAAAAACTCCACATCGCTTGTTTACACCTCTGCTCGCCCATCCTTGCTGCTCAACCTGCGTATTTTAGAAATAATACAAGGGGCTGAGTACTGACGTACGGTGTACCCAATGAGAAACATGCCCGAAAACATACATTATATAGGAGATATGCTATGCAACTCACACAGATAGACACGGGATTTTGTTGAAAGGAATCGTGTTATCTAAAATATTTTATTTTGGCACGTGTGCTATTTACATGTTATTATATCTGTATCAGTGTTGTAACTGAAAGTTGGCCGACTTCCAAGTTACGATGATCAGTTAGGAATGCATTCACACTCAACCTATTGTCATCTAAGTGCACTAGTCTCAGAAATCCATTTTGAGACCCGATCATTTAAATATAAATCACCGTATCCAAACACTGGAGGACACTCCGCCTCATTCCAACAAACACATGGGGACAGTTCACCCAAATCAATATCAAATGGGCTTCCAACCCTGTTCACTGAATGATTTATAGCGCAGTTATGGAAACCTGGTTCTAAACTCATTAGTTATACTCTCTGTCGATGGGAATCGACAGAGGACAGATATAATAGCACAAAATCATGCATAGGATTCTCAGTTAAAACAAAACATTTTCACACATTTTTGAAAAGAAAATGCACGTTTGATTTTTTTGTACTGAAATAGTTTCCCACCTTGTGTTTGGCTTTAGGTATAGATGTTTTTCCGCTAGTATGAGCTCAACCAATCCTTGCTTCAATCTCCTACAATTAATTAGGGATACTCAAGTTAGTACGAACGATCTAGGACAATAATATCTCAATCATAATAAATCGAAACTCGAAAAGAATTAAGATCGAACAACATCAAATCTTCCATGGTTGAGCTCTGTGTCGACCGACAGAGCTCTGTGTTGGTCGACACAGCCCTTGGTCGACACAGCTTCCAGATCAACAGCTTCCCTGTCGATACATCTCTGTCGACCAACCCTGTCGATCGACATACCCTTGTCGACCGACAGAAGTGTGTCGATTCAATCCCCCGACTGGCGTCCCTGTCGGTCGACACACACCCTGTCGACCGACAGAAGTGCTCGATATATTTCCCTCGACAGTAGCCTCTGTGTCGATCGACATACTTCTGTGTCGATCGACACAGATCGTCTTCTTCGCGAGCTCGCTGGAAAACCTGCAACTTCGACGAAAACGCTCCTCCCAACTTCCGATCATACATGCAATTACATAATTTGACTCTCTAGACACTCTAGAACACGATTCTAGCCCTTAAACACGAATTAAATGCAAGTAATGAGGGTTGAGAGAGAGCTCACCAGAAAACTTTTCCTCACGGCGGCGGTGGCGATTCCGGCGGTGGAACTTGCGGTTCTTGGTGTTCGAATGTTCCCTATAACATCAGGAACATGCCTCAATCAACCAATTTCGATTTTATCGCCGATTAAACGAGTTACAAAATCAAAACTCGAAAATCTTAGAGGGTTGAACACCCAAACTTCTCACCTTGATAACTCCGTCAATACTCGTCCCCTCTGAACCCACTTGTGCTCAAATTGAAGCTTGAAGGGAGTACTACACGGTGGTGGTGGCGGCTGGCTCGGTGGTTGTCGGAGGCGGCCAAAATCTGGCCGGAAAACGGGTCTGACGGGAATGGGTTGAGGGTGGGAGAGTTCTCAATAATTTCTCTCTCTATGATAGCATAAGGTGGAAAAAGTTTACATTATAACTCTCACCCTATATATACACCCCTCTCCCATCATATAACATACATAATATGTATATAAACATATACATATAACTTAATTTCCATATAGTTTCCATTATAATTTCATGAATAAATCTTATTTTCCTCAAAATTTTCCATCTCCACATAATACATGATAAATCATATCATTTTCTTCCAAAATTCACAATTCATCTTATCATCCTTAAATAAACCATGGTAACTCTTTATTTATATAATTCCCTTCCAACTTCATAATAATAATTAAATCCTTAGTTTGAACTCGTGAAATAAATACGCCAAAATTGGGAATAGTTCACTTTATTTAACTCGAATAATCATATATGGTCAAATAATACACGGGGTATTACAAATAATATAATTAAATAATATATATATATATATATATATATATATATATATTTATATATTACTAGAACAAATAATTAAAGACTACAAAATTTATAAATGCCAATTTTATAGAATTATATAAGTTTGGGGGCTAAAGTGCAATTTTTTAAAGAAATGGTGCGATGAACAGATATACACCATATTTGGTGTATTTTAGAGAGAGAAAACTGCAAAATGCAAAATGGGTTTGCGTTTGGAGTTCGGTTGGAGTGGATTTGGGTTTTGGGATGGGTTTTGGGGTTCGGTTGGAGATGCTCTAAACACATCTACCTAAATTAATAATGAAATATTAATTTCTATCTTATCTACATATACAATTCGTAATTCAACTCAATTTCTAATCATCATCAATAACCTGAATATGATCCAATTATCCAATAAAATATTTATTTTTATTCATTCACTATATAACCTTGAACAAAATATTATTTACCACTCTCAGTGACCTAATCCAACCTAACTTTTTAATAAAATATTATTTTATTTCTATTTCAATATCATATAAAAAATTAAAGAATTATTCTAATTTATAATTATTATGTAATAAGAATTTATAATTTACTTGATAAATAATGATAATAATGCAATAAAAAAATTTAAATTATGTATACATAAGCTATAAACTACATGTTATATTTTTAATAATTATTTTAAATATATAAAATATGTTTTTAAAAAAAATAGCACATGCTACGTATATAATGTTGGTAAAAAAGGGGAAAGGCATGGAGGGGATGCAGGTGCCTCAAGTCGCATAAGGTTTTAAACTTTTTCTTTTTTTTTTTTAATAATTTTTCTTATTTGTATTTTTCTTGCAACCCAATTACAAAGTCACCATTGTGACTAACCTTAAAAAGTTAATATTTGAATCAATAATAAAATATAAACTATAAAAGTTGAAATATAAATTAAATACAAATACAAGAACAAACATGAATGTGCAATTACAAACGAAATTCAAATTACTCATTTGGCAAAAAGTAGAAGCTCTGTTAATTGGAGTTTTTCACCAGAAGGCACAGAATACCCCCTTCTTCAAATATTTTTGATCTCTTGTGGCTTTTACCATCATCTTTATCATTGTCATCTTTATTTTCACAACAAAGTAATGTTATATCCAACTTAACTTCCTTGAATATTAAAAATGTATAATATTTGTAATTGTGTATATAAATATAAAATCTTTCCATATTATGATATGGTTATGTCATCATTTACTTTCCGTGTTTATAGTAAATTGGTAATTTTTATACAGTGAAATAACTCATTTTAGATAAATATATTATAATCATACAATATTTCTCATTCACCAAAATAATTTGTTAATTAAAAACTAAATTAATTTTATATTTACCATATTTATTGTTAATTTTCTTTAATTTGTAAAACTAATAATTTATATATAAATGGATCTGTAATTATATTAAATACATACTTACCATATTTATCATATAAAACTATATTAGGAAGGTTTTTTTGAGGAGAAAATTTTTGGATCTTAGCTTTATATATACTAGATATACACGCTGCGTTACACGGTCAATTTTTGTATATTTATTTATTTTTTTATAAAAAATATTAATTAATATTAAATATTCAATCAATGATAAACTAACATAATCCAACTTAATAATAAAATATTAGTTTTCTTTCCTCCACTTACACAATTCACAATTCAACTTACTAATTTATACTAACAGTTAGGGGTTTACACGTTTTGGTTCAAACCGGCCAAACCAGTCGAACCGAAATAATTTGACCGGTTTGGCAAGTGAATTAATCGGCCGGCCGGACCGTAAATTTGAAACTGTATTATTTGGTTTGGTCCATAGTTTGAGTACAGAAACCGTCCGTTTGGACCGAACCGGACCGTTTATAGTTTTAATAAATATTTAAATTATATATTGTACATATGTAGTACATTTAGTGTAGTTGTTCAAGCTATATTCTAAATTTTAAAAGGTACAAGTTCAAATCCTATATGCAATATAATATAAATTTTTTTCTCATACATTTTTATTTACAAAAATATTTTTATTTATTTGTAAACGTCTATCCTTTTACCCTTATTATCTTCTCAGAATAGGTATGAATCCTATACTGTGCAAAATCATAGAATTTTTATTTTCTCCTACATTTTTATTTATTAAAATTTAAACTAAACCCTAAACTATCCAATATTACAATCTTACAATTTAGTTCAAGCGTCGGTCGGCTTCACCGTTATCGCATCGTAATAATGTGACCTTTTATGAACTACTACTCCCTCCGTCCCATTATATTAGGCACGGAGGGAGATGGAACAGAAACCAAGGAGGGTTTTTATTACACCACTTAACACATAATTAAGCAATAAAAAAAGAATAAAAAAATGCTAATGACAATGTTTTAAAAAAGGAAGGGCAAGTCAAATCAGCCCTACTTAAGCTATATTAGGGGCTGCAAACACAATTTTGGAGCCAAAACATTCTTCAAATCTGAGATTACATCCAAATTTCCCCCCTAATCTAGTCCTATAAATACAAATCCACTTCTACAAACATTAAAACAAAAATTCAAACAGCTGAGAGCACTTCTACAAACCAAAAAACACAAAATCAAAGTGCAATATGGGTAAGAACCCAGACATTTCAGAGGAAATGAGAGCTGATATTGTTGCATTCCTGTTGGAGAGATTGAAGGACAGCAAGCCAGCAAAAGGGGTGATCAATCAAGCTGCTGCAGCCTTTAATGTTTCAAGAACAACCATCTCAAGAATCTGGAAATCTGCAAGAGAAGCAAAAACAAGAGGTGAAGGTTTACATTTTAAAGGGAAAAGGATTGCTAGAATAAGAAAGCTCAAACATGAGGTAAACAATGAGCAAATTGCTGCAGTCAATTTTCAGAAAAGAGGAACAATTAGGGCACTAGCTGAGAGCATAAGTATTCCTAAGTCCACTGTGGGTAGATGGGCTAAAAAAAACCTGATCAGAGCACACACAAATGCAATAAAGCCATGTTTGACAGCTCCAAACAAACTCTTAAGATTGAAGTGCAGTTTACAAGCCATATGTTATGATCATGTGTCAAAGATGTTTAAGTTTAAGCCAATGGAGAATATTGTGCACATAGATGAGAAGTGGTTTTATTTAACCAAAAATACACATAGGTACTACCTCACAGAATCAGAAACAGAGCCACATAGGACATGCAAGAGCAAAAAATTTATTCTTAAGGTGATGTTCATGTGTGCTGTGAGTAGGCCAATATTTTCAGATGAGGGCAGTGTCATATTTGATGGTAAAATAGGGATGTGGCCATTCATAGAAGAGGTGGCAGCCAAAAGAAGCAGCAAAAACAGGGATGCTGGTACTCTAGAGCTCAAACCAATTCAAAGCATCACTAAGGAAGTGATAAAGGCATGCCTAATCAACAATGTAAGTTGCTGCAGTTTATACATGCATGTATGCATATAATCTGCATGAACATAATGAATTTAATGTGTATTCTACATGTTTAAGTAAAACAATTGTCATTCAACAAGATAATGCTCAGCCCCATATCACTAATGAGAATGCAGATTTTCAAAATACAGCAACTTCAGATGGATTTGACATACAATTGGTGCAAAAACCACCTAATTCTCCTAATCTAAATGTCAATGACTTGGGTTTTTTCAGGGCAATTCAAAGCTTACAGCAGCAACAAGCATGTCAAGATGCAAGAGAGCTAGTCAATGCAGTGGTAACAAGTTATAACAACCTACAAGCAGTAACTCTCAATAAGGTGTTTCTATCCCTACAAGCTTGTTTCATAGAGATTATGAAAGTTAAGGGCTGCAATAGCTATAGGCTGCCACACATGAAGAAGGATGCTTTAATGATGCAAAATGCTTTGCCCAGAAATCTAGAGGTACCAGTTGACCTAGTGAAAGATTGTCTACACTATATGACTGAGCATGGACATGAAGGAAATGATATGGAATGTCTCATGACTCAATTGGGTTTAGCTTTTTCTTTACTGTAAGGATAGATAGGATTAGTGCACATGACTCTTTTGTAAAGCACATGTAGTCTTTTGTAGTGAACATGACTCTTTTGTAAAGCATATTGACATGTAATCATGCACATTCAACTTATGAAGTTTCAAGAAACCACTTCAAACATGGAGAACACATTTCAAACAGAAAATGTTTCATGAATGTGTATGGGATGTGTGAGCAAGTTCAAATCATTTCAGGAAATAACCCTAAACCCACAGCAGAACCAGGGAATCATCATGCTCAACCAGCTACTCAGAAAACCAGCAAGAGCAACACATTAAACCAGCAAGAGCAACACATATAACCAGCAAGAGCAAATCAGAACCACTCATGGCCGAAGAAGATGAGCAGCAATAGCAACAATCGACATAATCAACATAGGCAGACCACCAATCAGCCATAAAATGAAGAGGCAGACCACCAATCAACATGCAGACCACCAATCAGCCATAACATGAAGAGGCAGACCACCAATCAACATTTTGACCATAGATTCAACATCCAGACAACCAATTCAACAGACAGATCCACCAACACATAGATCCAGCCATAAAATTATGAGGCAGACCACCAATTCAACATGCAGACCACCAAAAACACATAACATGAAGAGGCAGACCACCAATCAACATTTTGACCATCGAATGAACATGCAGACAACCAATTCAACAGACAGATCCACCAACATAATTCAACAGACAGATCCACCAACACAATTCAACAGACAGAACATCAATATGCAGACCACCATATTTCAAGAAAACGAAGGTAACAAAGAGAGAATTCACCGGATGTTTGGGAACTGAATGTCCCAAAACAGTCGGACGACTTCCATCTTTATAGCGTGAGGAAAAGCCAACTCAGCAGCAACCTCCGCCAGCCACTGCCTCTCCTTCTCCAAATCGAAAGACAGGTCCGTATCCTCAGTAAATCCGCTCAGCACCGGCCCTCCAATGTCATCACTATCATCCCACCAAGCGATGGAGTCTGCGGCGGCAACTAGACCATCACCGGAGCTGTCGCCTGGCCGCGTCCCACAGTCGGAGTCGTTGCCTGCACGCTGAACCGTCACGGTAGCGGCGACAACAACCCCAACGTCGGGGTCGCCGCCAGCACGCTGGACAGAAGGGCTAGGGAGAGGGGACATCATCGCGGCAGATGATTTAGGGAGAGGGTACACGGGTGTCATCATCGCAATGTAGGGCAATCGAACAATTAGGGTTTGAGAGAGGAGAGGGGCGAACGATTTAGAGCATCAGGGAGGAGGGCGGCGGAGGTTCGGCCGTAGAGAGTGAGGGAAATGAAGATGCGGCGCAGGTGAGTGAGAGAGAGATCGACAAGATTAGGGTTTGAGAGAGAGGGAGAAGAGAGATCGACAAGAGATGCGGCGCACAAGTGAAGAATGAGGGAAATGATCGACAAGATTAGGGTTTGAGAAGGGGAAGGGTAAAGTTGTAAATAGGGGGAAAAATAAGGGTGAAAATGTCATTTACACTTTAGCTTAACATAATTAAGTGTTGTTAATTTTTTGCCAAAAAGGGAAATGTGTCTAATAAACGGGACAAACCGAAAAGGAAAGTGTGCCTAATATAATGGGACGGAGGGAGTATTATTTTTGAGAATGAGATATAAGCTACTCCCTCCGTCCCAAGACACTCGCAACGTTTTCCTTTTTGGTCCGTCCCAGAACACTTGCAACGTTTCCTTTTTTGGAAAGTTTTTATTAATTAATCACCCACTAAACCTACTCTACTCCTACCCCATTATCTCTCATACCCCACTATCTCTCCTAATCATTAACCTACTAATCCTACCCAACTAACTTTTATAATCACTTTTTCTTAACCTCCGTGCCCGGTCAAATGTGTCAAGAGATTCGGGACGGAGAGAGTATTATATTTTGATGTCATAAATTGTTTGTTTCTACTATAATTGTCTTGTACTTTGTCGATGAGAAACATTATTTATTTATTTATTTATTTTTAATTTCTCAAATAAATTATTGCTAAAAATAAATTTTTTATGTTTTGACTTTGCTCGTTAAAGTCATGTTCCAAACCGTTAAAACCGGCCGAACCAAACCGTTTTATTTGGTTTGGTTTGAAAAATTAATTTGGCCGGTTTGGTTTGAAAATTTTTCAAGCCGTATTATTTGGTTTGGTCCATAGTTTGAGTACAGAAACCAGCCGTTTGGACCGGACATGACCGTTTATAGTTTTAATAAATATTTAAATTATATATTGTACATATGTAGTACATTTAGTGTAGTTGTTCAAGCTATATTTTAAAATTTAAAAGGTACAAGTTCAAATCTTATATGTAACATAATATAATTTTTTTTCTCCTACATTTTTATTTATTTGTAAACGTCTATCCTTTTACCTTTATTATCTTCTCAGAATAAGTATAAATCCTATACTCTGCAAAATCATAGAATTTTCATTTTCTTCTATATTTTTATTTATTTATTTGTTAAAATTTAAAATAAACCCTAAACTATCCAATATTACAATCTTACAATTTAGTTCAAGCGTTGGTCGGCTTCACCGTTATCGCATCGTAATAATGTGACCTTTTATGAACTATTATTTTTTAGAATGAGATATGAACTATTATATTTTGATGTCATAAATTGTTTGTTTCTACTATGATTGTCTTGTATTTTGTCAATGAGAACCATTATTTTTTTTTTTTAATTTCTCAAATAAATTATTGCTAAAAATAATTTTTTTTATGTTTTGACTTTGCTCGTTAAAGTCATGTTCCAAACTGTTAAACTGGCCGAACCAAACCATTTTATTTGGTTTGGTTTAAAAAATTAATTTTACAGGTTTGGTTTGAAAATTTTTCAAACCGTAATATTTGGTTTGGTCCATACTTCGACCTTCAAACCGGTCAAACCAGACCGTGTACACCCCTACTAACAATCTAACATCAATGAAATCCACCCAACATAAATTATATTTTATTTTTGTATTAATATTTCAATATATATTATTATGATTTATGTTTTAAATATATAACTATAATAAAAGTAACTTATAATTTTTGTGTAAAAATATATCAATAAATTTTGATATATATATTTTTTAATTTTTTATAATTATAAATTATTTATAATATTATAGAGTTAAAGTTAAAACAAATAAAAGATAAGTATTTAATTTAAAAAAGTCAAGTGACATTTTTGATTTGTTAACCTAATGAACAACAAAGAGTGAGTAACCGTTGTCAACCAATGCCCTTTTCTCTTATTTTTTATTTTTTAAACTTTTCTTTTATTATATTTGAGTGTCATTGCTAAAGTTAGTTTCAAGCAGCTCAACCTAGCATAGGTTATTCAATAAATAGTAGTCACTTCGCAATTTTTTATTGAATAACTTAATTATATGTGTATTATTTTTAATTTTTTAAATTATAAATCATTTCTAATTATTAAACTAAAATATATCAAAATATATCTTTTTCTCAGTATAATGTTAATATATTTTCAAATATTTTTTTCTTCTCACATTTGGTACAAAGACTCGAATTATTGAAGATTATTTCTTCTACTTGTAACATTATCTATTTATATTTCAAATATTGTAATTCCCTCCGTCTCATCCGATTATGTACTTTTCATTTCGACACATGAATTTCAGAGCTAGTGTTTAATAGCTAATTGTGGTCGTTAATAAAATTGACAATCGTAATTTATTTCTGTAAGACTTAAACACTAGCTATTAGCTATTGTTTAAACAGCTATTAAACACTAGCTCCGAAATTCATGTGCCGAAATGAAAGGTACCTAATCGGATGAGACGGAGGGAGTATAATATTATTATAAAATTAAATATCAATTTTTAGGTGAGTTCCTAAATATTTTATTATAATTATAAATGTAAAATATAAATTATTAACTTAAATATATATGTAGAAATTTAATAAAAATTATTTTAGATAACATATATTATTATTTTAATACAAAAATAAAATATAATTTAAGTCGGGAGTAAGTAATTAGCGTGAGTAGAAATTATGTTGGGTTGTAGTTGTGTTATAACTTATACTTACTTGTGTAAGTAAAGAAAAGATAAATTAATATTTTATTAAAATATTGGGTTGGGTTGTCGGTAAAGATAGCGTATACACTGGTAAAGGGGTTTTAACTCTTGGTTAATGAATTTGTCTCATGGCTTTTATTTAAAAGTAATTGACCACATCTATCCATATGTTAAAATAAAATAGTGTAAGAATAATTGTTCCGTTAAAATCAATATCAATGATTAAATTTATTTTGAATTATTACTAAAAAATATATACAAATATTATTTTATTAATTATATTTTCATATAAAATAAGATATTAAGTGTTGGATTCGTATAATATGTGAGTGTAAACAAGCTAGTTTTGGGCCAAAAGATCGACCTTTGGGCATGCATGCATCACCCTTCTCTTTTAATTTAAGGGAATCATCCCTTCATTTTTGTTTCCAAAATGATCACATACGTACTATAATCGGATTCACTAATATTGGTTTAATCATATATATATATATATATATAGGGAGCGGATCCAGTGAGAAAATTCTTAACGTGAGAAAGTGAGAAAGATGCTTAATTGATTGCATTCACAGCATTGCTTGATTGTATTCAGGTCGTTGCTTGATTGCAATGTTGCTTGATTGTGCTTTAGTTGTTGCTTGATTGCATTTTAGTTGTTGCTTGATTCAATATCAACCATTGATTTTTTTAGATCTGATGGACATGATTCATTCTTTTTTCTCACATGGAAATTTTTTTTACATGATCCCTCCTATATATATATATATACTCCTAGCTGTTTAATCTATAGTCGCATAAGAAATATTCATGAGAATAATTTGGTTAAGAGAGTTTAGTTAATTAAAATTTAAAAGCGACATTACATGAAATAACCAATTACAATAAAAAGAAAATATGGCAAAAGTATCTCTAAAATGGGGTACAATTGGTTTGAACACCTTGTTGAGATATTATATATATATATATATATATATATATATATATATATAGAGGTTATATCATATGAGAATAGATGTTAATGTAAGAAATGAGAATAAATTACAGCCTTTGATTTCACAAGATCTGCGGCTATGATTTAAAATTTTCCGTTTTCATTTTTTATTTGCTCTCATTCATTGTTAAATATTTGAGGGTATAATTGTAATTTAGCATATTTTAAATATATCTTTTACCCTCTTATTCGCGATCAGTTCAGATTTTTTTACCTTCTTTCGCGCGATTGAGTTGATTCATAATTCCTTTTATTGGTGATTTACTTTGTTCGATCAGATCTGTATTTCCTTGTTGAATAAGTTTTGTGATTTCCTTTTGAATTCTTTTCTGCGATCAAATTTATATTCATCAAATCTGGTCGTACTCGTGGTGTCTTATATTTATCAAATTTATATTTTGAATTCTCTTCTGCGATCGAGTTCTGACTGATTCATATTCAATCATGGTGGATGCTGATTCTGAAGGTTTGATTCTGCCTTTTTGTGCTTTTTGTTATACTTTCATTAGTAGTTATTTCGATTCGTAAACAAAAATTATGTTGATATTCATGAAGAATTTGTTATGGTTTGATTATCAAATTTGCTTTGTTTTTGAATTTGTTTCGATTGTTTCAAGTAGTTGATTGATGTTTCTTTAGTTTACGAAACTGTTAATTCAAGTTTTTGTTCTACTGATTTGAAAATTTTTATTTAAAGTTATTTTTTGAAGTATTTCGTTTTACTTTTATATATTTCATTATAACTTGTTTTATGTTCATTATTCTGTTTTAACAAGTTCATTTTATGAAATTGTTATAATTCTATCAACGTTTACTTTCGTATTTTTGAAATTCATATTTGTTAACTTAAGGTTCATTTTATCTGTTATCAGGTTCATTTGTACCACTTTCTGCTGATTCTATGAAGCCTTTTAAAGGGAGAAAATTTGCATCACTTATGGATGGTATTGAGTTTTATAACAATTATGCTCGAATTATTGGTTTTGAATTTTGATACTCGTTTGTCAACAGTTAATAAGGTTGGTGATACATATATTTGGAGGTATATTCTTTGTAGTAGGGAGGATGAGAAATTTATTGATGTTAAAGAGAGGGAGTTAAAAGGAAAAAGAAGGAAACGTGATACAATGAGATGTGGTTGTATGGCTAGGGTAGTCTTCAAATATGAGAGTGATGTTGGATATATTGTTCATACATTTATTGAAGAACATAACCATCCATTAGTTCCGCAAGAATTCAAACATTTTCTTAAGCTGAATAGGAATATTGATTATGTGCATCAGAAATTTATTCTGGATTGTGCTAGGACAAATATTGGTGCAAGTCAGTCGCATAAGCTATTAATGGAATTTCTTGGTGGTCATGATGGTGTTGGGTGTTCTATTTTAGATGTTAGGAATTATTCTCGTGATTTGAAGGCGTATGTTGATGGTGCGGATGCTCAAATGCTGTTAAATGAAATGAATAGAAAGAAGGAGATATGTTCATTGTTTACATTTGATTATGAAGTTGATAATGAAGACAGACTTCAACGATTATTTTGGTGTGATTCGGTTTCAAAGAAGAATTATGAATTGTTTGGAGATGTTGTGGCATTTGATAATACTTATTCAACAAATAAGTAAGTGATTCTGTTTTTCATTTGTTATTTTACTATATTCATTTTAATATATCTTCTGTTTTTCATATTAAGTCACTTATTTATCATTTAATAATTACAGGTATTGTCTGATATTTGCACCTTTCACGGGGAAAGACAATCATGGTAAACCAGTAACATTTGCTGCTGCGCTGTTGTCCAAGGAAGATGCAGATTCATTTTATTGGCTATTTGAGAAGTTTATTTCGTGCATGGGTGCAACTCCTAAAATGATTGTTACTGATCAAGATTTAGGTATGAAGGTTGCTATTGAAAGAGTCATGGTAGGTACTAGGCACCGTTGGTGCATGTGGCATATCATGCTTAAGATTGTTGATAAGGTCTCCAAAGATTTACATGCTAATGATGAGTTTAAGGAAGACTTGAAGTCAATTGTTTGGTCTGATTTGATTGATCCTGAAGTGTTTGAAGAGGGTTGGGATCATATTATGATGAACTATGAATTAGATGGGGATAAGTGGTTTGAGACTATGTTTGAGTGTAGGGCTTATTGGGTACCAGCTTATTTCCGTGACTTTCCTTTTGGTGGTCTTATGAGGACAACATCTATTTCAGAATGTGGGAATAATTTTTTTAAGAGCTATTCAAGGTGTCGTGCTAACTTGCTCCAGTTTTTGATGAATTACAATCATGTTGTTGCGTCACAAAGAAATTCAAATTCACATTTGAATTATCTTGATAGCTGTGTTGTTCGTAAGATGGATACTTCATTGTTGATTGAGAAACATGCTTCCATGATTTATAGTATAAAAATCTTTAGATTTGTTCAGGATGAGTTACTTGCAGCTTCATTTAAATGTCGGATTCTGGAGAAAAATTTGATTGGGAATGATGAAGTTTATAGAATCAAGGATGAAAGGAGTGTTATATGTAAGGTTGTTTATAACAAAGATGATGAGTCTTTCAGTTGTTGCTGTAATATATTTATCAGAATTGGTTTACTGTGCCGTCATATATTTGTTATCTTCAAGAATGAAGGCATAGAATGTATCCCTGATAAGTATGTCGTCAAACGTTGGAAGATGATATCTTTGTTGAATTCAGTCTGCCAAGTACATAATGATGATTCTTCTAATTGTACTGCTGATGAAAGTAAAGCTATGGAGAGCAAGGTTTTGAGGGCTGTTGTTAATTGCATTGGGAAAATTGATGGAGATAAGGAGCTGTTGGCAGAGTTGTTATCTGGAATAAACAAATTGGATGGCTCAATTTTATACTCCAACAATTCATTATTGAAGAAGAAGATGTTTGAAGAGTATTATGGTGCATCAGTTCCTGAGAATTTTGAAGTGTTACCTCCAAATGTGGTTAAGACTAAAGGGAGTGGCAGTAGAATAATTTCAAGGAAAGAGAAAGCTGCTAGAATGTTGGAAAAACGTGCTAGATTGTGTCGAAAATGTATGAAGATGGCATATCATGATTCTAGAAATTATAATAACGTGAATAATAATGTTGAATAGAAACTATGTTAGCATTCTTTGAATTTATACTTTATTTTTTAGTTTTCGATTTAGTTTTTCATTTTTTACTTTATGAGAATTATATATAGTTTTCCTTGTTATGCTTTTATAATGTACTTAAAATAATGAAAAATGAACTGTGCAGAACATATAATGTACTGTGCAGAACATATAATGTCATGTGCAGGAGGTATAATGAACTGTGCAGAACATATAATGAACTGTGCAGAACATATAATGAACTGTGAAGAACATATGATATTTCTTTGTACGAGCTGTATATTGAAAACATAGGTTTTTTCTTGCTTTGCATGTATTATAAATCTAAATGACTAAACATGAATAAAATAGAACATTTAATGCATCATATAAGCTATATAATGAACATAAAATATAGTTTCAAAATAACAGGGATTTGCATAAAAACTAGTACCTCATTATAATAATATAACTATTCATCATTTCATACAGTCATTCTATCCATACTTATCTATAATATGCATTCCATCCATCCTAGCAAAATATTAAAACCTAATATAGTTGTTTTCAAAAGCTATCCATGTGCAGAAAAATAAAATTGTTTTCAAAAGCCAGGCCAAATCTTCCTCAATCAAACAACTTCTCAATATTCTTCTTTTCAGCTGCATTCATTTTCTTGAAATGCTCTTTTGCCAATTCAGTTATGCGACTGCATTTAGTGTTGTAATCTGAGGTGAGCAGTGCACAACAATATTTGGCTCTCATTATGTTCAGCTGCTTTTTGGCTTCCTGTTTCAAATCAACTTTCCATTCACTCAAGCTGGTTCCCAAGTATGTTTCCATATGAATCATTGTGTAGACTCCACAGTCAATCTTATTTGTCTCATTCCGCCATTTCATCTTGAGCCTCTCAATGCTAGCTTTTTTGATTCCTTCAGCCTTGGTTTTCAGTTTTAGTTTCATCAGGAAATTAGAGAAGTATTCAACCTGTTGAAGTAATTTGTTATAAAAATGATAAATAAAATAGTATTTATACTATCATATAGTATCATGGATTTAAATAATCAATCATCATAAATCATCTTACCAAAGTTTGAGGAATGTTTCCATATTTCACACTCAATTCCTGATCATCAGCTACGCTGGAGTTGTCAATGATGAAAACTTGCATCTTTCTAAGATTGAAGGAAATCACATAAAAATGATTTGCATGGCATATTGGAAAGAACACCTGATTAAATGTGGAGTTAGTATGTAATATTTCTGTAATACTATTGATTTATGATATGTGTATAGATTATACCAGCTCAGAATTCCGTATCTTGTTTTCAGTGATATGGATCAACTCATCCTCGACCCTCTCAGTGAAAACTTGCACAATTTTTTCTTTATTCCATGATTCGTTGGGGTCCACCACTGTGTAAGACTGTTGCATTTTTTTAATGTTAGTATATGAGCTATAATGAAGTAAATAAGTGATGGAAAGAAAACATACACAAGGGAATGTGCTGAAGAAGATTCTGGATATTGTGAGAGTTTCTCTTTGTTTCTCTTCTTTGTTTAAGAATGAACTCCATGCATCAATTATAGATGTTACAACATACTTGTCAGGTATTAGGCTTTTCAGATGACCTTTTACAATTGATGCGTTCCCATCAGCATAGACGATATCAGACCTGTTTGGAAAATTATAATGAAACTTATTATTATGCATTATCATATACTCATAAAAAAGGAAAAATGAATTTGTAATTTACGCTGGAGGAGTTTTTGATGTTACAGCCCAACATAATATTTCTTTCTCTTTTGGAGTAAGTGATTCTGTAATCTTAATGGCTCGCTCATTAATGGGTGACATAAGTCTTGCTGGTCTTCTTCTTTCAATTGTGGAACTCTTGATCATCACATGCAGTGGCTGCGGTTGTTTTTTCGGCTTTCCCTTCACATTCTCTTGATCAGCTTTCCTTTCCTTCACATTCTCAATCTGCATATATAAATGTTAATTTGTCTTTCATTTTTCGTATGAAATATATTATTATACGATATGAGTACTTCATTTTTTGTTTAAGTAGCATAAATAATTCTCATTATATAGGTATCATATTAAGATAAGTGAACTTCATTTTTGAATTATCTAAGTTCATTATTACATACATCATGTTCATTAGTAGTATTTTAAGTTAAAGATAGAAACAGATTAATAGTAAAGATATTTTTATAGTTACCATTGTTGCAATAGGTTGATCATCTTGTTCATCCTCTTGTTCATCCTCCTTTGAAAAATCTTCATCCAACTCTTTCATCACATTTGAAATAATGGTTGTTCATGATCAACCTATTTCAACATATTTGTATTAGTTTCATTTTTTGCTGTGCAGAACAACATATAATGAACTGTGCAGAACATATAATGAATTGTGCAGAACATATAATGAACTGTGCAGAACATATGATATTTCTTTGTACGATATGTATATTGAAAACATAGGTTTTTTCTTGTTATGCATGTATTATAAATCTAAATGACTAAACATGAATAAAATAGAACATTTAATGCATCATATAAGCTATATAATGAAAATAAAATATAGTTTCAAATAACAGGGATTTGCATAAAAACTAGTACCTCATTATAATAATATAACTATTCATCATTTCATGCAGTCATTCTATCCATATTTATCTATAATAGTTTCATTTGTCTTGTGTTGAAGTATCAAAAATTATAATAAACAGTTAAATAATATTTATACCTCTTTGGAAGCAGTAATATCTGTTTCTTCAAATTCATCTTCAGCTTCATCTTCAGCTTCAGGTGTGCACATTTCTGTGACTGGATTCACCTCAGCATCATTTCCAGCATCTTTTACACCATCATTTCCGGCATTCTCCTAGTTTTTAAATTATGATTTTTATTAGATAAGTAATTTTTTTTAAAATATAATTTAAATAGTAGGTATCTTTACCTGATCCTGGGAAAAGACAACTTTGAAGTTATGAGGAATTGTTTCATGCAGAGCACACTTCTCATCAATTGCCTGCATAATTCGCTCCAGTCGTTCAATCCAGATAGGATTACTCCATTCTTCACCCAATGAAGATGGTTGGCTTGCCAATGAAGAACTTGTACTTGCTGCAGAAATAGCTGATGGAGGTGAAACACCTATAAGATTTCGGGATGTCTCGACCGCAATCTTGAAGCTGATATCATCTTTAAAGTCTTCAGGTGCATTCTTTATCAAATTAATCAAAGTGGACATAGATTCAGCCATCTCTTTTGCTGCATTTATTATCTGGTCTGTGTATAAATCAGCATCAGTCATTTTTACTGGTTCTTTTGTGTCTGTCTCCCCAGGATCAAACCTCTCTGTAATATGTCCATATCCGAAACCTCCAGTATCTATTTCTCCTTTTTGTCTTGCTCGTAGGAATGATGAAGTCCATTCAGACATTAATGGATATCTTCTTTCAATAAACCTCATGTAAAGTTCTACCCTGTCTACAAAGAAGAGCTGCCATGCAAAAGTAGTACAATGTTAGTAAGATGATTTTGTTATAATAAGATTATTAATGATAAATGAAAATAATATTTACTATTGGCAGAAGCGTTGGCCCGATGAAGCAGATAGTGTTTCTTTTCTCCCAATTATCTCTTTGTCGGATCAGAGATATGAGCATATAATGGCACCAGTTGAAATTTCTAACTTGTGACAAGTCATGGAGGTTTGACATGATCTTCGGCCTCATGTACCCGTCTGCTGCGTTCTCATAAAGGCAATGTTCCAGAAGAACCATAAAATGCCTTTTAAACCAGTCACCACCATCAGTTTCGTTCTTCATCACTTTGACAACATCAGTTGGTTTGATTTTCTTCTTTGTAGAACTGAACTTTGATTCCCACTCCTTCAGAAGTACATCATTATCAATCTTTGTTTTTCTCTGAATTCTGTTTGGACCTTTCGGAAATCCAAAAATCAACCAAACATCTTTGTCTGTTATGTGTATTCTCTCATGTCCCCCTTTCAGTCTAGGTACTATCAGGCTGCAACTTCTAGAGTCAAAAGCATTCAAACACCAATAAGCAATTCTTCCTGAGATTTCACCTATATGAAGGTTGAAGATGTGCATAAATCCCAAATCTTCAATTGCTTTCTTCTGAGCTGCGTTTAATTCTGGCAATACTTTTATTAATATTTCTGGACTTGCTCTCACTATGAGTTCTGGGTAATCAGAGAATTTCTTTATCCTATTTATGAGTAAAGGTGAAGATGGTTCTGTAGATAAAGTGGTTGTCTTATCCAAAGTGACCTTCTCTATTGCAACCTTGTCTGATGCAACATTCTCTGGTGCAACCTTCTCAATTGTTGTTTCCTTTGTTGATTTTTCCTTCTTTTTGGGTAATTTCTTTTGTCTTTTGGGATCTGAAAAGTGAAGGGATATGTTAGATATATTTCATTTTTTCAAAGGTGTACAACATTTTATAATGTTGTACATTCATTATATGTAAGATATACTTCATTATTATATAGTTAATTTTATAATGAAAAACTTCCATTAAACATATGAATTTAAGCGCGTAAATCACATACTGAACACATAATGTTTTTTATTTTTAAACTATAACACTATCAGCTTTCATTTTATTATGAAAAACTATCATTAAACATATGAAAAGTTGATTTTCATTACAGAAATAGAGTTTATGTCGCTAACATTAATACATTGAACATATTTTATTCTGATTTTGAATCTATTGCAGTATCTGCTTTCATTTTATTATGAAGAACTTTCACTAAACATTTTAAAACTTCATTTATGTAACAGAAACAGAGTTAATGTGCTAAAATCATACATTCAACATATTATCTTTTCGATTTTGAAACTGTAACCAGATTTTTATAGAACAGGACATGCGTACGATACTACAGATGTGGAAAACAAAGTTTGAAATGTATAAATCACTAGAAACAAATATAATACAAAAAATTATTCGGAAACTACGAATAATGAAGTTGAACTCGCAAAAAAAAATTATTAAAATGTGAAATGACTTACCGTCGTTCGGAGGAACGTCTTCGGAAGTTCTTTTTCTAGCCATTTTTGTGTGGAGAATGTATTTTTCGAAAAAAAATGAAAGGAGAACTCACGAAAACCCTAGACGATGGAGAGGCGATTTTTGAGGAATGAGGGAAAGTTGAGAAGTTTTCTGTAATGATCTCTGGAATAGCGTGTTCATGATGTGATAAAATTAATTACAGCAGTTACTTTTTGCAGTGGCGGTGTGAAAATTATTCATTTTTATTCATTTTAATGTTATTACTTATTTTATTCAGTTTTCCTATATAAGGAAAGTTAAAATTTATAAAATGAAGTAAATGGGAGATAAAATGAAGTAAATGAGAGATACAATGAAGTGAACATATATTCTCTTTCTCGAAATTTTGATTTTATATTTTTTTAATTATTATTTTTCATTTAATGAAGTATAAAAGAGATAAAATGAAGAGAACTGATTTTTCTTTCCTTAGTTGCAATGACAATAATACCCTTTAATGAACAAAAAACAAGATAAAATGCCGCGTCCTATTTTATTTGATTTATGTAATCTTGATCGTCGATTTACTGAATTCTACGCACCACATATATATATATATATATATATATAGGGGACTGATCTGGTGAGAAGAGGCATTAACGTGAGAAATGAGAATAAATCTCGTCCATAGATTTGACAACATCAATGATCCAGGTTACATAAGAGCTTTAACAAAAAAATGCGGCATTTTATCCTCATTTTACTTCATTAAAGGGCAACATAGTCATTACGAACGTACATGACTCAAAAGTTGTGTTTTGTTCATTTTATGTATTATATACTTCATTTTATCTTAGGTATACTTCATTTTATCTTAATTGCGAATCATTATAAAATAAATTCGATTCGAATTTTGATGTTACACGTGACATGCATTTTATCTTAGTTGTTCTTCATTATATCTTAGTTATTCTTCATTTTATCTCAATTGTGATTCATTATAAAATAAATTCGATGTGAATTTTGATGTTACACGTGACATGCATTTTATCTTAGCATTTCTTCATTATATCTTAGTTATTCTTCATTTTATCTCAATTGTTGTTCATTATAAAATAAATTAAATAAAAATAAAATCAATTTTTTGGAAAAAATGATTTCAATTCTCTTCATTTTATCTCCTATATACATCATTAAATGAAAAAAAATCAAATTCTTAGAAACAATTCTCTTCATTCTATCTCCTCTATACTTCATTAAATGGAAAATATTAAATTAAATAAAAACAAAATCAATTTTTTGGAAAAAGTATTTCAGCTCTCTTCATTTTATCTCCTATACAGATCATTAAAAGAAAAAAAATCAAATTTTTAGAAACAATTCTCTTCATTTTATCTCCTCTATACTTCATTAAATGGTAAAAATTAAATTAAATAAAAATAAAATCAATTTTTCAGAAGAATATGTTAAGTTCATTTTATCTATTTAAGACTTCATTAAATTAGAAAATTTAATTAAATAATAATATAATTTAATTTGATTTTAGAGTATTGGATGACTCAACAAGACAATCGAAATCTTATGAAAAATCGAAAAGAAAAAAAAATTACAGATCCAAATATGTAATAATGAAGTTCGCGGAGGATTAACCCCGGGCGACCCCCGACAGCAAGCCCTGAAAGAAATCGCAGAGCAGGGAGGCGAGCAGCAGGGGAATCATGGACTCGAACGCCTTCTTCATGATGGGGCTGTTGCTGAACGCTCCTGCCCACACGTCATGCCCCACATACACCCCCAATCCCACGATTGCTGAATTTTCATCCTCAATCGATTTTTTCTTTTTGATTTAGGCTCCTTCCTCGTCGAATCTCCAGTCGCACATCTCGTACTGCCAGATAATTTCGCGAGGGTGTGGGGATGATTTTTTTGCAAGCTTTTTTTATTTACGTGGATTTAGTGTATAATTTCATTAAAAAATATGCAGTTATTCCGCCTGTAAACATGCATTAATAGAACATATTTATTGCAGTATTTTATGAGTACTGCTAGTATTTGTGGCGTGATAATTACTGCAAATAATTATGTCATTCATTGCAACTAAATTGTATAAAAAATGCAATTTTTTTTTGATAAACAAGTTGAATTATGGTCCTTTAAAATAGCTTAATATTTGAAATCCCAAAGAAAATATAAATTAATTTGAAATTCGAAAATGTAATGATCCCATTAAATTAGGAAGCAAATATAATTTAATTTTGAAATTTAGTATTATAAAATTCAAATCCCACAAAATTAGGAGTGAAATTCGTGCATATATATTCTGTTTTTTTTTTATAAAAAAAACCCACGTACTGCAACTTATTCCTCTTAAATATGCAACTTTTTTCTCTTAATAATGCAGCAAATTCGAGTAAATTTTAAATTTGGGTGTGGAGTAAATGTGGTGGTTGGCGATGGTGTTCTTTTTTTTCGCGAAAAAATCCCGTAGATCTCGCTGGTAAAAAATCGTGGGTGGTTTTGTTTTTTCATTTTGACTAAATTACCCTTTACTGCAATTTTATTGTTCTATTGATGCATCGAAATTAATTGACTTCCCAGATTTAATCATAACCGTTAATTCTTGAAATTAAGGGCCCAGATTATGTCTCATTTCTTATCTGGGAGGTGGTTGATACTATAACGCTCCCGTATATATATATATATATATATATATATATATATATATATATAGGGATGCGATCCAGTGAGAACCACTCTTACCATAAGAAATAAGAACCAATCCTCGCCATTAATTTTGATAAATGAACGCTCAGGATTTTACTAAAATTTTCAGGTATTTTATCTCAAAAAACCTGCATTATAGGGTATTTTTGTCATTTTGTACTTATTTAAGATTCTGTTTGCATATTCTATCTCGACATGCATTATATGCATAGGAAACATTCATTATATACCAAACATTCATTATATACCTAACAAACATCTTCCTACATTATAATATGATATTACTCTTATTTTAGAACAATATTACTATCATTATACGATATTACTTCCTCCATTATATATGGTATTACTTTTGTTTTAGAGAAAAATTATATTACTTTCATTATAATACATATGCTATTACTATATAATACATAACAAGTGCAAATATAATAATGAATGATGATTTCGCTGAAACGCTGAAATAAACATGTTGCATTTTATCTATCATATTCTGCATTATATACTGTAATTTCATACATTATATTGTGCAATTGCATTCATTATATAAAAATTTGTGTACTTTTACGAGAATTATGCATATTATTTATGGTATTACTTTTATTTTAAAGAAAAATTATATTACTTTCATTATAATTCATATGTTATTGCTATATAATACATAGCACGTGCAAATATAATGATGAATGATAATTTTGCTGAAATAAATATGTTGCATTTTATCTATTATATTCTGAAGGGATTCGTGAACTGAATCACGAAGTCCGTTTGCCAAGGCATATCCCCAAAACGAAATTGGCAAGCTTGCATAACTCATCATCGACCTGACCATTTCTAAGAGAGTTCTATTTCTTCTTTCCGCTACACCATTTTGTTGAGGGGTTCCTGGTGCAGTCCACTAGGATGTAATCCCGTTATCTGACAAGTACTGCAAGAACTCGTTACTGAGGTATTCACCACCACGATCTGATCGTAGTGTCTTGATAGTCTTACCTAGCTTCTTTTCTACCTCAGTCCTAAACTCTTTGAATTTCTCAAAGCATTCAGACTTATGGCGAAGCAAATAGACATATCCGAATCTTGAGTAATCGTCAATGAATGTGGCGAAATACTCATAACCTCCACGAGCTTGCGTGGACATTGGTCCACATAAGTCAGAGTGGATCAATTCCAACACATTCTCTGCTCGAGACTGACTTGCCTTAAAAGGCCTGGTCGTCATCTTTCCTTCTATACAGGACTCACAGATTTGATGCGGTACCACTTGGAAAGAATCCAAGAGCCCATCGCATGCTAATCTTTTAATCCTCTTTAGATTGATGTGACCTAGTCTCAAGTGCCAGAGATATGTTTGATCCTCATCGGAAGAAAACTTTCTCTTTAAATGATTATTATTATTGGATGAGTTTGCAACATTCACGGAACATTTATGCATACAATCAATGATATAGAGAGAGTCAATCAGTTTGCCATGACAGATAACATCGTTATTACCAATGATAGAAACTCCACTATAAAAAATAACTGAATATCCATCACAAAATAACTTGGAAACTGAAATTAAGTTCCGCCGAAAAACCGGAACATATAAAACATCTCTCAAAATCAAAACATTGTTTTCAAAGCATAAAGTAAAATCTCCAATGGCTACTGCTGAGACTCGCTCTCCGCTGCCCATTGAGATGGTAATCTCGTCATGCTTCAGCTGCCTTGTCGGCTTAAACCCCTGCAAAGTATAACAAACATGATCCGTAGCTCCAGTATCCACTACCCAAGAATGGGTAGAAACTGATGCTAAACATGTTTCCGTTATAAATGCACATGACGTACATTGTCTACCCGTGCTAGGCACTAGACAATTTACTTTACTTCGCTTGCGTTTGCATGGCCTGGTGATAATTTCTGCCTCATCTATTTCATCCAACTTCTTAAGCATTTCTTTTGCTTCAGCAACTGCCTTGTCAAGAGCTGACAAAGTTGGAGCAAACTCAAATGCCATCATGTCAGATTTTTCTCGCAACAGGGCCCTGAGTAACTCATGAAGAGGAAACTCGCGCTTGGCACCGGGAGATTTGATGAAATCACCATAAGAATCAGATAGAGAGTGCAGGACAATGTTTATTTCTGCCCGCTTATTAATTTGTCCACCTCTCTTTCTGTACTTTCTCATGATTCTCATCATACTGATGAAGTGCAGAACTAACGAACTCCCCTCAGTTATTTTCTTGCAAATCAGGTCCTTCACAAGATCATAACTAATAGTTCGTCTCACCTTCCCATATACTTTCACAAGGTCCCTCCATATCTCAACAGCAGTTCGGAACTTCTTGTACTTGAGCTTTAATGCTATAGACAGACTCTTCATGATGGGTTTGTGGGCAAACTCATCAGAAGCTACCCATCTGTCATAGAACACTTGCTCATAACCAGTACAGTTCCAATACTTAGGAGTTAGTTGGTCCATGTAAAGTATATGGGCATGTTTTGCAGTGCAGAGTATTTCCATGAAGCATAACTTCCACTCAGGAAAATTCGGACCAGTTAAAGGGTTTGTTATTAAGAGGTTGACAACGTGAGCAATAGACATGTCTGAAAACAATAAATTAAGAAACAGAAATTAAAACATAGTCGCAAACTATTGAAACAATTAAATATTGAAACCTTATGATAAAGCAATATTAATGTTTCCTCCAATTTGCCTAAGTATTACTATTGCAAGCCACACATGTGGACGTTTACAACAAAA
>JAPKLW010000790.1:229286-324907 GCA_026898455.1 Plectranthus barbatus
ATCAAATTATTTCTTGGATATGCGAGGATTCGATTATTAATTATTATATTTATTTGATATCAATTTATTATGTGTCTAGTTTAAAAAATAATTAAACTAGGAAAATATAAATGTATATTACTTATAAATTATATTAAATGGTTTTAGTTTTACTACTTGTATTTAATTTTTATTTCTTATTAAGAAAATTAGATAAAAATAAAATTGAAATGATTAAAATAGCATTAATATAAATTAAAAAACTAAAATCAATTTATTATAAAAAGAGAGAGAGAAAAAAAAAAGGTGCAAAACCATGAACTGTTGCTAAATCATTCCCATTTTATTTGATAAAAAATAAATTTAAAATAAATTATTAAATAAAAAATAATTTTTTTAGTTGTGGAACAGGAAATGGAACAGGGAATGGGATAGAGGATCTCAAGCCGTTAAAAAGGGTAAATATATGCAAAATTATTGACGAATCCCTCGTTAATTAAGTATATATATATATATATGGGAATGGGAGATTTAATACGGCCATGAAATGCTGCCTTCTACTCTTTCTTGAGATTCTCTTTTATTAGCTTCACCCACTTTTATTACATACTAGACCATTGATAAGTTTTATAAACACACACATATACATCATTATTAAATATTGATTTGAATTGAAAGTAGGTGTCTTCTGAGTTATTTCAATCTTAATCTATTCACACATGTAGCAATGATAATTTTGATATGACAAGAAATTAAGAATTATTATTCATTTAATTATATGTTCGTACATGTTAGATTCGTATTTTCGAAAACTGTAACGTGCTCATATTTGTATTGAACGCACCCATGACCGATTGATCTTATCTATCATATCAAGCCGATACAATAATTTTTTCCAGACCTATGTATACATACACATTATACATGCATCCATATACCAAAAGTTGAGTTTTTTTTTTGTAGGGCAGTAAAAAATTCATTTACAATTAGTCTCACAACCCACAAAACGGAGTAGATAAGGGCGACACACAAAGAGTGGAAGTGAAAAGCGAGATTTCAAAATTAGTAATTATTATTCAGTGTCACCATAAAATAGTAAAAAACTCGCAATTTTCAGATAGGAGTGAAGTCCTCAGCCAGTTGATAGATGCAGTCACGAAGAGGCCTGATCACTTCGAGGTCCACCAAAAGTGGGTCTCATGTATGCATCATCAAATCTCCGCCAGAAGGAATGTATGGTATACACAGGCCTTTCTATTAGCCTCGACAGACCATCTTTGGCTCGGAGAAGGTTTGTCGAGGCTGATTCCTCGAAAGAGAGCAGAGGAAGCCTCATGTCCTCCTTGGAAATGGTGGGTTCACGGTCCAGGGTTCTAGCAGGGCCATTTTGGGGGAGCAAATATCGTATAAGCGGTTTTGTTAAGAAGCCAAACACCAATGTGCTGAACAGCACTACAAACACTGTTGTTGTAACCATTGTGGCATTTACTGGATCTAGTGGCACACCATAATGTGTAAACTGCAACAAAGAAACAGGGCAGAGGGATTTTCATTGAAAATTAACAACAGCATTTGTTGCAGGAGACAGCCAGCAATAGCCCATAGGTGAGGTGAGCATGCCTTACCTGCTTGAATGCCAAAGCAATGGAGACTGCTCCCCTCATCAGCCCGGCCCACCAAACTACAACCTAGTTTCAACATTGGAGAGATGCATCAATCAAATCCCATTAATATATATGCAGAAAGTATTTCATAAAGCAATTGACACATTTGTATTGGTTTATAGTATGGAGCAATAAGCCTTCCAAACATCACAAGTGGTTATGAGCAGCAATTGGTATTGTTGCAATGTCAATTCAAGTGAACATATCAAATCCAACCTCCCATTTCAAACACGTAGTATGAAATGCGATCCATGTGCTAACCTGATGCTTCAATGTTATTGATGTACGTCTTGAAGTTCGGTCCATACAGTTTGTTAATGCCGAGAGGGGAAAAACAAAAGCAGCACGGCCAAGCAATATCAGCAACATGACACTACTGTATATACCAATTGAGTTCCAGGCACTGTAAGGAATATTTAAGAGGGCAATTAAGTTCATGAAAATAATAGTAATAATCTCAAAAGATGTGAAGTATGCAAGTTATTAAGTCCTTGAATGGAAAGCATAATATGAGATCAGCAACAAGAACATGGAACATATTATCGCTATGTCTAAGTTCTAGACACAATGCTTACCAATAGGGAAAAGGTTACTTCTCTTGAAAAAATAATTATTACCTTAAATAGCTCATTTTCCATTTCTCGATATCCAGAGAATCCATTCCCACATATAAAAATATAAATGTTTCTGCAATAAAGGACATCATAGCAAATATATGCCTGCAGATAAAAACTGTTAAAATGAGCCGATCCAACCCCCCACCACGCACACACGCGCGAGCGCACACTACATTTGCAAGTTCTAACCAGTGGAGTTCACATACCGGGTTGTGATTCTTGAACTGTCGGTCACATTATGCCATGCATAATGGGACATGAAGATCCCAGAAAAAAACACTGTTAGAATCCCACTTAGTTCCAAAAGCTGCCAAAATATGAATGTCCCATTTAGTTTGAAAAGACTTGACTACATGAAATAGCTTTCTTCACGACTCTTCTATCATATTATATAGAAGTAACATTCACTATACAAAAATGATTCATAGAGCTTGTTGAGGTAACTAAGCTATATGGATTCCATTATTTTTAGTACCTCGGCCAACATGTAGGAAAGGTATGCCGTAAGGACCATAAGAGCAATCTCACGGACACTCGAATGCCTACAGATAAAGTATAAACAAAAGTCCACCTCAGACACTAACCTCTTCTAATAAATGGATAAAAAAGAAGTTTACCGGCCAAAGTACAGGCCCTTGAGAATGTATGCAGTCAAAAGGCCAGACTGAAAGCAAAAGAGAAGTGAGCAAAACTTTTGTGCTTCAGAACTAACTTAAAATGTAAGCAACACATATTTTCAAGTTGAAAGGCTCACAGAAACTCCTAAAGCAGTACTTGTGGAGAAGAGGTACAGAAAATCTACTAAAACACTGCCTGCTATCCATCCATCTATGTTGTTGACATCAATCTTTTGAATTGCATTATATAAGACGACTGAAGTGGCATCATTTACTACCCCTTCACCAAATACTAGGCTATATAGCAATGGAGTGTCATCTTGATTGAGAACCTACATGAAGATTTTCATGTCATTTCTTGAGCTCCAGAGCTATGGTTACTCGTGCAGGAAGGGGTCCAGTTTTTCGTTACCTGCAGGGTGCACACTGTGTCTGTCGATGAAAAGATTGTTCCAATAGCTTTGCGTAACCATTGGGACATAAGGTTAGTTAAATTAGTACATAATGCCAAATCTCATAAAATCTAGTCAATCATGAACGAACCAATGTAATCACGAGCAGTTAAACCAACAAAGCCCAACTTGCTGAACACCAACCAGCTGCCTACAGAAACGATGATACCAAGAATTATCAAAGTCCCAACACAACTAACTGCACATGATTACAACAAATTACCGATTGTAATGATGGACGACGATATAAAAACCCCAACGACCCCAAACAGCATTATGGGGAAGAAGTTGTGGAAGAACTGTTTCTTCTTCACCTGAAATCTGACACCACGCACAAAATGTAGTCAAGGAATAAACATCAATATAGATAGAAAGGTAGATGCTCCACCTAATAAGCAGCAATATTCTCACCCTGCATTGAAAATGATAGGCGGCAGGAGATAGATGAAGAAAATCTCTTCGTCAAATCTTAATATGTGGGAACTCTTTCCCTTGCTTATAAGCAGAATTATTGTACCAGTCAGGCATCCCTAGTTTATACAGCAACATAAAATATGTTCATTGAGACAAATACCGAATGAAAATACATAACCAACCAAATGTCAAGCATCGCAGATCTGCAGCATGAATATATGCATTTGAAGACGAAAGCAGCGTGCATTGCATGGTTGTATTGTAGTGGAGCTCCAACAAACAAATTGGTGGAGCGTCGACAAATAAGTGAGAAACCGAGAGAGATGTATACATACGATTAAAAGAGCGGTAATGGATTCGTTGACCCATCGATTCTCTTCGAGCAAGTGGCCGACGACCAAGCAAAAGCAGAGGACGGCGACGAAAACCGTGAGCGGAACCACCAGGTCACGCGTCTCTCCGAGATTCCATATCTTCTCCAATTCCATGGATAGAATAATTTATGATCTGAATAGAGCTTGACGAAGAAGAGAGATCGTATCGAGTGATGTGTAGCAGGGGCAAGAGGCAGCTGGCGCTAATTCGGCGGCGCATGCTTCTACGTGTCCACACCCGTTTCATTTTTCTGTTCTGCTCCTCCTGCACCACCGTTTTCACTGCTCGAAATAATGTGGAATGTTTCAAATAATTTTATCCAAATTCATATGTGTTTATTATATTTCATTATTTCTTTGTAATGTCTATCATAAAATAAAGTTTGTCGTTTATGAAACATATAATACTCTCTCCGTTCCTATTTAATTGTCCCACTTTTTTTTGTCTTGTTACTAAAAAAGGTAAAATTTTCACACTCTGACTCAACAATAAAATATTAGTTTCACTCAATTTACTCTACACTCGCACTCCTTAAATATTGTGTTTGGTCAATTCGAGACGATTAAACCCGGATGGAGAGAGTACTTCTTAAAAGACAAAAACTTATAATGCGAATTATATTATTGCAATCGACACGCTTACATTTTCAATCAAAATGAGAACGTATCAATCAAAATTGAGAATATTTTGATCGAAACTTTCATTTCAATTGGAATAGGCTCTATACATTTTTATCATATTTTTTCAATATTTCATTGTTTCATAAAATACTTATCTTATGACTTATGGTCTTCTTAAAATCTGTCGGTCTCTGTTTCATAACGCTACTTTTATTGGGAAAGTACGAAATTTTATCCAGAAAGTTCAGCTATAGGAATTTATTCAAAATTTTATACATTATGAAATTTTATCTAAATAAATATTTTGTTTGAATTTTATTCAATTTAAATAACAGTAATTTTTTTTTCTTACAATGAAAACACACTCTCTCTTTGTCCCTTATCAATTGTCCACAAGTAAATCGACACAATAATCAATGCGAGTAAAAATAAAGGAAATTAATATTTTATTAATAAATATGTATTAAAATTTTATTTTAGATAAGTGAACAATTAAATATAATAGACTAAAAAGGAAAGATGGACAATTGTAGTGAGATGGGGCAGTATTAAATTTTATGTAGTGTCCAACTAACTTCCACACTCGGACACTAAATGTAATTTAACGGATGATTCAAACATAAAAATCTATAGTAACATATAAAACTTTGGATTTTTTTTATAAAAAAAAAAACTCTTACAAGAAGTGATATCTATATATATATTAAAACAAAACCGGGGGACAAATATGTAAAATACCGTAAAATAACTAAAATATAGTTGATATAATAACCATAAAGTAACTAACATATATATATAAATATATTGTAATAGATATTCCCAAATCTTTTCACTTTCTTTTAAAATTTTCAATGATATGCCTATATATATATATTTTTTTCTATTTAGTTATTTATAATGTATAAATTATTTAAATCTATCTATATATTAATAAAAATCTAATTAGCTTGGTTTTTATTTTCCACCGTTCTTTTAGTTAATTTTTACACTAAAATTAACGCACTAACTTATTTAACTCAACTAATAATAAAATTTTATTTATTTTAATTAACATATCAATTTAATTATTCTTAGCCTATTAACTATATTCCTCAAATATAGTCAGATATAAACAGTATTGAGATATTGATGTCTTTTGAAACTTATTTCCCCATCTATATATAATTATCTTTTTTAGTTTAATTTATTATGAATATCACTTTTTCACTGATTTTCATGGAGAACTCTAGAACACCATTGAAGCCTAGATTTTAAGCCCAGGTTTTACTCTTCTTCTAATTAAAATCTTTATTCGAAATATGCTGCATATTTTGAGTTAGATTGTATATGTCTCCAAATTCTTTTTATGGTGATAGAAAAAATGTTCAAATTAATTATACATATAGCTCGATATGTTTAAATAGTTAAAATTATCACTATATAATTTGATAAAATTAAGATGTTTCATGTTGATTATTCATCTTTTTTCTATGTAAGAGTTATAGATTTAAGATTGTGGAGAAAGAGATGAAACGAAGGCTCCGATTATAAGAAACTATAGTAATTAGTTGATGGTTCTGGTAGATTTTTTTTTTTTGGAATCCAGGTTTTGGTATTTTTTTAGAAATAATATTATTTTAATTTATCTGTTTTTCCATTGCTCATCTTTTTTTCATAAGGTCGAGTAAATTTTCATTTATTTAGAAAGATTATGAGGAATTTAAGATTATCTTCTGCAATTTTTTTTTAAATATGTTACCTTTTAACACATTGGCAAATTGCAAATGACATGATACAGTTAAATTTTCGATATAAATGGGAAAGAATCAACAAAAGATGAAAAATAATTAAACGAGATTATTGCAGAAATAATAATGTATCTAAAAATTATATGTTATTTGAATTATTGGCTAAATTTATTTGAAAACAATTTCGGAAAAACACAAGTTCTCTAATAAATAAAAGTATCCTATGAAACTATTTTACAGAACAAATTTATTTAACAATGAAAAAAAAATAAAAATGTGACGAGGTCATTTATTTACGGGATTTTGATTACTTCGCCTAATTTATCGAATATTTGGAGCTTTATATCAATATTTTTATGTAAAATATATTTAGATCCTTTGATTTTATTGTTGGTTATAAAGAAATAAATGGGAATTATGATTAGAATCAATCTATTTTATATTTAGTTATAAAGATAAAATAATAAAACTAAATAATATTTTTTATTTTTTTTAAATAAAGAGTTATATTAAAAAAATAATTTGTGACTAATTTTATTAATTTAAATATTATATTTCTTATTATTAGATATACATTACAAAAATAATATTAGTTTAGTTAATTTCTACTTTAAAATTTGTATTAATATAAATATTATATTTCTTATTATTAGATATACATTACTAAATAATATTAGTTTAATTTATTTCTACAAACGAATTAAATAATGACATATTATTAGCATTATATTAGTTTTAATTTACTATGATCCTATATAACTTTTTTTATTTTCTTTTCATACATAATTGTGATTGTGTTTATATTCTTTTCAATTTGGTATGCTCAACTCTTGAGGATCGTTGCTTCGTAATATTACAAATGGTACGTTCTCTATATTCTTATAAGTTTTTAGATTATCAATACAACTAATATAATTATTAGAATAATAGTGTTATATGCATTCTTATGAAATTGCTATTTCGCACCATATTTTATTGGAATCAAATATCCATTTCTGATATAATATGTACAACCAATTGAAACACACAATATCATTCGATGACTTACTATCATAGTCCAACAATTACTTTTGTTTGATTGAAAGAATAATATTCTAATATTCTTTAATTTTTTTAATAGAAACTAATGTGGCCTCCAATGATGTGCGAATGAGATATGTTACTGATGTTGCATGTTCATCAATGTCTGATGTGACGAATGGTATGATAATGTTATTTTATTTTCTAAATAATATGTTATTTTTCTAATATTAATTAATCAATGTAATAGGAAAAATAATTAATCTTGAACCAATTCGGTACGATTATTTGGTCAGGATATCAATGGTATGTGTATATATAAATATTTTTAAAATTATGACAATAATATAGCATATAACATTAATTTAACATATGTTGAGAAAACTAACATCTTTAATTGCAGTGAATGTTAGTTCTTCATCTATTGTATCATTGAATTCGAATCCCAAATCACTTCGAGTAACCAGGAATGAGTCAACCAGATTTCCTTAATGTACAACAAATGAATTTCAAAAATATATGAAAAGATGCATTTGTTAGACTTCTCCATTGATTTTATAAGTTATATAATAAAATTATTGTTTAATTTTTTTTGTCAGTTGCGGATATTTTGGATTTGCCCTTACAAACCACATCGCATCAACATGGTGTCCCCAATTTTAATATTTCATCAAGCAATCAATCTGATGATTATTAATTGGAATGATGAAAATTTACCTGATAAAAAAGACTCATGGAGAAGTACTGACAAATTATGAGGAGCAAATAGTGTGACACGATTCACTGTCAGGACTCATGTTAACATTACAGAAGGTATGTTACTCCTTTTATATATTTGATCTTGCATTTCATTATGTTTACTCCTAATAATAAGTATTAGTTTAATTTCACTCAATAGGGTATAGTGATATTCACCTAAACTTTTCTGGAGACCCTATAAAGGCAATTGTCAAAAGCACGTATCCTATTACATTATCTTGCAATAATGATTTGTCATATTTGCAAGATAGAGCTATTCTAGCTCAAACAATGGATATCGTTGATTCTGTGAAACAACATATGATGGATCGTAACACCTCTGATAATAGGGTATATTTAAGTTCAAACAGTATGTGCAAATCAGATGGATTAATGAATGTGTTGACTGATTTGCCTACACATGAATATTTGAATGGCTTGAAATATACGGGATTGTCAAATCATGAGATGACACTCAAGGTGAGAACTCCTATTATGTTTATGAGAAATATAGATCGTGCTACTGGATTGTGCAATGGAACCCGTCTAATTATCTCCAGGCTTGGCAATCATGTTAATGAAGCGAAGATACTGGCCGGAAGTAGTTTTGGTGAAATTGTCTTTATTCCTATAATGACTTTGACGCCTTATGATAAACGTCTACCATTCAAGTTTCAGAGAAGACATTTCCCCTTTATTGTTTCATATGGCATGACTATTAACAAGAGTCAAGGTCAATCCTTATCACATGTTGGCATTTTATTGAAGAAACATGTATTTACTCATGGTCAATTATATGTTGTTGTTTCCAAAGTTACGACCATAAGCGGACTTAAGATATTAGCAAGTGATGATGATAATCTTAGTGTGTCATGTAATGCTAATGTTGTATATAAGAAAGTGTTTCAGAATATATAAAAAATATTTATTTATGTTGTTTTGTAATTTTATTTCATTTATTGAAAATTGGGGTAAAGAATTTCAATATAAAATGGTGTACGTTCCTCATATTAATTTTATGCAAAATTGATCATAGACAAAGTGCTTTAATCACGTCGCTCCGATGTCAGGGACATCTTAGTTGTTAAAATATAAATTATTAAATATTTAATGAATATTTTATTTAATTATTAATTTATATATTAATATAAATGGACAAATAATTAAAAAAAAAAACTAAATAATCCCGCACATCGTGCGGGTGCCATACTAGTTCTTTTAAAGATAAATTCGGTATTTTCTCTACTTTTATAATTAGTATTAGTTGATTATAATGAAAATGATAAACACAATTATAATTAATTATTATACTCTACGCTCCAATGATAAAATTGTTTAAAGTTGTTAGTATAATAAGTATTTGATGCAATCTCGTTACCCCGATTAGGTAGAACTAGAGATAGATTGAATCTTATAAAACCGACGCCGGATCGAGTAGCTGAGATTCTTCCGGTCGCCGGAATTATAGGTAATTCTTAATTTTCGGGGCAGGGTTATTGTTCGTTGTGCGAGGGTTTTTATCAATGTCTCGATCTCATTGAAGTGCTCGGTTTTTCAATTATGGAATTCCAGATCATCTAAGACTCTTTGTATTTCAGAAAGCTGTGATGTCGAATTGGTTACTTTAAATTGAATTATTGATGGATCTGCTCATTGGTTTTGGTAAATCATGTTCGTTTCGCAGATAACGCGTTGATTAGCTCTGTGTTTGGGATAACCATTGGAGATGGGGTTTCTGGTTACTACTCTAATATTCGTAGTGGTTGGGGTGATTGCCTCATTGTTAACCAGAATCTGTTGCAACAAAGGGCCCTCTGCAAACCTGTATGTTGACATTCTTTTCTATTTTGGCTTTTATCTTTATCTTGCCTGAACAGTGTCTGTACGTTCATGTTTTCTTTGGCATCTGGTTTCTGAAATCTTATGATTGCCATAATTGCTGCTGTTGGCTTCGATTTGGACCTTTCTCTGAGCTATGAGCTATCCCGACTTTTTGGTTGCTTTAGAACAATGCGTATAGCTATAGCCTATGTAGTAAAATCTTCTGAAGAATGACACACATAAACATCGGTATAATTACCTCAAATACTGTTTGTATGTTATGTTCTCTGTGCTTTCTTTAAGTGAAATAATTTGCATCATGCCGTTTGATGATTTTGGTGACTTGATTTATAAACTGTTGATCCAAGAAGGTAAAAACATGTTTCATGGAAAGTCACCATTGTTTTTGTTGGCAATCCCTTGTTTAAACTATAGCTAAGATCATTTTCATCTTTAAATGCAGGTTACATCTGACATTGGTTATTACAGCTACAGTTTGCTGTTGGATGATGTAAGTTCATTACCCTTGTTCATAAATGTGCAGATGCATGTTGATTGTTGACAATGTAATGATACACATTAATCAGAATCTTTGTTTTGTTTCCATCATTAATGTTCTGATTTTATGTAGCTGAGGTGAAGTTGCACGATGATTAGTTTATGCACTAGTGTGCATATATGAACAAGGGACAGTGGCAGTCTTCTGCTCTTTATTTGACTATATTTTGTCTTAAAATCCTTGACAATAAAGTCTCCCTAAACACCCTGCATAGTGCTAAGCACAATCATTTCTTTGATGTATGATAAACACAACCTTGGACTTGCTTTTATTTATCACTGTCAGTCTTTTTTGGAAAACTGTCAAGGTATTAATCTTATGTTTATAGGCATTGAAACAATGATGGAAATAGAACAAGCACAATATTCTATTACACTTTAAGAGAAAATAATCATCTTAACTATTTAGGCGCCGACATTTTGTACACACAAGCTTGATTGGCATGCACTTGACAGTCTAACACCTTCATGCTTGTTTCTCTCTTGTCAAGTATCTGCTTAGTTTGAGTTTGTCTTTATCCATCTTGTATTCACTAGTTTGGGTTTTGATTAGAACCCGTTAATAGGAAACTCTTAAATTTTATTGGAAGTAATTCATGGAATGAAGGGCGTACAGTGGTTTAACTGCCCCATTTTTCCCTTTCTGTAGAGGCCATTGTTGTTGATTCATTCTTCTATTAACTCTTAAATTTTATTGGAAGTAATTCATGGAATGAAGGGCGTACAGTGGTTTAACTGCCCCATTTTTCCCTTTCTGTAGAGGCCATTGTTGTTGATTCATTCTTTTTGTCGCTGTCCGAATCCTAAGATATTATGTGTGCATTCGTAGGTGGGCTATTGTATACTTGGCACAGATGAATCCTCTGATTGTTCCCATTTTGAATGAAGCGGAATGAGATGTGAGAGCAGGAAGCTACATTGTTGTGTTTCACAGGGGAAGCCAAAAGCAATGAGTTGCATAATTTTTTTGTGGAAATATGTATCAGATTTGGCACCATATTGCCTATTGTAATCCTTTCCATGCACGCGATTCATTTTCAAACGATGCCATCTTGATTTGTGTTCTACCTAAGAGAAAATAAATATTGTTTTGTATTTTGTCCTCTTTTTTTTTTTTTTTTTTTTTGACCTTTTAGCTTTTTTGTTGCTAAATTAAATCATAAACTGATATATTTTGCTTACTAAACATTTTCTATGTTCCGCAATCCAATTATCCAAAAATCATGAATCATGTAGTCTAATAAATTGATGATCTCACTTTCATCCACTCTAATTAAGTCTCACTTCATAGTTCTATATAATTTTTTCTTCTTGTTTTTAAGGGGTTAAAGAGAGCAACACTAGAAAATCAAAGATCTAAATTCCTGAAAAAGTCTCTTCCCTTTTTCTCTAGGTTTACCATTTGTATTTTCATGATCAAGAATCATAAGACTTGTTTTTTCTTCATTTCATTCCCACAAAATTTTAATCTTTGGATTTGATTATTTTCTCAACCAAAATCAAACTGATAATGTTCATCCCTAACCTAAATACTACATTTTCCCATGTTTCTTCATGAAAGCCAAGGTGGACCCGGAACGAAACCATTTCAAGAATATTGGACCAAACCAGCAAAAAAAAAACAAAAAGGTTTATCTTTTTTAAAAAATAAAATAAAATAAATTAAAATAATAAAAAGAAGAAAATTCATAGGGTTTACTATTACAACAAGGGCTGCACAAATTATTGGCATTTGAACACTGCAGCTATACATGCTAGGATTTCCGGAAGCAAGCAAGGCAAACAAGGTAGAAGCAGAAATCCGAGGAAGAGAAGAAGAAGATGGGGGGAAAAAGAAAAACACAACAGAAATCACCCCAACACACCAACACTGGAAAGTTGCAATCTCAGTCTCACAAATATTTGATGAGAAGGTAAATGACAGCAACCAGCACTGCAATCCCTATCACCGATAACATCAGGCAGAAACAGGAACAACCACCCCTTGTCCGTTTATTTAATGTTGCAAGCCTCCGTTGCACTCGCTGATATCATTAACAAAGGAAACACATGAAAAAGAGGCAGGTTAGACAATCTAGCACACAAATAATACAAACAGTTTATAAACATGTGCACCACAAGCAAGAATGCCTTGCAGCAGCTCTTCGTTATGCAAGAAAACCTTCATTCGTTCCATGCAAATGGCTGAATTGAATACATGTTTTATCTTTAATCCAATCTAATTAGCTTTAGTACTTGGGAATCATGATTTCATCAATCCTAACAGAATCCACTAGTCCCATTGACAATGAATTACCATATAATGACTCCTGAATATCATGCCACATTGTTAAGAAACTTTTATTTTAATTCGAGTAACATGACATATCTTGCCCCTAACTTTTTATTTTTAGTTTACTACTGTAGCACCCTATGACTTACTTTCTACACGGGCAATGGTTAAAGAGAAAAAGAAAGAGAAGAAGTTGTTGAGTCATGAGTGCACTTTTCCATATTCAACAAATTGTTAGAAGAAAACACTCACCTGAAGTCTGGAGTCTGTGACCTCAACATGTTCATCCAGATCATCCTGCAAACAGATGGATTTCATTATGGTATCAGAGCAACTCAAGGATCACTACAACAAGAGCTATTAAATTTAAAGACATATTACAGTAAGGGTGTAAACATTAAACTGAAAACATGAAAACATAGGGTTGTAAGTATATCAAAATAAAAAATAGAAAACCCACAATTAGTCTGGTATGTAAATCAAGCTCTTCGTTCACTGCCAGGGCAATATGTTTGGTGCTTATGACTGTCTCCTCCAATTGCTCGAGACCTTCATCCTGTTCTGCAATGATATTAAAAAAAGACAAACAAATACAGGGCTACATCAGATATAATAGAAAAAGAAAAATAAAGTTCAAACTTAAAAAAGCAAACTAACCTCTCATGATTTGTCGTTGCAGACCAACAATGCCCTGGTTGTCAAGACCAGTAGCCCTGTTCATGGCATCAGCGGGCTTTATTTCCGGCCCAAGTAAGCTATCTCTATTGGCAAAGTTTGGCATGTTCAATCCAGATACCATTTGGTTTACTTTTGATCCTAAATTTGCAACCAAGTCCCGGCGACGATTTATTTCTTTATCAGTCCTGTATAAAAGAAGCAGGATAAAAATCACATAAATAATCTAGTTTTAAAGAATGAAAAAGAACCAAGTGCTACATCCTTAGCCACATAGAACTAAAGAGCAGAGAAAAAAACAAAATTTGAAAGAAAAACCAACTTAGAACGTTAATTTTAAATACAATATGATGCAGTACCACCCCAATGCATTATAAAAATAAATCAAATTCGTAAATATGCATCTATTATCACCTCTTCAAATTGGTTCCTAGGGTTTCATTTAATTGTTTGAGAATTTAACATATTTCCAGAAGTGTCCTTTTTCTTACCCACATATATTTTGCCACAATTCTCAACCCTTCGTTCTCCCTCATCATCAGTCTCCACTAATTGAGAATGATATGGTAAACGACTCATGAGCTGAGATTTAAGAAATCAGGAAGTAGTTCAGACCAGTGAGTGGGACATGCTTGAACCACAAGGGAACAAGAGCCACATATCATACTGGCAGATTATATATCTTCTATGTCATCAATTTTTCCTCCACCTCCTTAATACCCATCAACCCCATACACACTTCCAATGGAGTAGAATGAAATTAGAGACCAATATCACTACAATTTACTAAATTGGGATGTGGTCTATCCTCTTTTATCATCAGAAGTATCTATCTTTCATGCAATAAACATAATATAAAACAAAGGAACAATCTAAAAATTTTAAAATCATCAGTTAAGTCAACTTACAAATATTGCTTTCCCGGAAGCTGGGACAAATCGGATTGAAGACTGTCCAGTCTGGTTCTTAGTATGGTTACTTTCCTCCTTATGGCAGATAAATGTCGCTGTGCATCTGGTCCAGTAGCAGGCAACGAACTCCTTCCAGATACCATATTTGCGATATCATCAGCAAGTTTGATAGCTTCATTGTACTCCCTCACCCATGGGTCTGCAGCAGCTGCCATTTCACTACAAGAAAGATTGAAAACATCCAATCTAAAGTTAATTTAACATCAACAGCATATGATATGGACTATAAATAACAGGACCTACAACCCGGAATCCTAGTAATTTTCCACCAATCCCATGAGTACAAGAAACAAGAAAATTAAAGCTCCATCATTCAAAGTATTTAACAGACTCGGTTCGCTAAAACAATGACAAACGACCTGTCAATAACCAAACACGCAGCATAACAACTTAAAAAGTTCAGATAACCCATAGTTTCGAAATATTATCTCCAACCAAGAAAACCCCGAAATTGAATAAAGAAACGCAATATGACGCCCTTCCGCCTCACTTGCAGAAAGTGATCAATCAAATAATCCACCAGTAGACTAAGACAGCAGGCCGAAGACAAAAATTGATTTCAAGATCAGAGCCCTAGAATTCGCAGCATTAAAAAACAGTGGTTATACCTTTCTAAAGGAATTGGTGATCGGAGCGTGAGTCAGACGAGTCAAAGTGGGTGGGTGTATTGGACGATATTGGAGGAGATATGGCACAGGGTTTCAGAGAGGGGAGGCGGCTCCTCCAGCTACCGGTAAACGCCGGCCGGCCAAATCTTTACTTGGCCACGCGCGCACACCTCAAAAGTAATTCAGTTTTCGTTGTTAGTGGGGCAACATGTAGTCGCAAAAACTATATCATTCATTTGATTTGATTTCGGATTTCTTTCCATTCAATATAATGATTATTATAAGTTTGGAGTAAAATATAACAATTATGTTGAAAATTCTACATAATTATATTTTAATTGAAATTTACCTTCTGTTACTAGGATGAGCATGACTGAAATGGATTCGGGAGCTATTCACATTAATTTGAAAATTAACTTCAAATTAATTTGATGCTAATCCAGCAGTTATTAAGCTCAAACTTTAAAATATTCTATTTGATAAGGTTGCGAGCCCATGTTGAGTTTTGGTTCGATTTAAGTTTATATTAACTTTTAATTTCACTGCACTCACAAATATTGGTAACTGTGCCAAAAGAAAATGGGACTAATGTCAAGGAATGGAAAGAGTATAAATTTTCAGTCTTAAATTTAATATTTAATAATAAATAATTTAACTTTTTATTAATATTTAAAATAAATTAAAAAATTTAAGTTAATTGAATTGAGTCGAACTAAGTTTGAAAATTTGCCTCATTCCAGCTTAATAATTAATTCGGAATTTAACCCATACATGGTTCGGCACGTGATCATCAAATTACTGTAGATAGGGCCCAAAGATAATCAAGGAAAAAAATAAGGGGGTGGAACTCAAAATCCCGACAATTTTGAGCGCGAATCGCGAAAACCTCATTTCTCGCCAGAGCAGCGAGAAAAAGCAAGCCCACACAAAAAAGTAGTGAACATCAGCGATTACCACCTGCAACAGTATAAACCTAAGTCCGGCAATAATTTTTGGATGCGGAACCTCGGTATATATTTGGAGCAATCCGACGGCGACTTGATCTGATTTGGTGGCAGAAAATAGCAGAAGAGGAGGCTTTTCTTAGGCGGAGATGTCAGACCTAGACCGCCAAATCGAGCAGCTGAAGAGATGCGAACCTCTAACGGAGTCTGAGGTGAAGGCCCTCTGTCTCAAAGCCATGGAAATCCTTGTCGAAGAGAGCAATGTTCAACGTGTAGATGCACCCGTCACTGTAAGTGTACAAGCTAGGCTTGCACTATATCCCCCCCCCGCCCCCCCTTCTCTCCTAATATTTGTAATATTTTGTTAGCTGCATAATTTAGTAAGATTTTACTTGAACATAAGTATGAGCTCCAAAGTTGAGTTTATGGATAAATGGTGATTGCTTACGATTTTAAATCACTGTAAATCTTTGAGCTATTGCATGATAACTCATTCAGTTGTTTGAGCTGTTAGATTTTCTGAAAATTGCCAAGAATTTGAGAATTTGAATGTGTGTATCTATGTTTTGAGGAAGTTATCATTTCCCTCCGTCTTATACTATCTATAGCTACTGTTACCTTGGATAAAAACTCAAAAGGATATTACTCTTAAGTTGGATAATATATTTGCCCTAGATTTGATTATGTCTAGAATGACCATAGGTCTTTCCATATAATGTTTTCAAGAACAAGAAGATGCGTAAGGATCCAATTTGGCCTTTTGCCCCCTTAGTTTATCTACTACATATAACATACTGTGGTTTTGTGCTAAATAACTTATGATATCATGTTGTTGTCTTTGTACATTTTAATATGCTCTGCTAGGCGTTTACTTAGATTTATTTGCTAAAACTAATTGCTTTGAATTCTGAATCTCTCTCTATCTTCGAAACATGGTTGGAATAGATATGTGGTGACATTCACGGGCAATTCTATGACATGAAGGAGCTTTTTAAAGTAGGTGGTGATTGTCCAAAGACAAACTACTTGTTTCTTGGAGATTTTGTTGATAGAGGATTTTACTCAGTTGAGACATTCCTGCTTTTGCTTGCACTGAAGGTACCTTCTTTTTTTTTTTTTTTTTTTGCTTTTTCCTATGCTAAGTGATTTCATAATCTGTGATGCACGTTGGTCTAACATTCATGTTCTCGACAATTTTGGGCATGCCTTACATTTGCTAACATATAGTGTGCATGGACATTGGACAGGTAAGATATCCTGATAGGATAACTCTCATAAGGGGGAACCATGAGAGCCGGCAGATAACACAGGTTCATTTTCTGTTTTATGTGAAAATTGAGATATTTATGTATCTACATACTCATAACTGTTCACTTCTTCCAGGTGTATGGTTTCTATGATGAGTGCCTACGGAAATATGGCTCTGTCAATGTTTGGAGATATTGCACTGATATTTTTGATTATTTAAGGTTGAGGATTCCAGATGTTTCACCAGGTCTTTATGAAATATAAGTCAAAATTGCAAACATGCCATTGTTGAATTTCGTATGTTATTGGATGTAAAATATTGACAAAAGAAAAATAAAATAAGGCTGAGTTGATAATTCTGTCACATTGTGACATATTAATCAACAGAGTGACCCTTTATTTAGATACCAATTTCATGCATTACATAGTAGTATATCTTAACAACTTGATTTTCCTTGGCTTGGCTTGTCTTTTTTTTTTTTTAATGCTGCTATAATAATGGCATAATTTGTTTTCCTGTGTGCATATCTCTTGCAGCCTATCGGCACTCATTGAGAACAGAATATTTTGTGTTCATGGTGGTCTTTCTCCTGCAATATCCACATTGGACCAGGTCTCAACTTATTTTGAATTCGACTTTTCACTTTTGTAGTTTATTGGTAATATAGGCATTGATATGAGTGATCTCTTAGATACGCGTAATAGACCGCAAGCAAGAAGTTCCTCATGATGGTGCCATGTGTGACCTGCTATGGTCGGATCCAGAAGACATAGTAGATGGTTGGGGTTTGAGTCCCCGTGGTGCGGGTTTCTTGTTTGGTGGAAGTGTCGTCAGTTCATTTAATCACTCTAATAATATTGACTACATATGTCGTGCTCATCAGTTGGTAATGGAAGGTTATAAATGGATGTTTAACAGCCAGATAGTCACAGTCTGGTCAGCACCAAATTACTGTTACAGGTAATTAAACTGCAATAGGCTTTAGATTCTTCCTTGGAACAATTTATGGATTTTTACAGTGCTACAGATGCGGAAATGTTGCTGCAATCCTTGAGCTGAATGAAAACCTTGAAAGCGAATTCCGTGTTTTTGAAGCTGCTCCGCAGGTACTAAGAGCATGGTTGATTGTGTTCTTTGCATTCTTTCTCTTGCAAATGCATATAATGCAGTTTGTATGAAGTGCAGGAATCGAGAGGAGCACCAGCCAAAAAGCCACCTCCAGATTACTTCTTATAGAAACTGTCTGCCAATTTCTTGGTTGTGATCTGATGCATGTTATATATATGCTTTCGAGTGTTAAAACAAAAGAAGGAGAACTGGAGCATGATCAACTCGAGGGGGCTGCAGCGATATGAGTTGTAAATTTGCATGCAATTGATTTCCCGCACGATTCTGTTGTATTTGTATTAGTTATTTTATGTTGTGTTGTATTTGAGATGATCACTTGTACACAAAGCTATCTATTATATTCAAATACAAAAAACTGTCATTTTTCTTGCCTATGATTTGTGATTGCATTAACAAAATTGCATACGAAATGACAGACATAGCTGACATGAATGATGAAACCCATCCGGACAAATCCATCTCTCCTTGTGTTTATTTTATCTTTGGCACTATAATTGATAGTTCCATTATTAGGGACATCTCCCCACTATTTTAATGGTGTATTTTAATTAAAATATTTGAATCTGTTTTACTGATTACAAGATTTTGGGCTCTTTTTAAAATCTCATTTGATCTTATTTTTTAGTAGATACGTTATGTAAAAGAGTGACTCAATAAAAGGGTACTCCTATATTGTAATATATGAAATCTATAACCAATCAATTATTATGATTAATTAGTAATGATAATATTGAAAAAAATTATTCACGCAAAAAAATATTACATTAATTTTTATTTTTTATGATATTGTAGATACATAATAAATACTAATAAAACATAACAAAATTATATTCGTCATTTTTTTAAAAAAATATTACGTTTTACTTAATTTATTATATTAAATCTTTTTAAACAATACAAATATAATATCTCTTTACTAAATTTATATATATAACTTTGATGTGTAGATTGATAGGGTTTTCCGCAAACGTAAAAGTGTTTATTGATGAATATAAATAGGGAACAAAAAGATATGAAAAGGATACAAGATATGTAAAAATTTGAAACCCTAGATACAAAACCCTAGATACTAGGAAACCCTAAATATGTATATATCTTCATATTCTATCATCCCCCTCAAGCGAAGGCGTCGGAAGAATATTGAGTCTGAGCTTGCATCTGAAGAACTCGAACGAGGGGCGTGGAAGAGCCTTTGTGAAAACGTCAGCGATCTGGAGCTCCGTTGGAACAAATTCGGTGAATAGCTTACCAGCTTGGACAAGTTCACGCACAAAATGATAATCGATGTCGATATGTTTAGCTCTTTTGTGTGCAACTGGATTTTGAGTAAGGAAGATGGAGCTCTTGCTGTCACATAGAAGACGCGGAAGATGAATGAGGGACACATGGAGCTCGCGTAGAAGAGAAGAAAGCCAAACAACTTCTGCCGCCGTATTAGCCATAGCTTGATATTCGGATTTACAACTGGATCGAGCCACTGTTGGTTGTTTCTTGGCACTCCAGGAAACTAGATTTTCAGCTAAGAAGATCGCATATCCGTATGTAGAACGACGAGTATCGACACATCGCGCCCAATCTGCATCTGAATAGGCAACCAAGTCGACTGATGTTGGGAATTATCCCTAAAATCTTCTCCATTAGGACTTATTTGTAAAAGGTTTTGTTGGATCAAACCTTATCTAGTTGGTCGATCATTTGCTGAAATCTAGAGAGTCTAACACAACTTGTAAAAGTCCTGTATAAGTTGAACATCGAGTTGTAATAGACTAGTGTGCTATGAAGAATCCCTAGCAGAAAAGATAAGAGGACTTCAGCATCAAACTCACAGACTGCTAGAGGAACTGGCGAACAAGAGCGCTAGCATTTGGTTGAAGGTTTGCTAGAATGCTGAGAAATCAGCATTCAGACTTTTCAGCAATCAATGAAGAATCACATATAACACAAGTCAAAGGATCTCAAGGAATATACCTTTAGCAACGTTGAAGCCGAACTGCGACTCTGACAAAAAAAAGGACGCACAAGGGACGAGACTTTCCCTAAGTAGTATGGGAAGTACATCTCTACTCAGAAATGCGTTCTATCAGTTTAATCCATTCTTGAAGAAAGAAGCCGTTGTGTCTAACGGGTATGGAGATTCAAAGTTTTGAATCTCCAACTATAAAAGGCAGATTCAAGAACTGGATAGACTACTGCTTTTACAAATCTACCAGTGTTCTAATCACTTTACTCACTCACGAACGCTCAAGCTAAAGATTCCCTTGACAAAGTGATCCTTAAAAGTAGTCAGTTGAGAGCCATCTTAAAGTCTATCTGAAGACTCTCAACAACCTGTGGTGTCGTTCATTGAAGTACTGACACTCTATTGAAGATATTCCTGATTGCATTCAAGGATATCTCAATCATTGGGATTCATTTCTTTCAGAAAAGAATCCAACAGTCACTCTTGAAAGATTGTGACTCACACGGGCATTAGCCGCAGACTTTTTAAGTTCAGAGGCAAACTATAAATGCCTCGTTAGCAAAGGACAAGTTTTACAAAGGTGTGCCCTTGACTTGCCCGGAGCTGTGTTCGGAGAAGTTCAGATTCACGGAGGATAGCTGTCAAGTAGCCAGGCCGAAAGCTCACTGCCTACTTAACTGGAAAGGCGATTCCTTGTACTCTGTATACTTTTCTAGTAAAATTCTAAGCGATTCGGCTAAGGAGTGGACGTAGATCTATTTGATCGAACCACTATAAATCTTGTGTTCATTTACTGCTTTGTTTACTGTTTTATTGATTATCTGTTCAAAGCTTGATTTAAAACCTAGCAACAGAGTTGCTAGAGTATATCTGTAAACAAACTTAAGTAACAACTTGAGCTAAGAAAACATTTTGCTAATAACGATATTAAGTGCAAGTGACTTTGTTATATTCCGCTGCATTTCGTGTTAAGACTCCAACACGACGACTCTGATATTTCGGGACCAACAAGTGGTATCAGAGCAGGAGGTTGAAAAACCGACTGCTTCTGAGTCGCTTTAAGACCAGATCTATCTTTATCCTTGCACTTTTACTCCTGTTTTATCTATTCAGCTCAGGAAACTTTTCAAGGAACATACAAAATGATGAACCACTCCCTTGGAGAATATGACAGAGAGAACTTCTCATCTTGGAAGAAGATGGTTCTCATACAACTTCAGAGCATACACCCTGAGATGGCTGACATACTGTTAAGAGGTCCTATTCAGATTATGAAAGTTAACACTTTTATAGGACAAGGACGTGCTGAAGATGCTGCTGGAGGAGAACCAAGACCCCCAAGACCTGAAATGGTTCCTAAACCATTTGACGAATACACCAGTGAAGACAAGAAGAGAGCTCAACTAGAGCACGTGGCAAAGAAACTCATTCTTGACTCTCTTCCAAAATTGATGAAAGACAAGGCGCTTGACATGGAAACTGCTAAAGAAATGTGGGACTACGTGTGCGAGTCTTCTCAGGAAACGGAACAAATGAGACGCAACAAACTACAGGTAGCTGTAGACAAATATGAATCTTTTTCTATGCGTGCAGGAGAAACTATTCAAATCATGGAGGAACGTTTCAACACAATAATTGGAGAACTAAGGAGTCTTGGAAAGAAGTATGACAATGGAGAAATGAACAATAAAATCATTTCCAAACTCTATCCAAGAGATGACTGGTTCACAAAGGTGACGAGCTTGAGTGAGAAAGACCTCAACAAAATGACTACATCTGAGGTATTTGCTCAACTTAAAGCTCATGAATTTATTATACATCAGTCGAAGAAGAATGAAACAGCTGTAGCACAAGCCGGTTCAAACTATGCTGGGAACGCTGAGGATTTAGCATACTTCGCTAAGAAGGACTACAACAAATTCAAGACTAAGAGATCTTTCTATAAACCAGAAAGACCCACTCCAGCATCACCTTCGAAAGAAGGAACTTCCAGTGCAGGTACACAAGTAGTTGATCTAAAGATCAATGAACTGGAAGAACAAATGAAGAAAATGCAACGGATGCTGAATGAAGCAAAGGCCGAAAAGGAAGTAAAAGAAATTACATCATCAACATCTAACCGCTCTATAGAGCAAAAAATTAGAACTTGCTTTGAGTGTGGCTCTCCAGATCACTTGAAGCATGATTGCCCGAAGGTCAGCAAAGAAGAATGAGATCGCCTGAAGCAACGATTTGAAAGACGCGCTGCTAAAGCCGTAACCAAGGCATTGCTAACCAGGACAGAGATTGTTGATGAAGAAGAGTTCTATTGCTCATCAGAAGAAGAAGATAGCGAAGAAGCCTTATTCGTACTAATGGCAAACATCACTGAAGATCAACTTGCTGATGCGGACAACGATGCTGAGGAATCAAATGAATCAGCTCTAGCTGCTGAGGAAGCAGAGGTACTGTCCACTAACTCATCTAGCAATCAAATTATAGACAAGTCGGAGGAATCATATTTCGATTCCGAACAAGATTATTTAGTGCAGCTATCATTAGAATTTGCAAAAATGTATGAAATCAAAAATGAGATTGTGGGAGAAAATGCTTCATTAAAACTTCACATTACAAGTTTAATCGAGGAAGTCGAAAGACTAAGGTTAGAAAGTGAAGAACTCCTTAAATTAAAAGAAGATTTCTCACAGTTGTCAGGAAGATTTCAAACGTTAGAAAAGGAAAATCAAGCATTAAAAAACAAACCAAAAGAGGATTGTATATGCATGTACGCATCAAGCAAGGCTGCTCTCAATGCCCTTGTAAACAGTCAAAGACATCACTCTGATAGGTCTGGACTTGGATGCGAATCATCAAAAAGAATGTCAAAATCCAATGATAATTCCTTTATGCAGAATCCAATTTCGTTTGTAACTGCTGGGTATAGCTCTAATGAAAAAGGTAAAGGAGTAGTGTCTGCTGAAACTTTGTATGTTAAATCAATAACTAAAACAAAGAATAAACCTCAGCAGAATGTGTCCAGTAAAGCTCAGCAGAGGTCTGTATCAAAAAAAGCCAATGGTTCATCTGCTAGATCTCAGCAGAGGACAGAGTTTGCTTGGTCTTTATCCAATGGACCTCAGCAGAGGATCCCAAGGACAAATAATGGACGCAACTCTAAACCTCAGCAGAAGAATCAAGTGATGAATAATAGGCAAGTATTTGATAGACTTCAGCAAAGAAATCCTAGAGGATACACTAAATCCTACCCAACCAACTCTAGGAGTACTGAGCGTCCTAATTTCAACGTAAGGATAGTACATCCTAATTTTCATCAGAGTAGGCCTACACAATACAATGCTGTGAGACCCAGCTACCCACAGTATACATGGCATAGAAAAAATGTCTATACAAAGCCTGAGCCCATTACACATTCTATTTCAAGGGCAAGGACGGCTAAATATATTCAGTCACCTAGAAATAGAAATTTCATGCCAAAGATCAAGAGAGTAGTCAATAGTGAAACCAAGACAAGAGTCTTGAAAATCACTAAGATGTGGGTTCCGAAAGGAACTATGCTTCACGCTAATCCTGCAGGACCCGACACTAAACGGGTACCTAGATCTACCTGATTTGTTTGCAGGAACAGGACTCCATAGCTACTGAAACATGCATATCCAATGAATGGGTCCTGGACAACGGTTGTTCTGCTCATATGACCGAGAACGAAGAATTGTTCTCAGACATAAGAAGATTATTCAATGGTCCAAAAGTCAAGTTTGGAGACAACAGTGAAGGAGAAGTTATTGGACGCGACTGCATTGAAAGGAATGGATTAAGAATCGTCAACGTAGCACTCGTCTCCAACCTGAAGCATAATCTACTCAGCATAAGTCAATTATGTGAGAATGGGTATATCGTATCCTTTAAAAATACTGGTTGTACTATTGCTGATGCTATTTCAGGAGAAATTAAATTACGAGGCATTCGCAAGGGTGGATTATATATTTTCGAATAGCGAAGCGGCCTACAACATTCTTGTTTTCTGGCTCTTAATAAGGAGGAAACATCATGGCTATGGCATAAGAGGTTCAATCATTTAAATTTCAAAACTATTAACCATCTTGCCAAAAATAAGCTTGTTATAGGTCTTCCAAATGAGATCTTTCGCAAAGGAGGAGTATGCAAATCTTGTCAACAGGGAAAACAGACCAAATCATCGTTCAAAACAAATCCTGAAAAGGAGACATCACAAAGAGTTCTGGAATTACTTCACATGGATCTTTTTGGTCCAGTCACACCACCCACTGTAAGTAAACGTCTATATACACTAGTGGTGGTTGATGATTTCTCCAGGTACACGTGGGTACGACTATTAAAGACAAAGGATGAAGTGAAGCTTATTCTGCCTGAATTGATTCTCAAGGAGCAGAACAGTAAAGAAGTTACTGTAAAGCGTATTCCATCTGACAATGGAACAGAATTCTGTAATGGAGTGCTGATGGATTTCTGTGCTGAAGCTGGGATATCACATGAAAAATCTACAGCAAGGACTCCTCAACAGAATGGTTTAGCAGAAAGGAGGAATCGGACGTTGAAGGAAGCTGTTCGCTCAATGTTAGGAGACTCCAAACTTCCTGCTAAATACTGGGGTGAAGCAGTCATGACGACCTGCTACACACAGAATAGGAGTGCTGTCACGAGCAGATTCAACAAGACTCCCTATGAAGTGTATCATGGTCGTAAGCCCTCTATAGCTCATCTACGTGCATTCGGTTCTACATGTTATATTCACAATAACGGTAAATCTAAACTTAATACCTTTTCACCTAAATCTGATGAGGGTGTACTCCTTGGTTATGGACATCCCACTCATAAAGGTTATAGGGTATTAAATAAGACTACTGGCATTGTGGAAATAACATGCAATGTTATTTTTGATGAGTCTACTTTAGTGCGCAGTGAAAATAAAGGAGAAAAGATTAGCAATCATGAGACTAATGATGTCAATGATCATACACTTCTAAATTCCTTCGAAAATATGAGTATTGATCCGACTAAGTCTATGAATGACTGCAATCCTAACGAGACGCACGCAGCAGGGGATCAAATTGCTGACCAGGCCAGTGATGCTAACGATCATGCTGAGGCCAAACCCACTCACATCATTACCGAATCAACTATCATAGAAGTGATTAACGATGAAGACGACGAGGAAATTCCAGATCCCTCAAGAGATGCTAAAGATGATGCTGATGCAGTTACAACCAATGCTACACCGTTGGAGGTCGTAGCAGATCAAACTGGAGCAGAACATTTGGATGTTGAAGTACCCACTGCTGAGATACCACCCGCGGAGTTTCCTATTCCTGAGATGTCTGCTGCTGAAATATCTACCGAAGATGTTCTTAATCATAAAGAGCCTATCGCAGAAGTTTCAAACAATGGCGAAGGAATGCTGACATTCCAAATGCTGAGCATCAGACAAATGACGAAAGGAATATTACAGCAGATGACGATCAAGAAGGAGCACCAGATGCTGAGAATCTAACACAAGTTAGACCTACTTGGTTACGTGCTCATCCACCAGAAGGAATCCTTGGGAAAGTTAATGATCCATTATTAACAAGGCGAGGAAATGTCAATGCAATGTTAGCTTGCTACATTTCAAGTGAAGAACCCAAGAAAATCGAAGAGGCTCTGCTAGATCCTGATTGGGTAAATGCTATGCAAGAGGAGCTTGCAGAATTCACACGAAACAATGTGTGGGAGCTAGTAGACAGGCCAGAGCATCAAAGTGTGATAGGAACTAAATGGGTATTCAAAAATAAGAAGGATGAGTCTAGCACGGTTGTAAGAAATAAGGCAAGACTCGTAGCCAAGGGATATAGACAATGCGAGGGCATTGACTATGATGAGACATTTGCCCCAGTGGCAAGACTGGAAGCAATTCGCTTATTCTTAGCATATGCTGCTTATCACGAGTTTGATGTAATGCAAATGGATGTGAAGAGTGCTTTTCTAAATGGAGAACTCAAGGAGGAAGTCTACGTCGAACAACCTCCAGGATTTGAACATGGAAATCAAGTTTACAGACTCAAGAAGGCACTATATGGTCTGAAGCAAGCACCAAGAGCCTGGTATGGAACCTTATCTAAGTTCCTGCTATCCAATGGATTTCAGAAAGGGAGGATAGATCAAACTCTCTTTCGCATCAAAGATGGAGATAGCATTCTGCTAGTCCAAATATATGTTGACGATATAATTTTTGGGTCAAAGAACCAAGATCTATGCGATAAATTCTCCGATCTCATGACCAGCAACTTTCAAATGAGCATGATGGGAAAAATGTCTTATTTCCTTGGTTTGTAAGTTCAACAGTCCAGAGAAGGCATCTTCATTCACCAGAAGAAGTACACTCGCGATCTTATTGCAAAGTATTGTCCAGAAAAGACTAAGAGTTTACGAATTCCTATAAGCACAACCTGCATTGCTGCTCTGGAGAAAGAAGGCGAAGATATAAATCCTACTCTGTATCGAGGAATCATAGGGTCACTACTATACCTCACTGCTAGCAGACCTGATATTTCCTATGCTGTTGGATTATGCGCAAGATATCAAGCCAATCCTAAGAAGACACACTTTGATACTGCTAAGAGGATTGTTCGCTATCTGAAATGCACAAAAGGACTAGGAATCTGGTATCCTAGAGCCGACAGCCTTTCTCTCAGTGGATATTCGGACTCAGACTTCGGAGGATGCAAGATTGACAGGAAGAGCACAAGCGGCACATGTCAATTTCTGGGACACAAGCTCATAAGCTGGTTTAGCAAGAAGCAGCACTCTATTGCTACATCGACCACAAAAGCAGAGTATGTGGCGGCTGCTAGTTGTTGTTCACAGATTATCTGGATAAAACAACAGTTGCAGGACTATGGAATTACTCCTGAATGTGTGCCAATATACTGTGATAACAACAGTGCCATGTGTATTACAAAGAATCCCGTTCATCATTCCAGAACAAAACACATTGATATTCGTCACCATTTCATTAGAGATCATAAGGAGAAGAAGGACATTGACGTCAAGTATATATGCACTGAAGATCAAATTGCGGATATATTTACAAAACCGCTTCCAGAGTCCAGATTTAAGGAGTTATGCATTAAATTGGGGCTTATGGAATTAGACGAGACTTTGGATGAATGAAATCTGGTTTTCATTCTTTCTGGATTTTATGAAGATTTAATATTCGAAGTATAAAGATGCTCATTATTCAGCAGAGCACTTATGGTTATTTTGCAGAAGATGTTAACTGTCTTGATCATTATTGCGGATTTCTATGATTTATGAAATACATACTCAAGACATTGCACAAAAGATATAAATAATGGAAAGCAGAGAAGGATGGAGAGCATACATTAAAAAAAACAGAGAATTTTCAGATTATAAGCAACGGACATCACAGGGTACGAGGATCTCTTGGGAAAAAGTCGGATGGACGAAGGGCTGAGCGGCCAACAGCAAGATCTGGACAGGTTTGCTCCAGCAACCAACTAAGCTGCATCCCGTTTGACAACCCAACGTTAGGCCAGCAGTTGACAACATTCTTCACCTGGTCAAACACAAGCTTCGCCCAATTGGCATGGAGCCATCCATCGTCGACTACCATCATTGCTTGCCAGACACCTTTGGTGAGAGATAGCTCCTCGTCGGCATACATTCCGTTCACCATTCCGTTACAAATGCCGTACAGTATACCGTACTCAGGACGAAGGCCTGGTGGAGACACCGTGGTGGAAAACTCGCTCCAATGTCCTCTCTTCCAACGCTTCCAACAAGAGTACTTCGGCGCTACATCACCAGAGCGATAGTCGAAGACAGAACTGTTGCCTTGAGGTAAGCTGAAGTCTCGTGCGAAGGAATCAATATTCCACTTCACCAAACGGTTGTTCAGAAAACCGAAGATAGCGTCACCCTCAACTTGCGCTTGGCTAAAAAATTTCTGAAGCGCCTCTTCATGGAAATGTTGAGGAGTAACAGTAACATATTTGTCAATCCCCGACGATACCAATTTCTGCATCACCACATCCGGAACCCTAGGATTGCTCGCATAGCACCAACGAAGGTTCGCCTCATAGAAGATTTGATTTCGGTTGATGGTCAAATGGTTCATGGGAGAAACTGGGGTACTTGGATTAGAGTAAGACGAAGCAGGGGATTCGTGATTTGACACACTTGAAGATGGAGAAGACATTTTCTGAAAAGATTTTTGGAAAGGCTGATTGAGATGAAGCAAAGAGAGTCTGAAGCGTCTACTTATAGACGAATGACAACCACTGTATTAATGACAAACTGATCCATTGAGAACAGGAATGTGATGATTCACAACATTGGAAACTCAATCGTTGCCTCGAAATGAAAAGCGTTGTGACGATAGGTAGTCACAGGTCTAATCGAGTGCATGGCTCGAGAATCACAATAACTCATTCAGGGATAGTGATTCGCTACGATCGGACTCACATTACTTCATTTTATCACTTATCAGGAGTCCACAATATTCAGACTCAATTGTCATCACTTCCAAAAAACCGGGTTTAAAAATTATTATACTTGAACTTGAGTTTCATGGAGTTTGATGTTGAAGTGGATGAATGAGTCCTAGCTCTCATTCTGTCTATAAGAATATTTCTGAAAGATGGATGTTCATTATCATACTTTGGACTACAAACACTGAAAGTACAAGAAAAGAGCTACCACATCATCAAACACAACATTTCTGCTAAAAAGCTAACTAAGAGTTCTATGACGGCTACACGGAAGGAGAATCTAGAGCATTCCTCAACCACAATTTGGGAAATGAGCTCTCAAGGGATAGAAGTCATAACCCATCAAAGGAACTCCTTCAGAGACCAGATGAGGAAATGACTGCTCAAGCAACCAACTAAGCTGCATGCCAGTTGGTAGAGGAATCTGAGGGAAAAGATCGATGCAACTCCTCACTCCGTCGAAGAAGAATTCAGCCCAGTCAACATCCTTCCTCTCCGCATCAATAGCCATCATGGGTCTCCAAATCCTTTGATTCATCACGTAATTCTCAGCAGGAACACCAAAGGTGACATTGCTCACAACGTCAAAGATGACCCTGTATTCCTCCTTCAAATGCAAACACGAATGAGATGGTGAAAACTCATAGTCAGCAGACTGTCTCCACTCATTCCAGTAACGGACCTCTGGAGCAGTCAGATGGTGGAAAACATCCATAACACGAACTGGACCTCGAGGAAGGCCGAATTTCTGAGAAAACAGGGCCGGAGTCCAGCAGACCACCTCATCATCAAAGCAACTCCAGATGGCATTATCATCAGTTTTACTCCTGAAAATAAAACTCTGAAGAGCTTGTTTCTGAAATTTTGATGGCATAGTTGTCAAAAATTGGGTCGGGGAACTCTCATGAAGAGCCCCCATCACAAAGTTAGGATTACGACAATTGCTACCGTATTCAAAGTACAACCCTGATTCATGAAGAATCTGGTTGCGAGTGATAGACAGATCATTGGGAGCTCTTGTAATGTTATGCATCTTTGGAGCAAATAGAGAAGACAACGTTATATTAAAGGAAGAGGAGAAGATGAAGCTCAAGAAGGCTGAGTGAAAGATGAAGTTTAGGAAGATAAGTGTGATGTTATTTATAGCCAGATCATGGCTCTATTCACAGAGTGAACACTATTCCAAAATGTCTTATCAAATGAATTCAAATCCAGAAGAGCAGAAGTCGAAGAGTCTCGACAAAGGGGGAAGCGCCACCTGTTATGGTAAAGCTACTTACGGCAAATCGTTCTACATGGATTTTCTAACGCTCTATTCCACGAAAGCTTAAAGAGGATAACAAAGGATAGCGCAAATCTTTTGATTCAGACAGACATCTACCGCCTTAAATGATAACACTTGATGATCGTTTATGGAAAATAGTAATTCATATCAGACAACTCAAGCTGCCGAGACACATATGCTAGCACAGCAGAGACGACAAAAAATCGTAGAGATTCAATACATCTTTTTATTCATCACCAAGATGTCATTACAACGAACAGGGGAGATTTGAAGTCAACATTACATTCAAGATCCTAAAAGGAAGAAGGCCTAAACGGAAAGAAGTCCGTATTTACAAGATTCGAAGGCCCCTCTGCTAATTGAGGGAAACTCTGCTCTAACAACCAACTAAGTTGCATCCCGTTGAGTAGAGGCACGGCAGGATAATATTCAACGCAATCTCGAACGCTGTCGTAGATATACTTTGCCCAATCTACATCGACTCCATCGTCAATTGCCATCATTAACTGCCATGTTTCCTTTGAGAAGAATGTATCGTCACAGCACTCTCCCATCAACATATTGTTGGCTACACGATAGAGCACCCAGTAAGGAGTGCGCAGATCATATGCAGAGACCGACAAGGAAAATTCCGACGATGGAAGACGTCTCCATTTACGCCACGCCGACCACTCAGGGGCAATATCTGTCACACGATGGCTGAAGACGGAACCAGGGCCTCTGGGAAGACCGAATCGACGAGAAAAGATGTCCGGTGACCAATAGATGAGTTTGCCGAGGAAGAAACCGTAAATACCATCTTCCTCCACAGAATAGCTCTCTATGAACTCTCGAAGAATGTCGCATTGGAAACATTTTGGAGTAGCAGTAACAAATTGGGTTAATCCGCTACTATTTAACCTTGACATGATCATCTCTACCACTCTCGGAGTATTGTCGTATAAAGAGTTCAAACCACCCTCGTGAAGGATCTGATTTCGGCGCAATTCAAGAGATTGACCTGGTGAATCCATCTTGTTTCTTGAAAATTTTTGTTTCAAGAAAAGGGCTATTATGTCAACAAGGATACTTACAACAGGGTATTTATAAAGGAAAGATGTTAACTCATCTCGCCAGAATTGATCAGATTCAACCTACCAGAGTTATTATCAATATGTCATCCTACGAATAAACAGACGCCACGACGGATCGGTTAACTTAATTCTTGGAATACACAATCGACATCGTCGTTTAATCTGCTAGAGATGGAAGCTCTGCTAAGAGATAAAGGCATCTGTTGGCAAATACAATTTATGCTAGAGATAAAGGCATCTGCTAGAAATGTAATCTCTGCTAGAGATAGGGGCATCTGCTAGCAAGTGCAATCTCTGCTAAAGATAAAGAGAGCTACTAGCGGGTGTAATCTCTGCTGGAAATGGAAAGGATTTGCTAGAGATAACAGCATCTGCTAGCAAATGAGATCTACGCTAGCGTTGAAGTCTCTGCTAGAGACAAGGCCTCTGCTAGCAAATAGACTCTCTGCTACTGAATTAAGGTCTATGCAAAAAATTGGATTTTATGCTAGACTTAATATCCCTGCTAAAGGAAGGATATTTTGCTACCACCAATCTCTCTGCTATAATTTTAGCAAGGTTATCAAACAATTGATCGACAGGGCAACTATCAAGAAGATGTTCAATATTGAATGCATTCATATAAGTTTGTCGAGATCAAAACGACATTATCTTATATACATCAGCAAAAGACAACTACAACAGAAGATTCAATCAAAGGGCGAGAACGGTACAAAGGGATAAAAGTCTATTCCGCGGAGATTCGAGGGCCCCAAAGTGAGATCGCTGAATCTCTGTTCAAGCAGTCAACTCAGAGGCATCCCTTAGGGAAGGTGAAGTCGCGGGAACTGCTAAACACTTTGCCGAACCCTCTGAAAGACAAACGATGCCCAATCTACCTCTGCCCGATCGTCCATCGCCATCATGACTTTCCAAACTTCGCGGGAGAAAATCATGTCATCTGGATTCACTCCCACGATCATCCCACAAATGATCTCGAAGAGGACTTGGTAACAAGGAAGTAATCCATATGCTGATGGGGTAGGCGAAAAATCCAGATTAGCAGATCGCCTCCACCTCATCCAGGAAGACTATTCTGGGGTAATCTCATTGCTGCAATACTCCAACACAGAATTTGGACCTCTTGGAAGGCCAAACTCTGAAGCAAAAGTATCAACATTCCACCTCACCAAATGGTTTCTGAAAACACCAACAATAGAGTCTCCAATCGGCTGACTCTGCTGGAAGAAGAACTGTAGATGCTCTCTTTGAAAAGTATGAGGCGTCAAAGAGATAAACCTAGCCAAACCACAAGCTTGGAAACTGGACATCACCCACTCTGCTATGTGATAATCTGCTTCGTATTCCTCATATAGACCAGCATCACAGAGAATTCTATGTCGTGGAACATAGAGAGATTGATTCTGCTCCATATTTTCGAATGGATGGAAATTTGTGAGAAGAAGAGCAAGAGTCACAAGAAGACGTAGCCCCTACATCGCAATACTATGCTATTTATAGATAAGGCATTGGTAACTATTCGCTGCTAAAGTTGAAGAGTCACTAAGTAGAAGTGAGATAATTCATCACTGCGGAGGTCAAATCGGAAGAAATTATAATCTTGCATAAAAAGAAATGCCAAGATTATAATGATGACACCATGCAATACGTGGTAGCATTTGTTCACCTCTACCACAAACGGCTGCTGAAGTTTTCAAATCAGACATGGGACGTTTGCGTTTTGCTCTGGTAAAACATTTAATGCATTCAGACTATGGCGACAAGTGAGGCTGTGCCACGTCATTCACACTCGAGCACCGAGAGACATGACTCTACTCACAATCTAACTCTCAACCCGAACCGTCGATTGAAATTCAAATAAACTCAATCCACGCCGTTGATTTCTTCACTTACCTCGAAATCCTCTACACCTTCATCAGATTTCGAATCTTTTCAATCTTTGCCCTCAGATATTCACTCATCCCCCATGTCTGAAAAATCCTCTCAAAATCTTCCGAAAACCCTACTCAACCATGGCCTCAAATCAAGATTCTCCCAACTCCTCACATCAAAATACAGATTCATCTGAGAATCTTGAGACTGTCAATCTCCAACCTGCATCATTTATCTACCCCTCAACCGCTTGCTCACCCCTGCATGTTCGACATACACCAGAGTTCACCGGTATTGAGAAGAAGGAGGACATTGATGAGTCCATCCCTTACTATACATTAGTAACCATGGCCAGACAGAAGAAGCTGTCCACGCATTCGGGAGAACGACGACGAGTTGCTCAGATTATGAAGGACAGAATTCTGTACATGCCGCTCGCCATCAAACAATTTCCTAAATGGATTTTGGATCTTCTTGATTCCGAACTGCTGGTAAAGTATCTCACTGCTGAACCTGATCGATTTCATCCGCATATGGTTTCTGAATTTTATGCTAGGGCTGTTATGAGTGATGATCAGAAATCATTCAAAACTTGTGTCTATGGAAACATCATAAAAGTGAGTGCTGATTTACTTGCTCGCACTTTTGGTCTTCGTAACTATGGAACCAAAATCTCTCAGTATAAAATCACTGATACAGCCGAAATAGAAAGAAGGTGGAACCTTTGGAAGAATCCAGGAGAGAAGAAGCGAATATTTAAGCCTAACACCTCCATCAATACCTTAACAGAGGAGTACAAACTCCTTGCAGAGATTGTAATCAAAATGCTCCAGTGTGATGTTGGATCGTATGCGGAGCTCTCTGCTCAGAAATATGCCGTGATGATGGCATTAAACGACAATGTTAAAGGCAATTGGGCCGAGTTCATCTTTGAACGTTGGGCAGAACATGTCAAGAAGAATGGTCACATGGAAGTAGATGGAACATTTTCATCAAATGTAAACTTTGGGCTGAAGATTAGCAAACTTTTGGAGATTCTGTTTACTAACTAAGGAGTAGACCAAGGAGTTGAACTTCTCTCTACCGATTACATTCCGGTAACACGTCGCAAGCCCAAACCAGTCAACGTCAGAAATCCTAGGAAGTTGAAAGGGAAATCTAACGTAGACAAGAATAAACCTACTTCTCCAGAGGAACCAGATGAAGCTAGTTTGGTAGAAGTCACTCTCCAACACTCCATTCCTATTTCTGAAGAAGAATTACAAGTGCTGAAGAAGAATGCAGAAACGGATCAATGCTTCCGAAATCTCGAGGAGAATGAAAAATTAGGAAATCTCCCAGTTGACCAGATCAACGAAATCATGACCTCTAAAGAAGCAGCACAGCAACCACCTACCATTGGCACTTTGGCAGTACCAATTCCATCACCGAAGAGAGTTGCTACGAAGCCACCAGCAGTAATAGCAAAGAAGAAGACAAGAAGAAAATCGGAACTTCTGACTGAAAAGGAAGTAAAGGAAAAAGCGGAGGCAGAGGACAAGTCTACTAGAATTGCTGCTAGTAAGCTTACAACAGAGAAGACATCTAGCCAGACTGATTCGGCCAATACCTTTGACCCAGACTACATTCCTAAGTCTCTCAGACCTGCAGAAGTACAAAGTAAGGAAACAAGGAAAGCAAAGAGAAAGCGCTTGACTAACCTAAAGGAAATTGAAAAGAGAGCGTATCAGAAGTTCATCACTAATTTGACATTCGAAAATAGAGACAGACAATTCGAACGTGTCAAGCCAGCTGCTGAAGAGTTCAGGGCACAAAAGAAAGCTGCTGAAGAAGCTAGCAAAGAAGGCAATGCTCGCGGAGAAGTGAGTGCTAGCACAGTTAATGAAGCTTCAACAGAGCATATACATCATCCATTGGGCGAAACCCATGATGCTGGCGAAAGCCACATTCCAGCAGAAAACGAAGAGATAACAGATACAGCAGAAGATAACATCATTGTGGATACCACAGGAGATTCGTATGTTAATCCACCTCATCTAGCAGAAGAAGCTGTGAAGAAAGGAAAAGGAAAGGCTGACATGGCAGAAGAATCGATTCCACATCTACCACCTGATCAGCAGATCATATTTGAAGAAGAGGAATTATCAGATACAGAATTCTCAAAAAGGCTAGCATCTGGAGCCTTCAGTGAAACCCACTTCCCAAAGAAAAAGTATCGCAGAAGAACTGCGGGTGAATCCAGTGGGATTCGAGATGAAGTGTTAACAGAAGTGCCGATGCACACACACATTGAGGAACATTCGAAGGAAACATTCCCTGGTCATGAATCTGCTGCAGATCAACAAGGCATTGGAACACATCAACCAGATAAGATGACTCCCACTTATCGAAACATGGATCATCCTGCCTCTCTGAATCTGATTCCGATGGAGAAACTGAAGACATTTACAATGCAAAATTCTTGAGAAAGAAAACCTCAGGATCCGAAGCTATTCTTCGAGTACCATTCCATGGGCTTCCAGGACGTCGTTATGGACTCCGAAGAATTAGCCAATGGTGTGCAAAGGTTCATCCCGAAGATGCACCTAATTCTGATCTAGGACCTATGGCTGAAGAAATAGAGCAGTTCGTAGAATCTGAAACATAGAGAGCCATAGCAGATCTATTCCACAGTGCATTGGATGAGTCCATACCAGAAGGACGCCTATTAGCAGAAGAGTTTCGTCGATGGAAGAAGTTTGATTATATCATGCATCAACTCTGCTTTGAAGAAAGGATGCTCTGTATCGCAGCTAAAGGATTAAACTTCTGGAGATATGAAGAACGTTGGTGTTTTGATTGGATTGATCAAGTTCCAGGGATGAAACAATTCTCGGATAAACAAGTGATGTGCAGACTTCAAGCCATCCGAGAACACCATTTCCTCTCAAACACTGCAGGATTACCCAAGTCTACCTTCGTACCGGATGGATACTCTGATGCTAGAGTCGAATTATCCAAACGATAGACAAAAGTTGTAGTTGCATATGAGAAACGTCGATTAGAGTATGAATCATAACAAGAGGAGCGTAGAACGGCTCGAACGAAGGCACTAGCCACTGAACGTGTCGCTCTGAGATTCGATAACATGTTGGTTAAGTTTCTGGACATTGATGTTCAGGCCGTCATTAAGGAAGCTCAGAAAGCTGAAGCTCGATCTATCCAGGAGACTACACAAGTTCTAGATGCAGCTCGACGGATACTGCTCGAGGAAATACGATACCAAGAGTATCTTGCTGCAAATCTCAGTCATGAACAACCGTCAAATACTCAGTCGAGTCAAGACCTCGTCATGACTACATCCTTCAACGCCTCTCCCATAACATCTCTACCAATGCCCTTCACATTAACTTCCGACATAGCTGAGGCCTTCCACTCTTATCTGCAAACAACCATTGATGAAAGAATAGAAGTAGCAACCAGCCATCTAAGAAGCGAAGTTGATGAGATACGGAGCGATGTTTCTCATGTACTAACGGAGCTTGCTGAAAACAAGTTAGCTGTCTCTGAGAACAGGGCAGGTCTTGAAGTTGTTCGCAAAGACATAGCAGACACCAGGACTCACGCAGAAGAAACGGTTGTGGCCTATGGTACAACTCTTTTGGCTGCAATCAAAGAGGGGGAAGAAAGAAGAAAAGATGACCGTGAAAGAAGAAAGAAAGAGAAACAGGAAGCAACAATAAGGGAACGAGAAATAAAGAGAAAAGAAGAAGCAGCAAAACAAGAGTTGAAACAAAAAGAACTAGAAGCTAAACTTGAGCTACAAAGAAAGGAACATGAAGCCAAGCTAGAGCTACAGAAAATTGAACATGAATCTCAATTGCAAAAGATTGCAATGGAACAAGAGAAGTTGGCCAAAGAACTGGAGTGTGAGGCTGCTGAAAGAGAATCAGAAGCAATTCTTCTGGAGAATTTCATGAAATTCACTATGGAGAAGTTTGCGGACATTCAGAAGATTAAATCAGCAGACAATGAAAAAGAAAAGCCAGCGCCCGACTCATGAACGACAAGGTCAATTTCTTTTGTTTTCTCTGTATCCAATTTGTACTGAAACGTGCTATACCATATATATAAAATTGGATCAGATTTTGACAAAATCTCTTTGTCCACTTCTGAATTTTGTTGGTGTGCTATAGCTGATCTACACCTCTGGTGTATTCAACAAACTTGCATGTGGACATGACGATTATATGTTGATTGATGAATATGAATGATTGTTGATTTAACGAATGCTAGAAAATCTAGCATATTGTTGCAAAATTTTTAATCGAGAAATATTTCCCAGCAACTTTTGAGGGGGAATTTTACTACAATCATTCCTACTGCTTGAACCTAGTTGGAAAAACTCTGTGATAGAATAGCATAAGATTGTAAAACACAGACATTCTTCCACTTGGGTCAGCAAATGATAGTAAGCTTTGATCGCACCAAAAAGGGGGAAATTGTTGGGAATTATCCATAAAATCTTCTCCATTAGGACTTATTTGTAAAAGGTTTTGTTGGATCAAACCTTATCTAGTTGGTCGATCATTTGCTGAAATCTAGAGAGTCTAACACAACTTGTAAAAGTCCTGTATAAGTTGAACATCGAGTTGTAATAGACTAGTGTGCTATGAAGAATCCCTAGCAGAAAAGATAAGAGGACTTCAGCGTCAAACTCACAGACTGCTAGAGGAACTGGCGAACAAGAGCGCTAGCATTTGGTTGAAGGTTTGCTAGAATGCTGAGAAATCAGCATTCGGACTTTTCAGCAATCAATGAAGAATCACATATAACACAAGTCAAAGGATCTCAAGGAATATACCTTTAGCAACGTTGAAGCCGAACTGCGACTCTGACAAAAAAAAGGACGCACAAGGGACGAGACTTTCCCTATGTAGTATGGGAAGTACATCTCTACTCAGAAAGGCGTTCAATCAGTTTAATCCATTCTTGAAGAAAGAAGCCGTTGTGTCTAACGGGTATGGAGATTCAAAGTTTTGAATCTCCAACTATAAAAGGCAGATTCAAGAACTGGATAGACTACTGCTTTCACAAATCTACAAGTGTTCTAATCACTTTACTCACTCACGAACGCTCAAGCTAAAGATTCCCTTGACAAAGTGATCCTTAAAAGTAGTCAGTTGAGAGCCATCTTAAAGTCTATCTGAAGACTCTCAACAACCTGTGGTGTCGTTCATTGAAGTACTGACACTCTATTGAAGATATTCCTGATTGCATTCAAGGATATCTCAATCATTGGGATTCATTTCTTTCAGAAAAGAATCCAACAGTCACTCTTGAAAGATTGTGACTCACACGGGCATTAGCCGCAGACTTTTTAAGTTAGAGGCAAACTATAAAGGCCTCGTTAGCAAAGGAAAAGTTTTACGAAGGTGTGCCCTTGACTTGCCCGGAGCTGTGTTCGGAGAAGTTCAGATTCACAGAGGATAGTTGTCAAGTAGCCAGGCCGAAAGCTCATTGCCTACTTAACTGGAAAGGCGATTCCTTGTACTCTGTATACTTTTCTAGTGAAATTCTTAGCAATTCGGCTAAGGAGTGGACGTAGATCTATTTGATCGAACCACTATAAATCTTGTGTTCATTTACTGCTTTGTTTACTGTTTTATTAATTATCTGTTCAAAGCTTGATTTAAAACCTAGCAACAGAGTTGCTAGAGTATATCTGTAAACAAACTTAAGTAACAACTTGAGCTAAGAAAACATTTTGCTAATAACGATATTAAGTGCAAGTGACTTTGTTATATTCCGCTGCATTTCGTGTTAAGACTCCAACACGACGACTCTGATATTTCGGGACCAACAACTGAGGAGTGACGAGAGAAGGATAAACCAAGAGAAAGAGTGCCTTTTACATAACGAAGATCCGTTTTACTGCTTGAAAATGCTCGACGGTAGGAGACTTGAGGAATTGACTGGCAAAGTTAACTGCAAAGGCAATGTCCGGACGAGTAATTGTGAGGTATTGCAGAGCACCCACAATAGATCGATAATGAGTGACATTAGTGTACTCATCACCATCCTGAGAGAAGGACACGTCGACTAGAAGCGGAGTTGCGACCGGTTTTGCATCTAGTAAGTCCGATCGCTCCAAGATGTCTTAAGCATATTTAGCTTGAGAAAGAATCAAACCATCCTTCGTATATGTGATTTCCAATCCCAAGAAGTAGCTAAGCAAACCCATATCCTTAATAGCAAATTCCTTGTGCATTTGGGAGATAAATGTCAAAATATAAGCTGCATTATTACCAGTGAGGATAATATCATCAACATAAACAAGTAAATAAAGCAAAATAGAGCCACGACGAAAAATGAAGAGAGATGTATCGGCTTTGCTGCAGATAAAGTCCGAAGATAGGAGAAAGGAGCTTAAGCGTTGGAACCAAGCGCGATGAGCCTGCTTAAGACCATATAATGCCTTCATGAGTAAACAAACATGGTTAGGAAATCGTGCATCAGTGAAACCAGGAGGTTGTGACATATAAACAGGTACAGAAAGAACGCCATTTAGAAATGCGTTTTTTACATCAAGCTGATGTAGCGGCCAGCCATTTGTCACGGCAATGGATAAAATGACACGAACTATTGTAGCTTTAACCACTGGACTGAAGGTGTGTGAGAAATCAATACCGAGAATCTGAGAAAAACCTTGAGCGACCAGGCGAGCTTTATAACACTCGATAGTACCATCAGAGCGAAACTTAGTTCGGAAAACCCACTTGGATCTAACAATATTTGAATCCGGAGGCGGAGGAACAAGCTCTCAGGTGCGATTTCGATGAAGAGCAGCCATTTCATCATTCATAGCAGCAAGCCATAGCGGATTCTTTGCCGCAGACTTGAATACTTTCGGTTCAGTGGAGGCCTGAAGGGCATCATGCAGACGTGTGGAAGCATAATAGGCTAGATGACGAGGTTTGAAAACCCCAGCACGTGCCCGGGTGATCATGTGATGGTCTGACGGGGCTTGCGGTGGTGTAGGCTGAGCAGGAGGTGTGACCTGAACCGGCGAACCCTGATCCGGTGCAGGAGGAGTAGAAACATCATCAGTACATAAAGAACACGGCCGAGAGGTACCGGAAGTAGAGGAGGGCACGTCGACCGAAGGCGTGGCTGGCGAGGGCGAGAGAGGAGCTGCTCGCGGTTCCAGAAATTCTGAAATGTCCAGCTGAGCTGGAGAGAGAGCTGAAGTCGAACCGGAGAAAGGAAAATGCGCCTCGTCAAAGCGAGCATGCCGCGTTACATATATACGTGAGGTAGAGGGATCAAGGCAGCGGTATCCCTTATGCTGTGAAGAAAAGCCAAGAAAAAACACAAGGCAGGCTGCGAGGAGAGAACTTGTTAGCAGCATAATCACGTAAGCATGGAAAGACTCGACAGCCAAACGGATGGAAATTTTCATAATTCGGACGTGAAGCGAATAGCTCCTCAAAAGGCGAAATACCACAAAGCACAGCAGATGGTAAACGATTAATGATATAAGTCGCTGTAGAGAATGCATCAACCCACATGTGAAGAGGCGAGTTGGAATGAAATAACATGGCAAGACCTGTTTCAGTTATATGCCGGTGTTTTCTTTCTGCACGGCCATTCTGAGCCGAAGTGTACGGACAAGACATAGTATGATGGATGCCCTTAGAACGAAAGAAACCCTCAACAGCAGAGCTAGTAAATTCACCACCACCATCACTTTGAAACACCTTAATTTTACGAGAGAACTGATTTTCTACAAATGCCGTGAAAGTTTGTAGAATAGAAAAGAAATCCGATTTCCGAAATAAAGGAAAGAACCATGTAAAGCGACTGAAGTCATCCACAAAGATCACATAATAACGAAACGAAGCAGTAGACGTAACAGGTGCAGGACCCCATAAATCACAGTGAATAATGTCTAAAACATGTGAAGCACGCTTCTCATTTAAGGTGAAAGGTAAACGTGAACTTTTAGATTTTTGACATGAAGTACAGATAGACGGTTTTGGTAAACAAGAAGTAACAAAAATTCGACCTGGTTGACTGAGAGAAACAATAGTATCATAAGATACATGACCAAGACGACTATGCCAAAGCTCGAAATAAGCTTTTAGCACCTTATTCTGTAAATGAGAAACAAAAGTAGGAACCACTCGATCTAAAGTGTAAAGTCCAGCATTACGACGACCGCTTGCGATGATTTCCTTGGTGTGTCGATTCTGAATTTCAAAGAACCGATCAGAGAAAATAACATCAACCGGAAAATCAGAGGTGAGTTTACTAACAGATAATAGATTCTTAGTTAAAGATGGGACCACCAGAACATCCAAAAGATTAACCAGTTTTGAGATCCTAGAAGAGCCAATATGAGAGATAGGGAGATGAACACCGTTACCAACGATAACACGGTCAGAACCAGAATATGGTTGAGAGGAGTCGAGGACCGCAGCATCAGGAGTCATGTGAGCGGAGGCGCCAGTATCAAGAAACTAATCGGACGAAGTAGGCGAGGAGATGGAACAACTTGTGTTGAAGGCCTCAGCAATATTAGCCGACGAGGAACGAGAGTACCAATCAGGGCATGCGTCTGCATAATGGCCCTCCTTACGACAAATCTGACATTTTGGCGGTCGACATTGACCTTTCTTACCATAACCACCACGGCCATTCTTGCCGTTGCTGGTGTTGTTTTTGCGCGAATAGTCGGCAGTCCTAGAGGTGCGTGACTGACCGAAGAAAGCGACCTGTGAAGAAGAATGAGAGTCCATAGAGTCTTGAAAAAGAGCAAAAATTTCGGCCTTCGACAAGAGATCACGGAACGATGGGAGAGCGGTGAGTGCCATCTGAGCAACTGAAAAAAATGTGAATGACGGACCGAGTCCTCGTAGGAACCAGTGAGCCTTGTCTGAATCTTCCACTGGGCGGCCAATCGCAGCCAACTGATCACAAAATGCCTTGAATTCCCGACCATATTCTATAACTGAACGAGAGCCACGCTTTATTGATTGCAGTTCATCTTTGAGACGAAGCTCCCTCGTCTTGGACTTATTCGCGAACGCAGCATCTAAGGCCGTCCAAACGGCTTGAGAGGTTGAACAACAAAGAACCTCGGCCATGGCTTCTTCGGATAGGGTGGAGAGCAGCAGACAAATGAGACGTTGATCTTGTTGTGTCCAGGAAGTGAACGTCGGGTTTACGGTCGCGGGACCGTTGGGAGAAGCGATCGCCGCGGGCGGAGCAGGCAGGGAGCCATCGACAAACTTATATAGATCTTGAGAAGTGAGCAAAGGCAGAAGTTGTGATCGCCACAACAGATAATTGGTGGAGGATAATTTTATGGTGACCATATGAATGAGGGTAGAGAGTGGAAGCGCGTCGGTAGCCATGAGAAGGCGTGGGCGACGTGAAAAGAGGGGAGGGGGATCGATTTTAGGCTAATACCATGATAGGATTTTCCGCAAACGTAAAAGTGTTTATTGATGAATATAAATAGGGAACAAAAAGATATGAAAAGGATACAAGATATGTAAAAATATGAAACCCTAGATACTAGGAAACCCTAAGTATGAATATATCTTCATATTCTATCATAGATAATGTTAAAACATTATATATTTAATTCACGCATTACTCAATAGAGTAAATCTAGTTCTCATAAAGAAATGTTATTGTGAATAGGGGTGATTATTCGGTTCAGTTTTGGCCAGTAAAATAATCGAATTTATATTTGAGGTAACCGAACTGAATTATCGAAATAACCGAACCTAAATTCTTATTCGGTTTTCGATTATTTCGGTTATAACTGAATGATAATGAAATTTAATAAATAAATAAAATAAAAATAAACATATTTTAAATATATATTTATTAATTATATATATATATACATATATATAAATTCGATTATTCGGTTATTTCGGTCTGGAAAAAATAACCGAACCGAAAACTAAAATATTGAAAAAAAATAATCGAACTAAACCGAAAACCGAAATAACCAAAAATTTTCGATTTGATTTTTTATTTCTTGCTCACTCCTAATTGTGAAAGCGGTCATGAAAATAATAGTTAAAATCACCCAATCGTGATATAGACGTTCGACAACTGCATTGCCGAAACATAGCAGCAAGTACAAAGGCAAAAACATGAAAAGAAAAAAAATCTTTAATAGTATATTTCCGTCTCAATTAAATAAAACCTTTTATTTTAGCACCGGAATTGAAATTAATATTTTATTATTAAGCGTTAAAAATTATTAAAACCAATTTAGATGAAACGCGAGGATAGATGAAGCATACTATTTCTTTCTCTTTCTCGACCCTGCTCAAGTTTTTTTTTGCTCGCCACGCCCCTTATTGCCCACTCTCTCTCGGCTTCAGATCACCTGTCCCAACTTTGTGTCCCATCTTCTGTGCCACCGTTAAATTATTGCCATGTGTCAAAATATTTAACAGTATAAAAAAAGTTGATTAACGTTGAATTAACGGATCCTTTTATCTCACTACTGTAAATTATGGAGTAAATAAATGTTTATTTTCAGTTTCTCTTTCCCAACCAAAAAATGACGTTCTCGCTCCCTAGCCCTCGGGGCAGCTTTTGGACCTTCTCGGCCTCGCCCGACAGTGTGTAGGCCCGGCGGGTAGCGTGGGTGTCCGGTCTTCAGCCGGCGACGGGTCTTGCGCGCGTTTCTTGCTGCGAGGGTGATCTTCACGCGCTCTGTGCGATTTTAGTGGTGGATTCATGGTATGGGTGGCTCGATCGAGATTTCTTGGAGTCTATTGCTTTGATTTCCGGCGGTTTTAATTGACGGCTGTGTATACAAAATTGGGGGCGATCTTGGGTGCCCTAATTTTAATCGATTTTACAAATGTGGGAGTCCAATGCGAACTCTAATTGGGGTTGAGTGTGTTGGTGCTGTCTGTGTTTCTGCGGGCGACAGGTGAAGACGCGGGCGGGTATTTTGTTGGGTGTGCGGCCGGCGAGTGGGCTGGATTGCGGGTCGACGCCGTGAATGGCTTGGTGCAGTGCGTCGTGTGTGTTGGGAGCAGGAAAAAGCAGTAAACAGTGGTGGTGTTGCACTCTGAATCTGTGATGGAGGAAGGGAGAGGGAAACTCAGCTTCTTCCTGCCAGAATACCACCGCCATTGCTGTGCTGTTTTGCTCTAGCTGCTAGTGATGTGCTAGCTTCCTGCATTGCTCTTTTGTCTGTCATCAAACTAGCAGCAGCTCGTGATCCGAACAACTACGCATTTCAGGTGACTGTTTCTCTTTTGCTTCTCCTTATTTTTCTCTTTTCCTATTTTCTGTTCGTTGTGTTTTCGCGCTTTTGCTTTTTTTTTTTTTCCTTTTAGCTTCTTTATGTGAAATCTAGGAGTGAATCTGTTGGAATTGACCGTCAAATGCAAACCAAATCTAACTTTTCTTCTTTAGTAATTGGTGTTTATTTCCTGCTTCATTTTGGCGGTGTTTTAGGATTTCACTTCCGTTTCGGCTGACTGAGCTTCAATGCAGTGTTTGAAATTTTTGCTGAAAGCAAGGCTTGAATTATGGTGCATTTTTACTTCTGAGAGCCGGAATCTTTATTGTTGATTTGTAATTCGAATCTCGGGATTCAATGATTTGTAACTGCTTTCTCTGCTAACTCGCGGTTCAATGGTCAAATTTGCCACGAAATCCAACCTTCCGAATTGATGCTCATTTCTTAATTGGAATGCATTAAATGTAAGGATAATATGCTGAGTAATAATCTTCTATGTAGTGTCATATCATCTTGTATGTGTGTTTTCTCTTGTTAACTTTTTATTGATTTATTAGTTATGTTATAGTTCTAATATAATTGCAAAATGGAATGAGCTTCTTTTTTTTGTTGATGATCAGTGTGGCTGGAGCTTAGGTCTTGCCGCCTGGTAGAAAGAAGTAATTTTACATTCAATGGACAAGTATGAAATACTGGAACAGATTGGCAAGGGGGCTTTTGGTTCTGCACTTCTTGTGAGGCATAAGCAGGAGAAGAAGAAGTGAGCGTTAAATATATTATGCCTGTCTTTTTCATGTGTGCATCATCATGACAAACAGAACTTTTTCTGGTGCTCTTGTTATTCACTGTTCGTTTCTCACTTAATTATTTGGCTTGAATGTTAAGGTATGTTTTAAAAAAGATTCGCCTTGCCCGCCAAACCAGCAGGACACGCAGATCTGCACATCAAGAGGTCAATTCTAATCCTCCAGAAATACACGCACATATAGCTGAAATGGCCTTGGTACTTGTATTAGTATTAAACAAAAATGGCTTTTGCATTGATATGCAGATGGTGCTTATATCAAGTATGCAAAACCCATTTATCGTGGAGTACAAAGATTCATGGGTGGAGAAGGTAAAAAGTGATGTTTGATGCCTATTCAGTGTCTCAGTGATGTGAATTTATTTCATGGCTGGACTTGCAGGACAGTAGAAACTTTTATGTATCCTTCAGCTTACTTGTATTTTAACCCTTTTCATTCCTTTACAGCAGTGCCAGACCTCTTTCATTGTGGTTTTTCCGTCAAACTAGAGATGAGACGAATGAGAACTTTAGACTAAATAGTCAGGTCTTGTTAAATTAGATGGTTCAGAACAAGAAACAACTAAAAAAAAGATCTAAAATCTGGAACTTGCTGGTGCCTAGCAAACAAAGCAGAAGGCTGTACATATAAATTAACATCCTCTGCCAAATTTATTGTGGTTATAATCTCTAATAATTTCCTGGGTCTGATTTCTAATTGGCCAGGAATCTTCTGTTGACCATGGGTTGCTATAGAAACTGATTTGGTGGTATTCACCTGAAATGAATTAAAAGAAAAGTTAATTTTTTAAGGGGTGCCCATTTTTGAAATGGTGGTATTCATAAGAAATGAATTAAAAGAAGACTCAATTCTTTTGGGGGTGACCATTTTTAGAAAATGTCACCTTTCTGTATCTGCAATCAGCTTTATGGAAGCATTGTCTTAATTCTCTGCCACTTTTGGAATTCAATTGAACTAAAAACTTCTCTTGCTTGCCTCAGGGTTGCTATGTCTGCATTGTCATAGGTTACTGTGAAGGTGGAGATATGTAAGCAGTTTTTTCTCATCGAACATGGTCTTGCCAGAACACATGCTTCCAATAGTAATAGGGAAACACATGCAAGTCTTTAACCTTGTCTACCATATTTTTACTTGTAGGGCAGAAGCAATAAAAAAGGCCAACTGTGTCCATTTCCCTGAAGAGGTATTTTCTTTTTTTCTTTTTCTTTTTTCCATATGGATGTTTCTTCCCCATTTAGCCAGTCTATTATGAAAGATAGATATACCATTGAGTTCCCAGATAAACCAGGTGGAGTGAGTTTCAATAACTGGCAAGGATTTCGCTCTGCGCTACACAACAAGGATAAGGGGGATGGAAGTGAGCATTCAGATCAAAATGCCACAGCTGGTGGTGCATCAAGCCGAACATCCTCAGACCAACGGCCGCGCAGAATAGACATGTCATCTTACAGGCAACGAGCGGAAGCACTGGAAGGCTTGCTTGAGTTCAGTGCCAGGCTATTGCAAGATGCCAGAATTGAGGAACTTGGGGTGTTGTTAAGGCCATTTGGACCAGGAAAAGTGTCTCCAAGGGAAACTGCAATCTGGTTGACCAAGAGCTTCAAAGAAAATACGCTCCTACCAGAAGATCTTAACCAAAGGAGCAGCCTAAATGTATAGAATATGCTCCCAAACCCAAACTGTTGGCATGTAATCGTTTAGGCAGAGCAGTGTAGCCGCAGATTATATAGTTTCCTAATCAATTTAGGCCAATTGAGAATTGAGTAGTTTCTGGATGAGAGAGATAGGAAATGCATTATCTGAGACTTCAGCTGATTTGGTGCTCTCTATAATATCAGAACAACATTAATATTCCACGTATAAGTGATATTTTGTTTTCAGTACTCATCATGTCTGCTGTTGAGCTAATAAATGTGTTGTCGTTTTTCTTAATGACTGATACATAGTTATCTGTCATCCTTTTACAGTCGTATGGGTTTCTGTTGTGCCTTCCCTATAGCCCAAAAAATAATTGAAAAGAACTTCAAAAACATAGAGCTGCATGCATCATCATTGTAGTTCCTGATCTTGGTGCTCGTCTTCTCCGCACTGCTACTATGCATTGACCCGAATATCTGCTAATTTCTCATTTGGTTTTGTATAACTCTTGGCCATGCATCAGTACATATTCATAGTCAATTGTGTGCATGTTAACATTATGTTGACAAAGATGCTGATAGATCATAACATTTCGAGAGATTTCATGCCTTTACATAAGATACACTATAAAGCGATACATGAAATCTTTAGACAACTTCAATGAAATTCCATGAAACTTGAAACCATCCTTGAGCTGGGAAAATCTTCTTACAACGCAAAATGATATAACTTATAAAGTAAAGTAAATCTTCTTAAGTCGCCCTGCTGCTTTTTCCGGCGGGATTTTCTCTGATAGGTGGAGATTGAGGCGGAAGGTCGGCGAGGGCTACAGATAACGAGAATGCCATTTTTGGTTGGAAAAGACACACACAACGAGCTGAAAATAATTTATTTATATTAACGGTAGTGAGATAAAAGAGAGAGCCGTTAAACCAACGTAAGGGAATATTTTTATCCTGTTAATTAATTGTGACACATGGCAACAATCCAATGATGGTACAGGAGGAGATGGGACACAAAATGGAAGGAGATGGGACACAAAATGGAACAGTTAAGTACCAAGCTAGTGGTCTGCCACATCCAAAGACTACAAAATGGGCAGCCGCGGTTGTGGGGTTGTGGTTTGGAGAGCACTCGTTTCCCAACTAGGTTGGTCACCGAATGCCGTCCATCATTCCATCACCCCTGTTGAAACAATAAACGACCTAGCTAGGCTAGCCCCTTAAGATATTCCAGCCAGTCGTGCTGCCAACACCTGTTGTAGTCCAAGGATTAGAGAGGGACGCAAAGAAACAGCCCCAGGGGCCACAAACATCGACCCCAGCCCAACTGCAAGAGCCCAAAAGAGCAGCCGGAGAGCTTCCTTCCTGCAAAACACCTCATTTTTCACGCAAATTAGCGTCTAAAGGGTTAGCATCACAGGTAAATTGAGCTGCTTGGAGCGCAGCATCAGCCAATTCCCTTCGTTTAACCAAATAACTAAATTCTTGGAAGTTAAAAGCTTGAAGAACTCCCTGAAATTTTACGAATTTCGCATGCAGCCGAGCTTGGTGGTTATGAGCATCCTGCGTCGTGTCCCAGGAGGTCTCCAGCAACTGATTAAAGTCATTATGAGATAACCAAATGTTAGAGAAACGAAACGGAGAAATAAACCTCTGAATGTGATCGAAGAGGTAGGAGACACTAGGTGAATGATCAGAGTGCACTCCGCTGGCAAAGAACTCGGTTCTGCAAGTTAACCCGGCTTCAAACCAGTTTTCGTTCAACATAACCCGATCAATCTTTGATCTAACTTCACCGCCCGACCAGGTGAACCGGCAGCCTGTCGACGGGGAATCCTGAAGACCCAAGAAACTACAAGTATCTCCAAAGTCAGTATACTCCCTCTCAAGTGGGGTACGGACCCCCACTCGTTCATCAGGAGAAAGCACGGCATTAAAATCACCAAGCACAACCGCAGGTTCAAATAAAGAAATATTAGAAGCAAGTGAATTCCATAAGTCACGTATTTCGCTTAAAGAGTTTGAACCATAACAAAAGGCCATTTTAAAGTTAACATTAATCCATTTAACCTCGCAATAAATGACCTGTTTCTCACTCAAAGTGGGTACCAAGGTGACACTCAGAGGGTTCCAAAGAATAAAAATACGCCCCGGCGGCTGAAAAGTAAAATTAGTCGTGCATTTCCAGAATTTAAAATATCGACTTACAAACTTTTCCAGAGCAGCCGGACTGAATTTAGATTCAAAAATAGCAAGGATATCCACCCGGTGGGTATCAGCAAAAAGATGAACAGCTGCTTGTTTAACGGCCTGCTGCAAAAATTTGAAAGCAAAAATTATATATCATATAATTTGAAAGCAAAAAGAAACTAATTTGAAAGCAAAAATTATATATCATATCTCACATACATTCAAAATAGAAAGAAATTAACAGAAATTAGTATACACTTATGAATCTTCTAAGTTGATGATTTTTCTACACAAAGAATCTGAAGTTACTGGCAACAAGGCTATAAAATCTTTGATTCGGTCTGAATATAAATTATCCCACCCAGCAGCAGAATCAAGTCTAAAGTGTTTCCAATTAGGCACAATTGGAGGTATAGGTGACTGATCATCCAAGAAAACCTGCATTATAATAAATATTAAATAATCACAATAATAACTGAAATATAATAATATTATAAGTGTTCGATAAGTACCTGTACAAAATGGTTGCTCACATATCCAATTGATATTATCCTTTGTTGTGATTTCATCAATGGATTAGTGCGCAGAGGAAGATATGTGAGACATTGCTTTTCAGATATATGAATGAGTACCACGTTATATCTGGACGCAACCAAATGACCCATGTCTGGCAGTACCATCCAATTCTTATATGGAGCAGGGGCAATAGAATAAGATAAAGCTTCACGCAACTTAGCAACTGATTCTAAAGACCCATACAAATCAACATAAAAGTTTTCATTCTCGCACAACTCGTCAATCAGTTCATTTCGAACTTTTAACCAACAATCTTCTCCAAATCCAAGTAAACTCGCAATTGCACGAAAACCACAGTGTCCATCTGACTGGACATCAACAATATTGACAACATATTTTTGTATATATGATGGAAAGCAATCCAGATAATGCATGTCATGATTCAATCTTTCTACATGGGCTTCCGACTGTTTTCTAAAATTATCCTCTATAATTTCATAATTAATGCTGCTGGATCTTTGAGGTATTAGGAGTTGGTTTTGTGCCTATGAAATGAAATAATATATTAAAATTTATAATCATAAAAAATGGAACAAATTTATAATACTTAACTCTTATATATATATATATATACCTGCAATAAATTTGTAAAACTTCCTTCATTCTGTTGCCCTATATTTGAACAATGTTCAAAATTATTATGTTCATTAGCTGAAACAGCAACCTACAATAAAATAGAATTATTAAAAATCAAACTAATATACATACATAAATACATATATATATATCCGCTAAAAAAGTTTGGAACAAATATATTTTTTTTACAGGAATTTGCTGGAATGGTTGCGCGTATGAAAATGATGATCCATCGACTTGATAATTTCTAAGTTGATACGTCTGATCAATTGCAATAGAGAATATAAGAATCCATAATCAATTATTTATAAAAAAAATAAATAATCAAGAGTGAATAGAGAAAGACCTGAGAGTTTTGTACAAGAAATGAGTTTTCCTTCAATGAAGCACTAGTATTCAAAATGCTAATCATGTTATCAATTATCTGCATTGTTTATTTAAAATGTATGATTAAACAATATGTTAATAACTAAAATTAAAGAGGAATTAGAAGATAAATTGAGAAAAGAAAAACCTGGACGTTATTTCCACTGCAGTTTGTATTATTTAGCTTCTTTTTCCGCGCACGTGTCTCTAATCCACTTTTTGGTCTTTTTCCGGATTTTAGAGGTTTTTTTTCTTTCACCTTCAATCCTTTAATCAATAATTCTTTGGAGACTTGATCATCTTCTTTAGCTAGTCTTTCAGTTGGTTTCATTGTACGTGTTTGCATGTCAGACTTCGATCCAAAAGTTGTCTTGTTCACTGTTGCATTTTCAAAATATGTATCAACTTCATCAATCAACATAAGAAGTCCTTTCTTCACAATCTCGAAAGTCCCTTTTGTTAAGGCAGCTCGTGTTGTCAATCGATTGTTCAAACTACACAACTCCCTGTAGTGAATTCTCATCAATTCTTTTTCCCCCTTTTCATTGTCGGGCACACAGGATACTCCTGAAGCTCTTGTAGACTGACCTTCAAACATATTTAGTTTGGCTTTCTTTGTCCACCTCTTCATAATATATAATGCAGGAATCTCTACAATTTGTTTTAGTGATAATACTTTAAGGGCATGAGAACATAGAATTCCTGCAAATTCAAATTTTCTGCAACTACACGAGACTTCAACTCGAGATGAGTGAAATGAAACCAAGAACTGATAATGTTTCCCAAAAGGTGTTACTTTGTATAGTGATACTTCTTCAGAGTCACTGCACAACTCAATATTTGAATCAAATGCTTTGCTAAGCTCTTTTTCAAATAACTTAAAGACAGGGTAAGTATATACAGTAGCTGCATGCTTCAATATCTGAATCGAGAAACTGACCACTGGAGTACTCTGACTTGTCTTTAAATCAGCTTTTAATTCTTCGAACCGACGATCATCAATCAATCTATCAAAATACTCAAAAAACTGCAACAAATTATTTTTGTAGTTAACATATCTTTTTAAAACGCTATTCATGCTTTCACTACGTTGAGTAGTTGTCATGTCTGCACAAAATGATTGACGTCCATAAACAAGTGCCCATTTTTCTTTTATTTTGAACAATCTTTCTAGCCACTCATTACTTTGAAGTCCATACTTTTCCAGCATATCATGCCACGCATTTAAGAAGTCCTCTTCTACCTCATAATCATATATACACGAACTAAAGTCTGCAGAGAAACTCGTAAACCTTGCAAAAATATGATTCAAGTGAACATCAGCATTCTGATTTATGTGCCAGATGCATAATCGATGACATGTTTCAGGCCACTCCATTGCTAAAGCTTTTGCCATTGCAGCATCTTGATCTGTAAGTATGGTCTTTGGTTTTTTTCCTGACATAGCTCTAGAAAAAGTGTCGAACAACCAATTAAATGTTGATGTAGTTTCATCGTACAATAATGCTGCACCAAAAATAATTGTCTGCTTATGGTGATTCACTCCAACAAAAAGTGCAAATGGTCGGCCCTCTTTATTTTTCCGATATGTCGTATCAAAACAAACCACATCTCCAAAATAATCATAATCAGACTTCATTTGAGCATCCATCCACAATATATTAGTTATAAGATCATCTTCATCAACCTGAATCGCACCAAAGAAATTTGGGTCATTCAACTGCCTTCGCTGTAAATACTCTAACACTCCTCATGTATCACCAATCTTCATTTCCACAGATCTCTTTGATCGCAAATAATTTTTGTAATCTTCCAATATGAATCCAACATTCCTACGGTCACCCATTTGTTTTGCCATGAAGGTAAAACCTGATTTTGGTGCTATACCTGATGTCTCCAAATCATTCACTTGTGAAGCTTGTGATAAAGTGATATGCCTGTGAGATCTTAAGAGAAAACACTTACTTGGACTCACCAGCTCGTGGCCATTATGTTCTGCGATAAAATCGCTAATTATATACTTCTCATAATGACGTCCATTAATTTTCATCATTGCATTACAACCTGTTCTTGTTTCTGGGCGATGACTTTTTACATTGACATCTCTTTTATCTTTCATTCTGTGCCCTTGTTTTGAACAACAAAATATTCGATCGAGTATCCGATGATTACTATCAACATGGGCTTTGTGCTTCCTCACACTAAAACCTACTAATTTTGCATAATCATTGTAGAACTTGTAAGCTGCATCTTCTGATTCAAATTCCATACCCTTTTTTGGGATTTTCTCCACTGGAATATTTGATTCCATTTCCTCTAACATAAAGATAATAAAAAAAAATTTTAAAAAAAAAGTTATACTAAAACTAATGAATTATGTAGTGTGTAATATATAACAAATATAAGATTTTAATTGTGTACTGTCATAACTCGCAAACAGACAGATGCTAGATCATGTCAAATTATTGTGTACTGTCATAAATCGCTAATTATTTCAACATTTTCAATAAAATGCATAGTCTATAAAATCATTTGTTCAAATCCTAACCCAAAAGATCAAATTGAGTTTAAATTAATAAAATATAATTAATCTTCTACTAAAAACAAATATAATTAATCTAAAAAACTAAACAAAGTCAATTAAATGATAAATTGATATAACAACATGCAATAAGAAATTTAAATAATCAGACTCAAAGTTGTCCTATCATTCAAACTAGACGCTTCAAGACGGTGGTTCTGGGAGTGCCTTCTGGTTGTGTAATATCACAGTCTCAGAAGGATTAGAATTACCTTCAAGAAAGAGTAATTGATAGGAATCCAGGCTAATGCATGGAATCAGGAAACTATTACATCAACTCAATCCCAAGAAAGCAGTGGACAGTGGTGACCCTAACGCCGTGCGAGAGGTGCGCTGCACCGGGGCCTCCGAATGAAGGGGGCACCATTTCTTAAAAAATTATATAATAGTAGTAATATTATATTGTTAATTTATTTTAGTAGGAGGCACCATTTAAAAAAATTATATGAAAAGAAATTTAAATTTAACTAAATTAAAAATATTAAAAAATTATTTAGCCTAATAAAGTTATTTAACTAAAAATATATTAAAAATAACATTTATTCTAGATATCAATTGAGATATTAAAAATTATATTATTCCTAATATAATACGGCTACCAAAACATTGGTCTCTCTTCTAGAATACAAAGCGATTGTTGTATCTTCATTTTTCCAATTGATTCTCTATTTTTCTTATCTCTTTTTATTTTTCAATATCATAGAAATTACAAACGAATTTTAGTAAATAACAACTAATAAGTTGATAAGGTTTTTTTTGTTAAACAAATATTGTCTATAATGTGAATTAAATGTTTATCATAATATTGTGCAATTATTTTTAAATCCTATCAGTTTTTCTTGCTGCATTTACGTGATTTTCTAAGTCTTTTCTTTGAATTTTTTGTTTAATTTTTAAATTTTTTTCCATAGTGGTTTTAGATTTTAATTTGCTTGATTTTATTTATTTTGTTAATATGTTAATCGTTATTTTTGAGTTAGTAAACATTTATCTTATTCTTGGAAAAAGAAAAATAAAGAAAATAGATGATGAAAAAAATCTAAAAAAGTTTGCTTAAAAAAAATCGTAGGAGAATTATTTTTAAATGCTGACTATGCATTTAGTTTATATGATATTATTTAATTTTTTATTTTGTTTCAAGTTTATTTAAAAATTAAATGAATATCATAAAATGATTATGAAGTCGTGAAGGAGTCAAGTTTTTTTTGTTATAAGACATTTTTTTAATAAGTTTTGTAAATTCAAATAGGATAGATCATAGATGATTTAAAATGAATTTTATATTATATTTTATTAAAAATATTTATAATTATTTAATTTAAATAAGGGGCACCAAAATTTTCTTCGCACCGGGCCCCAAAATTTGCAGGGCCGGCCCTGGCAGTGGATGAGAATGAATAAAAAGCCACAAAAAAAAACCTTAAACAAGCTTTTGCATTAAATACTGTTATCATCATTGAAAGAAATGCATGGTTTGAAGCAGATATTCCATGTTTTCTCAATTCCATTGCTTGACTGCCTGGGCTAACTTCTTGCTAGAGAAGTATATACATTAATTGAACAAGCACACCAATTTGAATTCATTCGGAATTTTATAAGCACACAAATTGCAAAGAATTATGGAGCACTGAAAAAGTATTCTTTAATGTTTATTAAGGAATACTTACTTGACAACCAGATGGTATTCCTTCAACCTTAACAGCCTCTTTGTAAAAATGTTTTTTCCTTAATGCATTAGTTAGGATAGATCTGACGAAAAGTAAATAAATATAGAAAAATTTAAGTTATTTCCAATAGATAAATGAGACATTGTTAACAGATAACAAGTAGTTTCAGAGCACACACACACCTACAATTTGAGGAGATAGCTGCTTTAGCACGTTCTCTAGGGAGTCTCAGCAAAGAGAACAAATTTGAAATATCTTCAGGGCCTCTAAGTTCAGTTGCAGAAGTAGCAGCACTGCATATAATTATATTGTTCCCTCGTGTCCAATCAACAAGCAACTAAAAGATTAAACAGTTAAAGTGAATTAATGAAAAGTGAAATAAAACCACTCAAGGCAATGAACTAACAGGAAAGTATGTTTGAATCATGAAACTAATATGGAGACATAGAAACTTTGTGTGCAATGCAGGCCTTGGAAATTCAAGTTTGTGAAAAGGACAACTTGAATACATCTAACGCATAAGGTTCCCATTACATAGGTGCAGTAGAACTAGAGTAACATTTGTGAGCAATAAACAACCAAACAGCCCCTCCCGCAGCCAATTTTGGCAGCTGCAAAGCCACAGCAGCAGGAGGGCAGAAAACAGCAGCAGCTAGGGCAGCCAGACAGCTGCGGAGCCAGCCAAACACCTGCACCAACTCCCTAGCAGCAGCAACCCTGCACACGCAGCCACGCTGCAGCACAACCAACACGCTGCGCCCCCGGCAGCAGCCCGGAACAACAAGCAGCAGCCCTACAGCCCTTGCAACTATCTGCAGCACCACCAACATCGCCGCAGCACGCACCTGAAACCAGTAGCGAGCAGCAGCAGCCGTCAAACAACAAGCTGCAGCAACCAAACCAACCAAACATGCTGCAGCACCAAACTAACAACCAATCCCACGGTGCAACCCCTGCACCCGCAGATACCAACATCTCACTACAAAGCCCCAAGTAATCAACCACAATCCAACCTCCTAAAGCCACAGTACCAAGCACCAAGCAGCAGCAGCACACCATCCAAACACCAAAGCACTATAGGTATGGCTTTAATTATGATGTCTAGCCCATATGAATTGGTTTCGGTTTTAATATTTGCATTGGTCATCTTGCTTATTTTTATTTGGTCATATGAATTGATTTCGGTTTTAATATCTAGAAGAAGAAGATCAAGGAATAAGACAATGAGAAAGAGAAATTGGATGCTAGGCTGATAAGCGTTTAAGAGAATAATTACAGGATACTTCGATGAAGAAGAAGAATAACTACAGCATACCTCGATGAAGAAGTAGAAGAATATCGCTGGGCATTTGAATGAAATCGATCGATTGTTTCTTTTTTTTGGAAAAATTGTATGATAATTTTCAAAACAAAAGATATCCAAAAAAATTTTTTCCCATGATTTTCGATGATTCGGTTGTTTCAGAAGATGAAAGAGATTGAAAGATTTGAATAAATTGTTTCAGAAGATAAAAGAGATTGAAAGATTTGCATTTATATTTTCTTCTCAAAAATAGGAGAAGCCCTTAACAGACGTTAGTAAAATTTTTTTGTACTGTTAAATATTTTGACACATGACAATAATTTAATGGTGGTACAGGAAATGGGACACAAAGTTGGGACAGGTGATCTGAAGCCCTCTCTCTCACTTACCAACGATTTACTCGCCACTCAAAAACACTCTGCTGTCTCTACAATTACCCGCCAAAAGGTTTACTTTTAAGTTTATTAACGATTCATATTTTCATCTTTTCCCTCTCTCTCCTCTTATCTCCCCCTCTCATGGCTGCTTCGTCTCTCTATCTTCTCTGCAGGTCTGTGCCGATTTCTTCCTCCGCACGACGTCGTCCATGCAGGTTTCCACGTGATTGCCTTTTTCCGGTTTATTTTCTTCGATGGAATCAGCGGTTGACACTTCCGAGGCGAGATCGGAGCCTGTCAGTGAGAAGAGGGCGCCGGAGGAGCTGGATTTCTTGAAAGATGCCTCGCCGCCGCCCAAGAGGAGTAGAGTGACCCACCAGTGTTTGATTGGGGATGTCAGGAAGGTTGGTGAGATGGTGTTGGTGTTGGCTGCAATGGGGAAAATGCGCGGAGGGAACGACCCCAGTGACGTTGAGAAGGAATTGATGGCGGAGGCTCGGGCCAGGTTAGCCAAGGTTTGTGAGGGTTTTGCGCCCAAGGACGTGTTCCCGGGGGATGCTTTTGGGGGTGTGATTGAGGATTTAGGGCTAAATAATTTGAAAGAACAAAGGCTAGGGTTTCGGCCTCCTAAAATGTCCATAGCTGAGAAGTTGTTGATTTCCAAACAAAAGGTTTGTTTCTCGAATCTTGAAATTTTGACTAGTTTAGTGCTGTTTCTTGACATCTTGAAACTTCTTTATTTGGCGCTGTATTTTGTAGTTTGGGGATCATTTCGCTTATGCCCGATGGAACTGAGTTTGAAATATGATAATTTTATGAAGTGAGTATAGATTTGGAGTTCTACTAGCTGAGTGAATTCGTCATTTCACGACTACTGTCCACTTAAATTTATTGCTGAATTCTTCAATATATTTTGTCCTTATGCTTTTTATTTTTCATGTTTTATGGTGGAAGCCTTGCACTATCCACTTATATGTGATGATAAATTTCTTCAATTTATCTTATCTTCTATACTTCTGCGCATTATTCAGTTTTTCTTTGTTCATTAACTATATTTTAATGAATGTGTTTGTCTGATGGAGAGAAAAAAGAGTTTGGTACGATGAGAATGGCTTGTAGTGTAAGAAAGTGTGCATCTAAGATTTTTATGTTCTGTAATATGGACAACCATCAATTTTATCCCAATGCATTGATCAACCTAGGTGAATGACATGGTTAGAAATTTGCTGAATCACTCGTTACAACTTATGTGATAATGATGTTGCAATATATATATATATATATATATATATATATATATTATGGATGACTAAACATGATATGATGTTGTTTTAGACCGAGCACCTTCATTGAAATTACATTGTTTCAAGGCTAATCATCCATGTCACATAAGCTTTACCATTTAACTCAACAAGTTCCTAATCCCGTTAATCACAGAGGGTAATGTTTTAGTAACATAACTGAACTTTAGGGTAAAATTCCATTATGAAAATAAATTGGAGTATATTTAAAGGTTGACCGATGCATTGGGGTAAAATTTATATTTTTCCCTTCGTAATATATGTGTGAAGTCACTTTTGAGGAGTGTGGAGTCATATCTTTATGTGGTGCATACATTGTGATAAATACCAAGGGGCTTTCCTTGAATATTTTAAGTCTTGAGCAATAATGTTCTTACGGAAGCAAGAAAAAAAGATTTGAAATTGATACTCATTGCACCTCATTGTGGTTAAAACTTAAAAACTTTTCCTTCACATCTACCCCAGAATAATCACTTGTGTGGTCTGAAGCTTTACTTCCAATCTTTTTTAGCTCTGTGTTGTTTGTACCATAAGATTTAAGATATATGAGCTTTTTTACGCTTTCAAAAGTTTGTCAATTCATTAGCTGAACTAAAAGTGTCTTTGTAGCTAATAGCATTTAATATTCCTGCGCTTAATGCAATTTATGCTGTTAATTAATGTGTTCTTGTTAGATGGAAAAAACAGAAAACTTTTCCCTACCATCCACCCCAAATTCATCTCGTTTGCATCCAAAGTCTGGCTCAGCTGCTGAAAGTCGTAACACGGCGCATTCAGTTCGGGTACCCCAGCCAGATAAGTCAGGTCACATGTCAATATCTTCAGGAAGCTTTCCATCCTCATCACCTCTAGTCCGTACTATGGCAGTAAATTCTGCATCATTACCATATCAGCTTCCCACTAGCGAGATAAGAACAGTAGTTTCTGGTGCATTACCGTCTAGCCTTCTGAATTCAGCAGCATTACCTAGAGTTGACCGATCACACATCCGATCAGATGGAAGAACAAATGGTTCTCCACACCCTCCACAAATTCAAGGTAAACTGAAGCTTGCTTTTAATTATTGAAGGACTCAATCTATTTGTTCTGTCTTTCTCTGCATAAGATCTTTGAACAAGTGAATCTTGTAGACGACACCTTGTGCTTGCGTTGAGTCTAATCTTTGTGCAAAAAAACTGAGCTCTGCTAGCTCTAACATCTGTCTTTAAATTTTAGAACCCACGGTCGATATCCAATGTACCGTAATATTTTATCTTGTTCTACAATGGGACCTTGGTATCGCCTTCTCATTATTCTTCACAGCTCATCTTTTGGTATTCAGACTTTTAAAATTTGTCATTGTTGCAGCTAATTACAATGCTAATTCAACTGTGAGGACTCCAACTTGGTCTGTGCAAGCCCAGCTCACTTTTTCTTCCAAAACTGCATTGGATAATAAGGTACCTGTAAATATGTCCCTGAAGGTTGATGGAGCGGCAGGTGGGTTTTCTGGATTGGCTCATCAAACAACAGCTAGGCCAGTTGCTTCTCAGATGCTAGGACCACCATCACAAGGCACTAGCCACGTCCAGTCTTCTCCATTGGCAAAAGCACATGCTGAGATTTGTAAGATCATCCAGAAATTGTTGCAGCCACGAGTTTCTGACCGACCCACTTGGATTCCTCCTTCTAGGGACTATATGAATAAGGCTTTGACTTGCCAGATTTGCATGTCGGCAGTGATGGAGATAGATAGTATACTCATTTGTGATGCTTGTGAAAAAGGATATCACTTAAAGTGCCTTCAGATTTCTAATCAAAAGGGAGTTCCAAGAGGAGAGTGGCACTGTGCAAAGTGTTTGTCTTTAAGCAATGGCAAACCTTTGCCTCCTAAATATGGCCGTGTCATGAGAAATATAAATACACCAAAAATGCTTGTGAATGAAGCAGTTGTTCCATCCATTTCAAGTAAATCACAAGGTGCTTCAGATGAGAAAGTCAGCCAGCTGAAAGAAACTGTCAACGGGAACACTACTATGGAAAACTGTTCAAGTGGAGCTGTCGGTAATGACAATAGCCATCAGACATTTGGGTCTGAGAGAAAAGAAAGTAAAGCAATGCAGGAGAAAGATACTGCCTCCTTTGGTTCTACGATGGAAGCTGTAGTATCTTCTGGGATTTCTGCAAACAGTTTGGTGAAAAATCCCAGTTCGGCTAATGCTTCATCTATAAACTCATTAAATGAAAAAATAGATGTTAAAATTGCTGACTCGAAAGAAAAATTTTCAACAGAACAGAGTACGGTTCCTAGTTCATCTGATAAGTTGCAGGTGATTTTCAATGTTGTAGAAGAGAGTCTATTGAAACAACCTTTGGAATGTCACTTTGTGACAAGGGATTCAAAAGAAGCTCAAGGTAAGGGATCTTCAAACTATAGAAATCAACTGAAGGAGTGAGAAGTTGTGCATGATAATCTTCCAGAAATTGTGGCAAATGATAGGGCAACAAAGCAGCAGAACCCTTCATCAGACAGTTTGCACCCCGTCAGCTAGGTTGGTGACCCAATCCAGATTTTGGATGATAAAGTTTATTATTCATCTTGCAGCATCAGTGGACATCTATATATACTGATGGATCATGTTCTAATTTGCTTTGACAGTGGCAAACATATACCTTCAAAGCTACAGGTCAGCAATTTTCGTCTATCAAGATTTGTTAAATAACTTCCTCGAAAATCTCCTGATTACATGTGTGGATGTTGTTGGAGAGTCCTTGTACTTGATTGTTTGTCTTTTAGTCTATCATACAAGCTCCTTTGCTCAACTATACTTGCTATTTGAAGCTCGAGAAAACTAATATGAATTTCTAATCTGTGGTATTTGATTTCTTGTTCACTACATTAAAATAAAGTAAGATTAATTTTCAAGTGTTGTATGCCCCTAAAGTGAACTCTTATGAATTTTCCCGAGAGTTATGATGGTTTTTTTTTGTTTTTATGAACTTGTAAAGGATTTATTCAAGGAAACAACTGTGAAATCATTCATCTCTGGGCTCAGTTGCACCACGTGGAGCAATTGTTGTACACACTTGATGTTAGAGTTCTGGGCAAGAATTATGGGTTTGCCTTAGCAACATCGTCTCCACAATTATGATAGTTGTAGAACACTCAATGCTTCCATGAAGATGGAGATTTTAGCAGTTGTGTACCTTGCAGCCGTGGGTTCTGAATGAGTCCAGAAGTGTACAACATGATTGTGAACCTCAATTTTATATGCATCTTTGCTTGCTCTATGCCTAGATCATCAATTGAAATGACTAGTTATATTTTGCATAATGATATTTTTTTCTTCTTTTATACTTGACCTTGAGGAGACCTAAATAAAAATGGACAAGCCAACTTTCTAGTATCGAAAAAAATGATTCACATTTGCTTGTGGCATAGTACAACATACTTTCTTATATGGGAGGGAACATATTCTATCTTTTAATATGTTGGTTTTCTGACATGAATATTGTTTTCATTGTTGCAGGCTATGTGGGAGGATAAGGAAACCACAAAAAAGTTTGTAATGGTGAATCAATGTTACTTTCCTAGCGATTTGCCTCGTCCATGCAACCTGGAAAGCAGTGAGGTGAAGTCCTATTTAGTTTGGCGTTTGCTGCCCCCCTATGTCTCCATTTCATAACTTTATTCTAGCACATTGATAAGAATAGTTTGTGTAGTTCCATTATACACATTATATTCTTGTGGATTTTGCAGGTTTATGAGTCAACATGTAGTGGATCAGTAATGGCCGGCTTAATAGTTGGCCCTTGGGAAGTCGTGCCTCCTAGAAGATTTGCTGAAGAGAGTGAAAGGAGAATTTGTTCGGGGAGACAAAATCAATGACCATTTGCCTCCAATTTATCTCTGCAAGTGAGTTCATTTGCTTTATGCACTACTTCTCAAATACCATTTATTTCAACATGATAAACTTTGTACACATGCTGCTACATAGTGCAAGTACGTTTTCTGAAGTCATCATGTTTATGAATTTGGTTACTTGATTGTAGTATGAATTCTGGGGATAGAACCTCGTGCTTAACTAGTTGTTGTTCAGGCTACACTTAGAGTGGAGGCACAAAAAATGACTTTACGTATTTACATGCATACTTGCCTTCATTGCTGTCCACACTTTTCAGATTCCAGTCTCCACGGTACATAATATTTACTCATTGGTCTTCTGTCGCGGCTGCTGGTCTGATGAGATGTTGTGACCATAGTATATTGCAATATTTGAATATGCTAAAAGTATGGAGATTCATTATCTGATCTTTTATTTGACAGATGGATTTATGATAAAGCAAAATGGCTGTTCCGGGATGTCTCGTGTTAAAAAATGTTGCAGGCATATTCGGTAAGTAACTTATACAATATCGTAGGCCATAATGTAATATTATTTGGGGTTTACAGTGTTCTCAATATGTGAAGTAAAAGAGGGAAAACATGAATTTATCTGGATGCTTATTTGATGTGAAAAACATCTTCTGTCGACTGTCCAGGTTGCGATTTGGTGTAAACATGGAGCAGTTGTTTGTAACAGGTGTGAATGGTGAAATCCATACTATAGTAGCGATTAATTGTAGCCCTCTAGAATTGATAGGTGGATTGGCATGCAGCCTCGGATCTCAAGACTACTTCATTGTTAGTTCCCAATTATTTTAATTATTCAAAACACTTATTGGGCTTGCATTTACGATTTCACATTTTCCATAATAATGTTGAATTCGAATGTAGTACAAGTACTATATAAAATGCTCAAAACTTTTCACTATGTAAAATTACTTTTATCATATATTGCAATGTTTATGATGGCTCAGCATCAAAATATTTAGTAAGAATTAATGCATGCACAATATTTGTTCTCATCTGATATTATGCATCAAGTTGAATCATATCCACCAGAAGGGCTGAAGAGAGAAAGAGTTTGGGATGTGCAAATGAAGGTGAGGCACGTGCGTTCATATTTGGGATGGTTTGCTTTTATAGGCATGATTTGCGTTTGTAGGGGTCAGTCCTGTGTCGCCACGTCGACACAAATCTTTGTGGTGCAGGAATGATATGAATGCAGCCAATCACATGAATATACATATATATATAGTGTGTGCATGTATTTGAAGCAGGTGAGAGGTATTTAAAGTAGATAATGTATGCATCTCTCATTTCATTTCATGCCTGTCTTTGTGAAAGCACTAATGCTCCAGACTCATTACATTGTCGGCTATCATTCCATTTTTTGCAAGCAAGTTGAACTAGAAGTTGTACTTGCCACTCTTGCATTTCCACGCTTTTCTATACTTTATCCAAATTGAACCATAATTTTGCTTAGGGCTTCTTGTTTAATTTAATACCAGCTTATTAAATGATTGTTGTCCATAACTTTCTTAATTAATTAATAGTTTGGAACTCGATGCACAAAAAAAATATATATATATATATGAGGAAGAAAGTAAGTAAGAGAAGTGTGATATTGGGTGGGATTGAGTGAGAGAAACGAATGAAGTTGCAGGGTCATGTGGAATTTACAAATAGTGTTTGTAAATGATTGTGTCCCTGTTGCTGTTGCTGTTGAGTTTCATCACAATCACATGGCATTCCAATTTCTTTATTCATTATGATTTTGTTGGAATGAATTAGTTTAGCTATAGATAATAAATAGATAGGGTAGGTACATATGAATGTATTAGATTATGATTATTTAGGCATGTATGCAGGAACATTTTCAAGTATTTGTTGTTGATTTATGCGGCAAATAATTTCCAACACGGCCCCAGCTACATTACCATTTCTATAATTAATCTATTCACACATCAGATGTATGAGCGGTTAATTGCATTGTGATATTTATATTTTGAACTTTCTGAATTATCTATCTAAAAATTCAATACTACACCATTCTTATATTGCTAATTAATTATGATTATGCGACCACTAACTCCAACAGTTCATACAAATATAGTTACTTTTCTTGTTACAGGTGTCGATATTAACAAGGTTGGCCCAAATTTTGATTTGAAAGGGTTGAGTCTACCATAAATTCAAAAGGTGTAAGGATGACTTATTATCTAAAATAAATTTTTATATTAGTCCATATTGTCTTTTTAATGACTTAGCTTGGACTTTTAACCTATTTATATCCATATAATATTTCTAATTAAATAATAAATATAATCAACAATTTATATAATATATTACTCCCTCCGTCCCATTATAATTGGCATGTTTCTTTTCGGCATGAAAATTAAGAGTTATGAATGTAGAATGAGTTAGTGAGATTAATATTTTATTGTTGAGTGTGAAAAAGTTATCATTTTTGGAAATGTGACAATTTGATTGGGACGCCCAATTTGATAAGTGTGACAATTCAAGTGGGACGGAGGGAGTATTATTTAAACAAGCTGACTTGTTGAGAGTTGAGAGACTAATTCCAAAATTTGGCCCTAAACTCGTTTAGTCAAATAGATTTTTCAGATAACTCATTTAATTCATATTTATTAACAGTTGTAAAAGTTATTCAAAATTAAAATGTATATTATTGTGAAAATTGAAATAGATAGCTATATTAAGTGTATCGAAGGTGAGTGCTAAGCTATTTTTAAACATGTAGTAATCACTTGGACGGTAGAGAAATTGATCTATAATGAATCAGTCTGAGGCAACTCTTATTCAATCAATCAAAGTGGTCCTAATTGATTAATTATATAACCGTTAAAAATAATTAAGGCAGTCTAAGCATCCAATAGCTCAATAAATTATGCAATCATGAGTATCAGATATTGTCAGGATCAAAATCAATCCGATTCATTAATAAGGATTATCAAGCAGCTCTGCCATCAAAACCGTGAAATCTTCACACCCTTAGATAAGGTTTTTTTTTTCTTTTTCATCAGAGCACTATCTTAACTCTCAAAGAATAAGGATCCCTAGACAAAATAGACCCTGGATTTATCATGTAACTGATTCACATGTTGAGCATGGTAAAGCTAGAGCATTAATCGACCTCAATACTTGATTTATATAGAATATAATTCGATCTCTACTTTCTTGTTATTTTCTCATTATATATAATTTATTTCTCATTTGAAATTAAATCTTTGTTCCGTGTAAATTAAATTCAGCCACCAAAGACACATAATTTATTACTATTTGAGTTGAAATAGGATGTGCGTGAGAAGAAATTAAATCTGATATTCTTTACTTTATTGCACATCTCATTTTCGATGTCGATCAAATCTTGATGAAACAAAATTAGGTAGAAAAAGGAGAAAGCTGCCCACCACTGTTTGCTCCGACAAAATAAGATTTGCATCACAGACAAAGTTCCGGCCTTTGGATTTGCCAATTAAATCTCCATTTCTTTTTTTTACAAGGTGGGGGCTGCCCTAATTCCATTATTATCATTTGGGATCATCATCATTTTCTTCCAAAATTTAGATACTCCATAGCATGAGTTGGTGGCCAATGGCCATGGATCTAGGTGTATTTATATGTTATGGCTAGAATCCATCTCTTGTTTACAAAATCAGATTATAAGTAGAGGAAAACTTCTTATATGGTGGCTCAGACTATTGTTAATTTCCTATTAATAGATATTTATAAAAGTTTTAATTAAATTTTTTTGAGATTGACCATATGAATTAAACAATGAAAAAAGAAAAGGGGGTATGGTTGGACAACAGTTGTGTTGTGAAGCAGGCTGCTGCCACATCGCCACCATGCATGCAGTCCGATTCAAATCTCATTTCATTATTTATTTTTCACTTTTGCTGCCACACTTTTTTAAATCGACATGGGACACATCTACATCCATCTTAGACAATTAGTTATTTCTCATATTTTATGGTATTAAAATTGCTTAATCTAAAATGAAATGTCGGAAAATTGCATGCGTATGCCGTACGGGTCATTTTCGTGTATTTCTTTATTTCAGAAGATATATATTATTTCCTTACCACATATCTAATACCGAATATGATATTTTGTTATCCAATATTGAAAATACATTTTGAGTGGTTTGTTAGGAGACATAATTATATTTTTTTATTACATTTTTACATCCCATCGATTAATGGCCATCAATGAATACTATCACTTGCCACTAATTGTATTTTGTTGTGAATTGAAGCGATTGCGACACAAATAACTAACAGAAAATACAAGAACACAAAGAATTATAGTGGTTCGAGCGTAAGCTCTACGTCCACTCTTCAAGCCTCCTCGGTGATGATATTATTATGGTGAAGAAAATACAAAGTATGTGACAATTACAATTGGTGGGGAGCAGAGTATATATAGGGAGATATTCCTAATCACATAAGGAATATAAAATCTAGATATTGTAGTATATATTTAAACCTAAATCTATCTAAAATAGATTTATACCTATCCAAATCTAATACCAATAAGGATAAAATCTTGTCTAACAAGAAAACAAGATATACACAATATATTTTCCATATCTATCCAACTCGAACTGCTCCTCGAGTTCCTCGACCTACACAGCTCGACCCACTTTACCGAACTAGTCTCCTCGACCCACTCGAACTACATCCTCGAGTTATATTGAGACTACTCCAACAATTCTCCACCTTAGGCTCAATATCACCTCGGCTTGGCACCTCCTCTTCAGTTCGACTTCAACAGTTTGATCAGTTCCAAACAATACTCAAACTTAGTACTTGGAACTGGCTTCGTAATCATATCCGCAGGATTATCGAGAGTATTGACCTTGTGCAACTCGACCTCTCTGGCTGCCACCACATCTCTAATAAAATGGAACTTTACATTGATATGCTTAGTTCTCTCATGATGAACATCATTTTTCGCCAACTGCAAAGCACCTTGATTATCACAGGAAACCTTCATTCTTCCTTGATCAATCCCCAGTTCATTCATGAATCCGAGCAACCACAGACCTTCCTTAATTGCTTCGGTCAAGGCAATGTACTCCGCCTCCGTCGAAGATAAGGCAACTACCCTCTGCAGACTTGCTCTCCATCTAATCGCCGTTCCATACGATGTGAACACAAAACCTGTCAATGACTTCCTCGTATCCATACATCCTGCATAATCTGAGTCTACAAACCCTTCTACTGGAAGCCTCAAGCTCGAACCATCATCCTCGAAGACTAGACCCTTTCCAACTGTCCCTCGAACATACCTGAGGACCCATTTTAGAGCTGCCCAATGCTCTTTCCTAGGTTCGGCCATGAACCTACTAACCATGCTGAGAGCATAAGCAAGATCCGGTCTCGTACAGACCATATCATACATCAACGAACCGACAACGCTCGCATAAGGAACACCTCTCATAAACTCCCTTTCCTCCTTGTCGAGTTTCCCAGCAGCACTCAACTTGAAATGAGCTGCTAACGGAGTGAGCACAAGTTTTACATCCTTCATTCCATGCTTCTCAAGAACTTTCATCAAGTATCCTTCTTGAGATAATGTGAGTCTTTTCCGAGCCCTGTCTCGAACTATTTCCATACCCAGGATCCTTCGAGCACAACCGAGATCCTTCATCTCGAACTCCTCACTCAGAGCTTCCTTCAGTTCGGCTATCCCTTGCTTATCTCGACTTGCTATCAGCATATCATCTACATAAAGCAGTAGATAAATTCGAGTCTGCATATCTTCACCTCGAAAATATACACATGGGTCATGTTTGCATCGAACAAAGTCCTGCTGAATCATGAACTTGTCGAACCGCCTATTCCACTGCCTTGAAGACTGCTTCAATCCATACAATGACTTCTTGAGAAGACACACATTCTCCCCGCTACCAGCTTCCTCGAAGCCCTCGGGCTGCGTCATAAGAATCCTTTCCTCCAGCTCTCCGTTCAGAAATGCAGTCTTTACATCCAATTGCTCCAACTCCATGTCGTATCGAGCAACTAACGACAATATCAGCCTTATAGACCTTTGTTTCACCACTGGCGCAAACACCTCGCCATAATCCACACCTTCCCGTTGCGTGAAGCCTCGAGCAACTAGTCTAGCCTTGAATCTAACCCCAGAAACCTCTTGTTTCTTCTTGAAGATCCACTTACAGCTAACTATCGATTGCTTCTCCCCCGACTTATACACCAACTCCCAGGTGTTATTCTTCCTCAAGGAGTCCATCTCCTCCTTCATGGCATCGAGCCATTTGAGCCTCTCCTTACAAGTTATGGCTTCGGTATAGCTCTTCGGCTCAGTATCATCCAGCTCTACCTCTTCCGCCATAACAAAGGCATATGCTACCACATCAGCATATCCGAATCGAGTGGGAGGTCTTATCTGCCTTCGTTCCCTATCTCTCGTGAGATTATAATCTTGAAGCGCACCTGACCCTCAAACCACCTCGATCTCGCCATCCACCTGAGGTACTCTCTTCGACCCACTGGTCGGCTCCACCTCAATCTCAGCAACTGATCTATCTCCTTCGACCTTGTCAGACTGTTCCTCCGAAGCACCACCTTATTTCTCAAGGATATTTTCCCGTTCCCCGGCCCCCTTATCAAGATCTCCAACCTGCTCCTCCTTGAACGTCACATCTCTGCTAATGATGCACTTTCTTACATCCGGCTCGAGATACCATAACTTGTACCCTTTCACTCCTTCGGGGTACCCAATGAATATGCATTTCAATGCCCTCCTCCCAAGCTTATCTCCTTTGATGTTTGCATAAGCCACGCAACCAAAAGCTCTAAGGTTGCTAAAATTCGGAGGATGACCAGACCATATTTCTTCCGGTGTCTTGAAATCTAGTGCAGTTGAGGGGCACCGGTTGATCAAATAAGCTGCAGTAGTCACTGCTTCTGCCCAGAACGACTTGGGTAACTTTGCACCGAACAACATGCACCTCGTTCTTTCAGCAACGTCCGATTGTACCTCTCCGCCAATCCGTTCTGCTGAGGTGTTCCAGCCACTGTCTTGTGCCTCGCAATACCGTGCTTCGAACAGTATCTCTCGAACTCCTTCGAGCAATACTCAAGGCCATTGTCAGTTCGCAGCCTCTTCACCTTCCTTCCAGTCTGATTTTCGATCAGCACTTTCCACTTCTTGAAGGTCTCCAAAGCATCACTCCTATTCTTCAAGATGTAGACCCACACCTTCCTTGAGTGATCATCAATGAGGCTCATGAAGTACCTCGCTCCTCCATTCGAACTGACCCTTGAAGGTCCCCATAGATCTGAGTGGATGTAGTCCAGAGTTCCTCGAGCTCTCTGTCGACCTACTCCGAACTTTACCCGGTGAGATTTTCCATAGATGCAATTCTCACAGAAATCCAACTCCCTGATATTATCCCCGAGCAACAGATATTGCTTCAATAACTCCTGCAGCCCCCTCTCACTAACGTGACCGAGTCGCTTGTGCCACAGTACTGACTTGTCAACCGTCACTATCGAAGCCTCCCCGATCACCGTGCTCCCCATCAGAGTGTATATTCCATTCCTTCGAGCTCCTTTCATCAAGACCAGGGATCCTTTGCACACCTTCAAAGTCCCAGCTTCCATCTTGACCGTGTAACCCAGTTCGTCGAGCATCCCCAAAGAGATTAAGTTTCTCTTAAGCTCCGGAACGTACCTTACACCTCGAAGTACCCTTTCTGTATTATCGTGCATCTTAATCCTCACCGAACCCATTCCAACCACCTTGCATGGTTTATTGTTACCCAGAAGAACACTCGAGTTCTCCTGCTCCTCGAACCCTTCGAGCCATGACTTATTAGGTGTCATGTGGAATGTACAACCTGAATCCAATATACATTCCCTCTCCGAGCGCTCATTCGAAATCACCAATGCCTCTCCAGAGTCATATTCCTGCTCAGCAACAACTACATCCGCTTGCTGCTTCTGCTCCTGCTTTGTCTGCCTCACCGGACAATCTCTTTTGATATGTCCCTTCTTTTGGCAGAGAAAGCACTTGACCTTTGGCTGTGATCCTGGCTTTGGCCTCGAACTTCCCCTGTTGGAGTTCCTCATCTCCGGTCTTCCTCGAGCCGCTCTAGCCACCAAGCCTTCTCCATGAGAGTTCTCTCGCTCCTCGTTCTTCTCATTTAACTCCTTCGAACATAGAGCAGACTGAACCTCATCCATGGTCAATGACTCTCTTCCATACATTAAGGCTTCCTTGAAGTTCGAATAACTTTTTGGCAGCGCACTCAACAACATCAATGTCTGATCCTCATCTCCTATCGCCACATCAATATTTGCCAGATCGAGGATCAACTTATTGAACTCGTCGAGCTGCTCGTTGATCGGTCTTCCCTCTTGCATCTTAAATGAATACAACGATTGTTTAAGATAGAGCCGATTCGCAAGGGACTTCTTCATATATAAGGATTCCAGTTTGGTCCATACTTCTGCTGCCGTTTTCTCCTTCGACACCTTCATCAACACCGTGTCTCCGAGACTCAGAATCAGCGCACTATGCGCCTTCGCCAGTGTATCTTTCTTCTATTGTTCCGTCATCGTGTCACGTAACCCAGCCTCTCCCTTCAAGGCACCGTCCAAGCCTTGCTGTACAAACAGTGCTTGTATCTTCAACTTCCACAAACCGAAATCATTCGATCCCGTGAAACGCTCCACCTCGAACTTGGCTGAACCCATCGCAATCCTTCTCTATCCACGTTCACCGCACCAATTTGTTGTGAATTGAAGCGATTGCGACACAAATAACTAACAGAAAATACAAGAACACAAAGAATTATAGTGGTTCGAGCGTAAGCTCTACGTCCACTCTTCAAGCCTCCTCGGTGATGATATTATTATGGTGAAAGCTCTACGTCCACTCTTCAAGCCTCCTCGGTGATGATATTATTATGGTGAAGAAAATACAAAGTATGTGACAATTACAATTGGTGGGGAGCAGGGGTATATATAGGGAGATATTACTAATCACATAAGGAATATAAAACCTAGATATGGTAGTATATATTTAAAACATAAATCTATCTAAAATAGATTTATACCTATCCAAATCTAATACCAATAAGGATAAAATCTTGTCCAACAAGGAAACAAGATATACACAATATATTTTTTATATCTATCCAACTCGAACTGCTCCTCGAGTTCCTCGACCTACACAGCTCGACCCACTTTACCGGACTAGTCTCCTCGACCCACTCGAACTACATCCTCGAGTTATATTGAGACTACTCCAACATATTTAAAGGCAAATACTAAATAATTAATGAAGTGTAATAAAAATAAAATAAAGCTGAGTCTTTAGATTAATCATATTAATAGTTGAGAAAACATGAATTAAGCATAATGCATATAATAAAAAAACATATTATGCTTTAAGTATAACATATATATAAGATTTTATTCTTATATAACACAAAATTAGTGTGTATACCTCTAAGACTCCATACATATGCGTTAATTAGTTATAATAACATAGTTGCTAAAACAGTCTAACATGTTAACGTCGAATAGTCCACAATTATAACTTACTTTCTTTAAACATTGACAAGATTAGGAATGGCGAGATTAGTGATATATTAGTCTCTTAATCATGAAGTTAATCAGTTTCCGTTGGTAGTTGATTTATTATTTTAAGTAGCTAGTAGCATTGGGCCCACTGATATTTTGCTTTCCCAAATTGCTAAATATTCTTTTTCTTTTTTTTCCAACCTAAGATCAGTCAAATCTGATTCAACTTTGCTATTATCTTATTATGGATTGGAGTAATTAGAAATATCTGATCAATGACATATATTAATGTTACAATAAATTAATAATATTGACAATAATTATAATTGATCTCATCACTAATAAATCGTGAACACATTAATACATATTTAGAAAAATTTGAACATTTCTGTTGGATTAATATGGGGAATACCCTCCCCAATGCTTTAATTAGTATTTATATTATAATATTAATAAATAAATGTAGCCCCTATATAAATTGCTCCCATTTATTAGGGTAATCAATCTGAATTATTGACCTTATTAGGGGGAATCTGAAGTCGTACAATCTGTCGGCTCGGACACTAGTTTTTTTTGTCTACTTTCTCTACTTTTTGCAGATTTAATTTATCTGTAGATACAACTCATGCAATTACCCAAAAAAAAAAAATGTGTATAATTATCAACTTTTTTCATATTTTCTTGTCTTCTCCTCTCATTATTTCTGATTTATTTGTAATTGATTCGATAATCGATGATGATGTGTGTGTGTTTTAAAGAGAAAATTAAGGGGATGGCAGAAACCCTAATTGAATAGAGTTTAAATTACGTATAGATTCAAACTAAGGAAATCCGGCGTCAATCTTGGGCCTGATTTCTTGAATAGCATGTGACACCCATTCTCCTTCGCCTTTTATTTTACTTTATACTTATAATCTTCCATCTTCCATCTTTTTTTTTTTACAAATCACAACCCTACTCCAAAATCCAAATCCATCCTCTACTACCTACTCAAATCATATTATTAATTAATTAAATTATAGAAAATTACAAAGACATGCATTTAATGATTGTTTGAAAATGAAATATGTATATATAGTAATAATATTAATACATGCATATATAATATATATTGTATTTCGTATTTCAATGTGGAAAACGTATGTTCAAGGCAACATTGATGATGAATATACTCATAATTGTATGATGGTGTTGAAATGTGAGCGGCCACATTCTTACAAAAGCAAACTATATGTATGCTTTATTTATCCCTACCTATCCACCCCCACCCCCTATATATACCCCTTCACTCCCCCACTATTCTTCCACACTTCCATCATCAAACATATATACATTCATCTCCCTGCACCTTCACATTTATATGAATATATGGCTCCTACGCCTCAAAACGTCGTCGTTTCCAACCTCAAGCTCGAAAAAATGCTCAGCATGAAGGGCGGCAAAGGTGAAGCTAGCTACGTCAACAACTCCCAGGCTCAGGTTATTATTAATTCATCCCATAAAATTGATTGTTGATGCATGTTTTTTTGGTTTTGAATTATTTTTTCATGTAATTAATAAATTATTTTTATATTGCATGTGCAGGCGCAGCATGCTCGATCGATGCTCCATCTCCTGCGAGAAACCCTCGACGGCGTGCGTCTGAGCGCGGCGGAGGTTCCGTTCGTGGTGGCGGACCTCGGCTGCTCGTGCGGGAGCAACACCATATACATGGTGGACTTCATCATCGGACACATGATCAAGCGCCACGAGGCGGCGGGATGCGAGCCGCCGGAGTTCTCTGCGTTCTTCGCCGATCTGCCTTCCAATGACTTCAACACGCTCTTCCAGATCCTCCCTCCCTACGGCGGCGCCAGCATGGAGGAGTGCCTCGCGTCCGACTCCCACCGCTCTTACTTCGCCGCTGGAGTCCCAGGCACTTTCTACCGCCGCCTTTTCCCGGCGAAGTCGGTTGACGTGTTTTATTCTGCCTTTTCTCTGCACTGGCTATCTCAGGTCGATTATTTTTCTCCCTACTTAATTAATTATCTGCTTATTTCAACGGTGTTTAATCGATCACAACATTAATCCAACCACAGTTTGTTACGTGTTTTATGAATACATAAATTAACTGGAATTTTCCTCAAAAATCCACTCTTACTACTATATTTGAAAGAAATAATGCCACAATAATAAATTACGTAGTTTTGATTATCTATTTAACTGTGTGGAGTCAGTCATAAATGAAATTAGCTCAATTATAAATAAAATAATAATAATTTTGAATGAGTAGCAAAGTCTTGTTTGATTATCGAGGATGATTTGTGTTTTAGAGTTTAAAAAGGTGTGTGTGAATATTAATTCTTCAAAAGTTGAGAAAAAAAGGTCAAAAGCAATGCGAAAAAATGGCCCCTGGTTTCACCAGAAACCACTTTTTGGACTTGTTCAAACCAACCACATACTTTTTTCTTTAAAATAATCTTACTTTACTCTATATCTCATTCATAATTTCCCCATTACTGACGTTGTTCTAATTTATGGACCTACGTATTGCATATTTGCATGCATGTATGGTTATTTTTATATTTTGGTGTTAATTAATTTGGAAGATATATATGGTGCAGGTTCCTGAGGTGGTGTTAGACAAGAGATCAACGGCGTACAACAAGGGAAGAATCTTCATCCACGGTGCAAGCGAGATCACAGCCCTTGCTTACAAGAAACAATTCCAGAGTGATTTGGGTGGTTTCTTGATGTCCCGAGCCAAAGAGATTAAAAGAGGCGGCTCCATGTTCTTGGTTTGCTTGGGCCGGACTTGCTCCGACCCCACCGACCAAGGCGGCGCCGGCCTCCTCTTCGGCTCTCATTTTCAGGATGCTTGGGATGATCTTGTCCAAGAGGTACATATCATTTTATATATGAATCTTTTTCTTCATGAATTAAGACACACGCTACCTCAACTTGAGCAATGAATTAATAGAAATCAATATTTTTTGCAGGGCCTAATCACAAGTGAGAAACGTGACAACTTCAACATTCCGGTTTACGCAGCTAGCCTAGAGGACTTCAAGGAGGTGGTGGAGGCCAACGGCTCATTCGTCATCAACAAGCTCGAAGTTTTCAGAGGCGGTAGCCCTCTGGTGGTGAGCCGCCCCGACGACGCCGCCGAGATCGGCCGCGCCCTGGCCAACAGTTGCCGTAGTGTTAGCGGCGTCCTAGTGGATGCGCATATCGGCGACCAGCTGAGCGACCAGCTGTTCGCACGCGTCGCCGGCCGAGCCGCCACGCACGCCAAGGAGCTGCTGGAGAAGCTCCAGTTCTTTCACATTGTAGCATCCCTTTCTTTAGCTTAATTAGTCAGTTCAAATCTAAAATTTGATGTCATGTCTATAAAAAAAAGGGAGCTTGTTTTAACTTTTAAGTACTCTTTTTATTGAATGTATTAGTTAATTTGAGTTATTAAATTACAATTAATTAAGTGAATTAATGTAGTAGTTAGTTTATTTGCAGTTATAATTTTGTCAAAGTCAAGGGGTAATAAAGTTGGGAAAAGCTAAATTTGAAATTTTATGTGTTATGATTATGTCTGAAGATTAGTTGGAACAGTAACGTCGACTTTTTTTTTTGTCATTCAAACAGCCTTGAATAATTGAATTTGCATTGTGAACGAGAAGTTGGCTTGCCCACTTCTTTTACTACATAGTCTTTTGTCAACATATATGTGTCCCAGGTCGCCCCTTTAATTTTTGGGCTTTTTGCGATAAGTATAGATGGTGCTCCTATTTTATTATTATAATTATAAATGAAAAAATTAATAAAATATAATATAAGTATAAAATATAACTCATATTATCTTTAATTACAAGTTATTCAAAAACTATAAATTGCAAAAAGAAATCATATTTTTTACTTTAAAATCATTCAAGTTTTGATTATATTCATCAATAAACAAATCTTAAATAAAATAAACAAACTAAATGCATACCTATCATTTAGAGATACCCTTATAATTCTCTTTTATTTTTTAACAAGACTAACTACTAAGAATTTCACAATCTATTTGTTATAAAATCACTAACAATCTATTAGATCATTTTTTCAATTCAAGAACATTTTTTCCAAATTCTTTTAAATAGACTAATCACATTTTTAAATCATAAAATCTAATATAATATTGTGAAGAATAGTATTTTGATATGTTTTAATTAAGTTAAAGATGAATTTATTTACTTTGCGATTAATGTAATTTTGTAAATTCAATACTAAATAAATAAATAATATATTAATAGTAAAAATTCTATAAAAATGGTGCCCAAACAATTTTGGGGCCCCGGTGCGGCGCACCTCCCGCACGGCCTCAGGGTCGGGCCTGTGTGTCGCATGCATTTTTTAATCTTGAAAAAAATTCCGAGCTTTTAATAATTATCTTAGTGGGATTAATATATCCAAAAACTAGAATTATACTTATATTTAAATTTTAATATAAGATAATATATTTAAGTTAAAACTTATATTTCATCCAACCTAAGTATTAGATGCATTAAGAAAAATATTTTAATATTTAAAAAAATTATATAAAGAATAAGGATATATACTTATAAAATATAAGTAGTATTTATCATATGAATAAGGAAAATATTTTTCAATTAAAAATAATACTATATTCTAAACTGCATTAATGACATATGTGGATATATTAAATTTGTAATATATTAATTGAATAACTTTGACATCTTTTACACATATTAATTATTATATTTTTTAATATTTTAGTTTAAATAAATTTAATTCATTTATGTTATCTCATTTGTAAAAAATCACCAAGCTTTTATATTGTCCAAAATATATATTTTTAATAATAGTGTATAGATCTTAAACTTTAAAATATTTAGAATTTGAATTTGCGTAAGAAAATCATAGTTATTATTTAAATTTAGCACATGGGTAAAAGAACACAATAAATAAAAATTTTGTTAATTGTAAATATAATCATCTTACAAAAAATAAAAAAATAATTCAAAAACATGTATTGATTTATTTAATATATTTTATTTAATATTGCACGTTGTTTAAAAATTTTGGAGGAAAATTTATGGGATTCCTTTAATATATATATTATATTATATAGATGTTGAAATTAATCATTTACGCATTTTAATTAATTATATTCATCTACTAACTTTTTTGTTTGTTTATATTGACGATAAATACACGATTTCCTGCTTTGGTATTCGCCATTAATACAATTAAATTATGGTCTTAAAAATTATAATACACACGCATTTATGGAAATTACAAATAGTATAATTTACATAATTAAACACACTATCCCCGGCTACTGTAAATAAATAATACTACCTCCGTCCCATTTTAATTGGCCCTTTTCTTTTCGGCACGGAAATTAAGAGTTGTGAGTGTAGAATGAGTTAGTGGAATGAATATTTTATTGTTGTGTGTGTAAAAGTTGCCATTTTTGGAAAGGGGCCAATTTAATTGGGACGCCAAATTCGGTAAGTGGGCCTATTCTAGCGGGACGGAGGGAGTATAAATTTAAAGGTATTGATGTAATAATAAACTATAGGTGTTTGATCTTTATCCACGGTGGATATTGGAACGTTCGATTAAAATACGAAACTAGTAGCTCCACAAAATACTGGACCGACTGAGGTAGTGCCAACACATATTATAGTTGCACGTAAGTATATATATAAAAAACCTACATATTTATCTCCGGTGGCGGTGAGTAATGCAGCACAAAAACGTCCGCCACTTCTGGTGATCTAAAGCTCACCTTCTTCTTTGATTTCGATCTGCTCATTCCGGCCTCCACCTGCCCATTTTGAGGCTGATTCGTCGTCGATGTCTCATTCACCACGGATGTAGGTTGCTGCTGTTTGAGGTCTCCATCAAAGGAGGGGTGAATCTTTTTGGAGGATTGTTTTCGCATGGGAGTTTCTCCTCCACTCGCATTCGTGCAACTGCAATCATAAGGTGTGTTGGAAGCCGGTGAAGATACAATCAAGTCCTCAAGAGTCATGACCTTGCATTTCTCGATGCACAACTGCAGCTCCTGCTTCTTCTCCACCTTCTTTTTTACTTTCATGGCGTCCAACAAGCTTCTTGGCTTCATCAACTTGTTCAATAGTCCATTGTGTCTGGTTTCTGGAGCTTTCTCCGATGATCCGTTGGGCCGGGCTCTACGCCGGAAACCGCAGAAATTTATCACCATTTTTGTTTGTCGTCGAGAGAGAGAGAATGAGTTAGAATATAAAGCAAAGCTTTGTAGGCGGGCGAATTTAAAGAGGAAAATATTGTTAGTTATGGATAAGTAGGGTTGGAGTAATAGTAGTAGTAGTGAGGTAATTAGATTACATTGTAAATATCGTTAAAACTAAGTGAAAGGCTTTGCATCTTCAATTTTGTCACTAAGCTAGATTCAATGGACTATTTCCTGTGTCTTGTTTCTTGTATTTCTTGTCTGAATCTATGAAGGATGCTGGAACAAAACCTAGGTAATTTCATGCATGCGACACGAGGAGGTCTTGTAGTTCGTGAAGAATATTTTGGTGAAATTTTTTTAATGGGAAAAGTATCAATTGTATTACAAACTATCCTGGTTTTCTCAAATATATTACAAACTATGCATATTATCAAAATATATTACAAACTATCAGTTTTGTTCCAAATTTATGATGGGAGCAAATTTCCGGCGACGGAAAGTTGACATGGCTCGCCGGATGACACGTCAACATTTAAAATTACACATCATCGTACAAATATATTACAAACTATTGTGATTTTCTTAAATATATTACAAACTATTGTAAGTTTCTCAATTATATTACAAACTATACATATATGTATATTTCCAAATAAACATTACAACTATCAAATTTATTTTAAAACAATTTAATTATATTTTAAAATTTTAAATCTTTAAATAAATATAATAATTATACTTAAAATCATGACATAAAAATTCTTTAAAAGTTTTTAAAAAAATGGAAAAATACTTATTTTAATTTTTGTTTTCCTTTTTTGCTCTCGTCTCTCATTTCGGCGAACCAAAACTCAAATATTCCTGTAAATAATAATATTTATTGATGGTATTTTACATATGTCAAATATATATATCATTATTATCTGACCCTCAATAATTATTATTTTTCATATGAATATTATTTATTTTTGTTTGGCGAAGGGAGAGACGAGAGCAAAATGAATATGAAAATTAAAATATGTGTTTTATCATTTTTTAAATTTGTCGAGAATTTTTAATACAGTATAATTATATGTTTTCAGCATAAATTTAAAATAAATTTATAGTTTGAATATTTATTTAGGAATGTATATAGTTTGTAATATAATTGAGAAACTTACAATAGTTTGTAATATATTTGAGAAAATCACAATAGTTTGTAATATATTTGTACGATGATGTGTAATTTTAAATGCTGACGTGTTATCCGGCGAGCCATGTCAACTTTTCGTCGCCGGAAATTTGCTCTCGTCATAAATTTGGAACAAAACTGATAGTTTGTAATATATTTTGATAATATGTATAGTTTGTAATATATTTGAGAAAATCAAGATAGTTTGTAATATAATTGATACTTTTCCCTTTTTTTAATTCCCATTTTTTTATTTTTCATCTCAACCGCTTGTGCTTATTTATGACCGACTGTAAGCAAGCTTTATTCTAATATTTATTTGGGTAGTGCTAAATGACCAGATTCTAGCCATCCAGACTCCTTCAAAATAGTATTAAATTATTTATTAATGTAAGAGTATAACAAGTAATTACTATATTGTCCTCAGTTTAATTAAGCCTCAATTAAAGTAAATTTCTTTAATGCATCCACCTTTTTATTCTACCAACTTTCTTTCTCCATTGAATTTATTGTACATCATTTACGAGATAGAGAGTTTTTTTTTCAATTTTCACTTTTGATTATTTCAATTTTCAATAATAATAATTTTATATTATGATAACAAGTGCGATAATATATTATATATATAGTTCATGAGTATATTGATTCATTTTCTATCAATGTGCTGTAATATAAATCAATTTTAAATTATTTAGAGTTAGCTTTTCATTTTATATTGTAACATCCATTAGTTATTACCATTTATGCTATAATATAATATGTAGCATCACTAGTAATTAATATGAATTATTAATTATTTATAATACTATTATTTTATATTTAAATTTCAACAACTTATTAATTATTTTTAATTTTAAGATTATGTGATATTTTAGTCCGTTGCAAATGTTATGGTGGAGGGGTTAGAAAAATAGTTTGGACATAAATTAACGACTTTTTCTCTAAAAATATAATTAAATGATATATACTCTTTAATTATATTAAAAGATTAATGCATATCATCATTTATATTTTACAAGTGTGGTATTACGTGTAACATCTTATGAAATTATATTTCAATATTATTCAATTTGAATATCATGCGATATGATATCTAAATATTATAATCTATCAATTTAGTAATAGGAAGTTATTATTAAATTATCAATCAGGATTACAATCTATCCTCACGATCTATCGTAAGCTGGCGAGTCTATCAGTCTACTTGCTCATTTACCCAGGGTCTCGTCCTTCTTCAACACCCAGATTGGGAGTGTGGACACACCACGCAGTCTCCTTCTCCAGAAGTTGGGAGCTTTTAAGTTCCTCAAAACTCTTCGAACTTGCGGCAAAAAGCTCGTAATAGTTACAACCTGGAGATAGCTACAACTGTTGTGGTCTTTCTTGAAGAGAAAAAACACTAAAACAAAAACTCAAGCTCAGAAACTATGAGTCTCGTATCCAGATATTGGAACACGACAAGCTATTACAAATAGCCTCGAATAGGGTATTAAACTCTTAGAGTCTCTGTTCGGAGTTTCGTTTGTGAAAAGATGGTTGACCTTTGAAAAAAAGTAAATCTGAAGGTTGCAGTTACAGCTTCTATCAGTAGAGATTGTTAGTCTAACTTCGTAACATTTTGTATGCAATCGTTTAAGCTCGATTTTATCTTTGTAACTTTCTCCTATGAGATTGCTTCGGCTATTTATAGACGAAGCAAGAAAAAGGTTTGAAGAAATAACCGTTTAGAGATAATCCAGATTTTGAACTATCTGTTGGGTTTCTAATCTGATTGAGACAGGTTGCTTTTCCTATTTTGCCGCACCTACTCCGTCCTTTCCTGACACAAGGTGTTGACATCCTGCTATGTGTTAGAACGCTTGCCAGTCCGAGGAATCTTAACTGGATGTTTGAATTACAGACATTAAGGAATCTTCGTTTCCTTAAGTCTGGCTCTTTGCGATTCCTCTAGCTTGTCTTCTTTGTCTCTACTCATGGAATGAAACTAAACTTTGATAAACTGGTGATTATCCAAGCTGGTGATATCTACCAATTTATTTGAGTGGTGAGCTTCAGGTTGAAATGGTTGATAGTTCGCCAGTTCGATGCACGAGTTATAGTTTCTTCTTCTCTTCATGATGACCAAACTGGTGGCTTCGGTCTTTAGCCTAGTTTGTCTTAATCAATTTCTTTACAACTCGATAAACATCCTGAGTGGATATTACAAGTTTGTATCGACTAAGCTAATCTAGAGATACTTCTTAAGGGGTTAGGGGATATGGTGTTGGGATGAGAGGTTAGAAATTTCAATATTTATACTATATTTTTATAAGACAATATTTATTTGCAACTGGGTCAACCATCCAACCACTTCAATATTTAATTAATTTATATCTCATCTACATCACTCAACCCAACCACAACAAATTTGTAAAGTTTATCTGATGGAACTCAAGGAGCAACGTTGAGAGACGATTCAATCTACATTTAGAGTGAGCCGATGACTAGAGCTCGAGCAAGGACATTGAGAGATGGATTACAAATTCTTATTAAGGATATTTGGGCTGTAAATGTTCCAAAAAAATTGATGTTGCTTGAAGAATTAAATGAAGATCCAAAAATTATTAATTTAATTATGTAGTGATTAAACTTAATTTAATTTTATTCAGTTATTTTGCCACAAAAGTTATTGACTAAATTAAAATAACAGTTAAATATAACTAAATATTATTGGACTTAAATTGATATAAACATATTTTAAATAAAATCAATTTATTTTTAGCGAATGAAAAAAAAATTGAAATTTGATCTATTTATTTTTTTATATTATTATATAAAATATATATAATTTTATTGTTGCATCTAAAACATTATGAATTTTATATCAATTTAATTGATATAAAATATTACAAATAAAATTAATATATATATATATATATATATATATATATATATATATATATATAGGGTAGTGATCAGGTGAGAATAGCAGTTACTATGAGAAATAAGAATAAATCTCGCGCGTCCATCTCATCAAATCGACGAACAGGATAACGCGGCATTTTTGCCCCAATATCCCGCAGTTTTAGTCTTTAAAGGCTAAAACTGTAAAAACACTCAAACATAAACAACAACTTTCTTTTTTAGCCCGATTTTCTTCATTTTTAGCCCGATTTACTTCATTTTTAGCCCGATTTACTTCATTTTTAGTTCGATTTACTTCATTTTTACATAAATACGAATTCAAAAAAATTAAACATTTACAAAGACCAACCACAAACCTACCACATCCTGCAGTTTTCCTCGCATTTACTTCAGTTTTGAATAAACACAAATTAAAAAAAAGCTAAATGCAATAATATCAAATATCGAAATTTACACAACTGCTACACGGTTTCATTATTACGCTGTTTCATTACAACTTTTCAATACACTTTTTGAAAAAACTCTTCACATTCAACAAAATTTCAATTCCTCTCTCAAATTTTCTTCAGACATTCGACGGTTTTCTCTGGAATTCTACTTGCTTTCGCCAATTTCAAATAAATGAACCTGTAAGATGAAAAAATGAACAATGTTAACACTAAAGATGCACAATAATAAAGGAAAAATGAACATCTGAATAACACAATTTTTTTAAAAAACTATCAACACAATTTGGAATAAATGAACCTAAAAGATGAAAAAATGAACAATGTTAACACTGAAGATGCACGATACTAAAGCAAAAATGAAGATCTGAATAACAATTTTTTTAAAAAAAAATATCAACACAATTTTGAATAAATGAACCTGTAAGATATAAAGATGCACAATGTTAACACAAAAGATGCACGATACTAAAGGAAAAATGAACATTTGAATACCACAATTTTTTTTTAAACTATATTCATGCACGAATCTATTACAAACAACGTCTAGAATTCAAAAACAAGATCAAATCATCTCCTAACATAAAAAAAATCAATAGAACCATGAACACTATCGAAAATAAAAAATACAAAGTATTAAACTTACCTTCAGATCGATCAGACATGTCCGGTTCAAACTACAGAACTCCAAAATCAAAAACAAAACTCCACAAAAACCACAATTTCAAAGCCGACAGCGATTACGAACGCCAAATCCAGAAACAAAAAAGATCTGATCGAGAGAAGATATATTAATCGAATCGAACGAAGGAGGAATAAGATATCAGAACGCGCGAAATAAGGAATACAAAATCTAATTAAATATGGAAGTATATACCTTTTAAATCTTAAAAATCCTAAAATTACAAAAATAACCTTAATGAATCAAAATTGCATGATAAATGAGGAAAACTGCACACGGAGTAAATTTGATCATGAGCGTTGATAGCACGAAATCAAAGGCTGAGATTTATTCTCATTTCTTATACTAAAAACTATTCTCATATGATCACTACTCTATATATATATATATATATATTATATATAAAATTAATCTCTATTGATTAAAAATTATAAATTTTGATATATTTATTATTTATTTTTAGATTATTATATAAAGGTATATTAATTTTATTGTTGTATCTATAAAAAATAAATAAGACAAAAATACAGACAAATATCATAATAATATTGGTCCATTAATAAATAATTTAAAAGATGGGTCAACAAACTATGAGATCATGTTGGAGGGTGCTCTATTTCAATCTAACACATTGTGATATTAATTTGATTGAGATTGATCAAAATAATATATTTAGTTGTATGATCTCTTTAAAAGACATTAATTTATTTTTTATTCTTTTAAGTAAAAAAATGGAACATTTTAATTTTCAACACTGATAAATTAATCTCAGTTAGGATAAATGTTAACCAACATTTTTTTATATGATTTTCATTTTTAATATATTTGATAATGTATATTTTAGACAATAGAAGGTTAAATAAAAATTTTATTTATGTACGGTATTTTTTTTAATGGTAAAATAGAAGATAAAAGAGTACCAAACCAATTGATTATACTTGGGAAGATTATATTTCTCGAAAAAAAAATTATTGGAAACTTCAATGCATGATAATTAATTAGGAGAGAGACAAATTTGTTACAAATAAAAGTAAGGGTAATATAGTCAAATATCATAAAGCATTCTCCGTAAAATTACTATTTTATCCAATCTGGCCACCCAGATTCTAGCCAAATATAGCCAAATAGATTTTTCCTATTTATTTCAACTAGAAAAAGTGGTGATTTCATTTGCTTAAATTTATTTGGTAAGAATGTGGATCAACATTAACTTCCACGTCGTAATGAATGCTTACCATGTCCCAATAAAAGTTCCTTTAACAATTTCAGATGCAAGAAAACCAATCTTGACTGACCAAACATTTAATGCATTATATTTCGGGGGGGGAAAAAAAAGTGTACAATTTTCACGAAGCAAAAACTCGATGTATTATATACAATAGGATTCAGTGGGCAGATGATGGATTCGTCAATAACTCCAGAGATTTCTTAAGGTGCTCCACTGCAACAGATACTTCATCAAATGCCAAAGCCCCCACAGCAAACCTAGCAGCCTTGTGTGCTTCAGCAATTTTCTCAGGTGGAGGCTGGTAGCTGCTGTCATACTCGTATTTCTCACAGGCTGGGGGTGAAAGTTTCCCATTCTGAGGAGTTGAAGCATATGCTGCTGTGTTAAAATGTGATGAACTGCTGTAGGAAGTGTCAGGACCTTGATAATAGGAAGGCTGATGAGAAGGAGCTGAAGGAAGGCTAGTCTCCGTGAAACTTGGGTAAGACTGGAAATTGGGATATGAGTCTGGGTTTATATCATGGGAAGGGTAGTGCTGTGGCATGTGTTGAGGTTCCAGATGGTATGGCAGATGCTGATGTGACTGTTGATGGTAGATGGAATGCACAGAGCCATTTTGTGGTTGATTCATGTTTTCAGATGGATAATTTTCAGTAGGATAATGAGATGGTGGAGCCATGGTAGGAGGTGGTGAAGGTAAAACATTCGGAGGTAGCCCAGAGAAACTAGCAGAATGCTGAAAATTATCATGATTATAGGCTTGGGGAAATGAATCTGAATCTGGGGCGGGTCTTGCAGCAGCAGGATCTACTCCAGAATAATTGTCAGTAGGATAATGAGATTGTGGAATGCCTGACATAGGGGACGCCATAACATTCATGGGCGGTTGAGAGAAATCAGCAGAATGTCGAAGATTACCATGATCATATGCTTCAGGAGATGAATCTGAAGTTGGCGCACTTCTGGCAACAGAATCTACCCTTGACACCTCTGGCCTGGATCCATGGTCAGGGAAACTACTTCTGCTTGGTTCAAGATCCTGCGAAGGAGCATCTGAATTAAAAGAAATGCAAGAAGCTTTCCCTGAAACTGCTTCCAGCTGGATCTTTCTATCACAGTTACAGGCTAGGAACCACACAATGCATTAGTTAATGAACATGGAGAGAATAAATTTCTATCAACAGGAAAGGAAATGGAATGGGGGAAGGTTTCAGTTCAGTCAAGAGACAACAACAATAAAATAGCAAAAAGGAAACATCACACTATTTGCAAACACCCAAGTCATTAAAGAAAAGGTAAATCACATATAAGACATACGTTTGCACCACTATCTGTACTTGATAACTCTGATAAATCTGTCTCACCACCAGGAGGGCCTGGGATAGGATTCCTCCCTTCTTTCAATGCTTTCCTAATATCAGCTGCTTTCCATGCTGCATACTTCTGCTTCTGTTCGAGCTGTGATAGACATGTTTAGCGAATATAAAAAACACTACGGTAAATCAAATAATGCTTACATCAGGCTGCAGTTCACCAAACTGATTCAGGATTTCAAAGAAAATGCTTGCAGCATAGAACGTTTTTGCGGTGTTTCTATACAAGGAAAAAATAGTTTAGAACTTGAAAATCAAGACAAGTAAAATGATACCCATCAATTTGCAAGCATTAATCATTGTTGTGCTGAATATAAGAAATATCAGAATGATGAAGATTCATCATAATCAGATGAATAAATTATTATATATGACATAATAAAAACCATAAATAATATTAACCATACCCCATAGAATAAGAGTGGGGGTAGAAAGAAAGAAAACCACATGATACAAGTCTAAGTATCTAGCTCCAATCAACATGTCATAAAGTAACTTCCAATAACCATTCACATTGCATCCACTTTCCAGCTGTAATATAATGACTCAAAAGCAAAGAGTTGGAGAGATCAAGAATCATGAAGTGTCATTGTGAAGAAATAGGCAAATAGCTAGAACAACCTTTCTACATCTATGCCACTAAAATGAGTAAGTTGTTGAACATATGAGATAGGAACCCACTAAAACAATCAATATTGCATGCCTAAGCACACATATGACATAACTATGCCAATATGTCTCTAGCAGTAAGAGGGGTACGCCAAAGTACTGGAAACTCCAAGAGAATCCATCTTTTATACAGCCTCCAGTAATCAACATCATATGATTCATATTATGATCCATTTTGAGCCTATAAAGAGAATAACTAAGCATTTCAAGATATTTCAGCATACCACATCATATAAAGAGGCATCTCTACAGAAATTAATTCTACAAAAGAAATTTCGCATCTGAAACTACAATAAATAAATTCCAGAAGTACAAGATCCTCCATTATGTCATATATGCTTCCATATTACCATATACATCATCAGTTAAGCACTTCGTGCATTAAGGGCATGAACCAATATGAATGTACACACGTGTGTACTAACTAAAAGGTGTAAGGAAGAGTTCATACATATCGGATCGTCCAGCCCTGTCTTGTTTGTCTGCCTTTGAAAAGACATTTGACGCAAATCCCTCAATGTACAGATTATCATCAGGTCCCAATTTCAGCGACTTCTTATCCTGCAAGAGAATATGAACCACATCATCAATGAGGGTCTGCCAGATTAGATAATACACAAAGCAAAAGGCCAAACATATGCATTGAAATAAGCACGAGATTTCACTAAAAATACACTTAGTGTTATATGCCAATAAGAACATTCAAAAAGTAGAACTACACAAAGCTGGACTTCTCCACCAGATAATTAGAATTCAGCAAGCAATTGGCCATTGGCACATATGATTTTGTGCTATGGAAACTTGACCATACTTCAACACACCCGATATTAGGATAGACTCTCCATAGGCAAAACATACACTTAAAACTTAAATGTTTGGTGGCACTAAATAAACAGGAAAAGTGAAAAGGTAGTGAAAAACCTTTTCTAGCTGCTTCATGAGGGAAACAAGGAGGGCGTTGGTCGTCTTTGTACGCTCGTTTTGAGGAATCCTTAACCCTCGCTCCATCGCGTACAGTCGACCTGATCAAAATAGGTATGCCAATTCAAATACATAACACATCAAATAAATGACGCTAGATTGATCGAACAAAATTTATGATTCTCAATCAAAATCTTCTTCTTTTGTTTGGATTTAAGAGTTCAATTGAACAATAACAGAGAGAGAGGATTTACAGTAGTAGGCAACGAGAGGTTCGTGTTTCTGGAGCTCATCGGCCCGCTGAAGGTATGGCAGCAGTAGCTTGGCCGGCTCAATTTCCGACGCCATGAATGAATAAAATTTCCCCTTCGATATAAAAGAATCAAGAAAGGCTGTTGGATGAAATAATACCAGTTTCTGAAGATGGGCAATACGACGTCGCGTCTGGACTGCGTTTTCCTTTTCTTGTTTTACGACCTACTAGGCTAATACTTTTTCTCTCTTCAAACTATCTTTTGGCAGGGTTTATCAATTATTTTCTTGCTTTATATTTGCAACGTATGTTTGTCTTTCCTTCGATAATAAGAAACACGAGTTGATTGAAAGTTCAAAATTATACTAACTTAATTAAAAAAAAAAAGTTGTAAGAGTTGACAGAAGTTCACGTTAGCCGCCTCGATATAACATAATCATCTCATGCTGATACAGTCTCTACCCTCTCCACCCATCACTACTATTCCAGTTCCAGTAGCTAAGCAACATATTTGATATTATACAATAATTCATATCCATATATAAATATTATAGAGCAACCAATGCTACACGCCTAGGGTGTATTAGGAAGGGGATCTGTCCCAGAGATGTGGGATGTTGCATCATCTTTTGATATGGCTACGTAGTTCACCGGTGCAACTGCCCTCTTCCCATCTCTATTTATGGACCTCGACCCATTTTGATGAGCATTCAGAGAAAGCCGCCTGTTCGAACCTCCATTTGCGCGGGCTCCAACCACCTTCTTCGTACTCGCCTGTCGAGCTGGGCTTGGCGATGCGCCAAACATGGTTTCCTGTTCTTTGTTGAACTGTTCATGGAACTTCTTCTGATCCTGCAATACCAGAACAGAATGAAATAAATGAGTTGAAATACGAGGTCGTTCACACTCTACGAAACCAGGCATACCCTCATTCTCTTCTTCTCCTCTTCCCTGTCTTGTCTCAGCATTGCATACTCATCTAGCATGGCCAGTAGAGGAACACCGTCATAGGTAAATGTGATCCCACGGTCTTGCTCCCAAGCACGAGTTTTTGCAACTAAGCTGTCAACTAGGGCTGGCAAAAGAGAAAAATAAAATAAAAATTAAGTAATTAAATAGCAGGAGTGGATGAGCAACTCTGTCTTATCCAGCCTTTTCTAGGAGCCTTTCTGTAATTATGTTCCTATCCAACCGTTCACTAACACTTCAAACTCTTGCTTCAACCACAATCTTATTATATAACTGGAAGTTGCAATAGTTATACTGTTCAGTAAGTACCTGGAATCTTATTAACCAGGACTCGTGCCTTTTCAGCTCTCTTCAGATTCAAATGAGCCCCTCTGGTAGCATTGTATCTGTTCTCGTCCTGTTTTGACAAATGAAACCCTTAATTCCAACTACAAGTGAATGAGACAGCAGATGTAGTTTGACAAGAATGATTAGTAATACAGGCTACCTAAGGTATCATTTTTAATAGCTTCATGAAATCGAGAATTACATAAATCAAAGATCATATTGATATGAACTGGTACAAAGAGCAGCTAAAAATTGTCAATATTTGATTCTGTACTGACATGATAGGAGAAGTTTCAATAAACTTTGGAAAAACATCATGGTGATGAAATTGGTGAGTGAAAGATGTAGATGGCAGTCGGCAGATACCACCAAAGCAAACTCAGGAACATAGTAAGTGCAAAAGCACATCATGTGTAACATAAATGAGTGAAGCCTTCAATCTAACTAAGTTTTGTCCGTCACTACCTTCCTGTAATTACCAAATCAATCAAACATAATTTTGACACCTCAGAATAACAGATAAGAAGGGATTTGGGAAAATTTTCACCATGAGTTCCATTTGTTGGTGAAAACTGCGCAAGAGATATATATTTTTATTCTTCAAGTTTTGATAGCTAGCAAGCAGGTATATACAAATTGAACGAATGAGTGCGCCAAAGAGGAATGAGTCCTAGTAAGTAATTACCCTATTGTAATCTTCAAGCCAACTTTCTTCTTCACAAGCTGACATCCACTTTTCAACCTTATCCAATATCTCCTTCCTGCTAAGAGCTTCTTCTTTTGCATTTAGTATCTGATTATCCATGTCAGCCAATAACTCTGCAGGCTCGACATTCCCTGAGTCAATGAGTGACAGAATTTTTTCGCGAGCTGCCTCACTATCAATCTCAATATGTGCATGAGCAAATATCTCTTCAAGCTCAGATTGCTTCTTAAAAGCAATTTCCTTCATTCTGCTAGCTTTAAGCTGATCAAGCCTCTCAACCTCTACTTCCGCCTTGCATAAAACAGGAATTATTAAACTATTCAATGATTGTGTTCTCTATTCCATGTAACAAGCAACAAGTAAATACCTGTTCAATGAGGTCCAAAGCAAGAGCCCCAGGAATGGTAACTTCATCCACTGATGCTGAAATATTACAAGTTACATGGTCGAATAGGCCACGCTCTTCTTGGGGAGTGTCCATCAAATTCCAAAGGTCAATTAGCTGCGTTGCTAATTCTTGAAGCTGCAGACATGGGTCAAAGCTTGAGTTAGCTTCAACCATGAATCAATGATTATGTCTATTCTCATTTAACCAGTGCTGAAAAGATGACTACATAACGTTCACTATCAGAAGTCATTCAAACATGAAAACCTTTTGTAATCTCTGCTTCTTGTCTTCCTTAAGAGCTAAAACAGTCTTCGCCAAGCTAGAGAGTGTTTCATTGCTGATGCTTTTTGACTGAACACCAGTGGAATCATTTAGGCTTGGATGCACTTCCGTGACAGTACTGAAGAAGTCCATGCCAAGAACAGCACAAAGATCATGAACAGTGCTGACAAACTCAAGAACCTTGTGCAGCCTGTCACTCTGAAAACAAATAAAACAGAAAGCGGAAGTTCACTGCTTAGAGTATAGGAAGAAAATATCTGATAAACTAAGTTCAGCTAGTTAAAAGACCTTACTTTTTCTTTTTGAAGATCTTGAAGCTGGGCATGAAACTCGTCTAATTTCTTTACGGATAGATCAGACTCATCGACTGTTCGACTCTCCAACTGGTCACTAGTTCCGACAATTTCTGCAGAGATCTTCTGTATTTGAGATTGGACATCAGAAAACTCTTTTATCCTCTCATCCTTCTGCTCCCAAAGTTTTTCCAGGGCAGGTGCTATGGCTTCAAGCTGTTCCTTGATCGTTCCTGAGGTCCTCTCGGGCTGCAAAAGCAAACAAAGGCAACATGGTAAAATTCTACTGATTAAGATAAGGAAAAAATATTTAACACAAATGAACGGTTCCTCGCATATAATCACATCTATAATTTTATTAATGCGTCACGTCCCCACATAAACAAATGTAGTGAGTCAGGCCTATCACTTACAATCCCAATATAAGTCTTCTCCCCAAGAGCAGACAAGAGATTGGTGAGTTCAACTCTAGCATCCGCTAATGTCTGAAGAAGGTGTGCCCTAGATTTCACGGCCTGGTCAACCTTTCTCCTGTATACATCCAAGCACTCTTGCTCTAACTGAAAAAGAATTTTGTCTCGTTCATCATCACTTTCACCAACTTCATCCCAAATTTGCTGCAAAAAGTAAAATTTCTTGATGAGGGTCAGTACTAGTATGCAATAATTTCAGGATAACTGAAACAGAGAGCAAAATAGATTTTGATGAATTGCCTGCAGCTGATGCAGCAAAGATCCACACGAAATATCGCCGTTGACAGAATTCTCAGCTTCAACAGATGCCATTCCACAGTAGCTCAACGAAAACCTGAGAAAGGATGAGTCTTCAATTTCACCGTGTTCTAGTAGATGACTACCTAACATGGCCAATAATGAAGCACATAAATCATAACCGTTAAACTTTAAATCAGCAATAACAATAGGTGTAAAAACTAGCAGCGGTCTGAATGAGAATCAGAACTCTATCTGATAAAGCTCAATAGCAGCATTATCAACAAAATTGCTTTAGGCAAAAAATCAAAGCAAGACAGGCTGGATCCTTTTAACAACATAGATATTTTAGCAGCTATTTATTTTGTTTCGAGTAGTTATAAGTTCCCACAACATCAGATAAAATTCTTTCAACATTTTTAAAAGATTCAAGAAAAGAAAAGGTTGACAGAAACAAGCACAAAAACTTGATTTCAGACCCGTCGCGCAAAAATAGTAAATGGATCCATTGGAAAAAAAAAAACTACAAAAAACATAGAGTTCAAACAGCATTGCTCCAGATTCAATCACACTTCAATCAGACCAATCAACTTCAACAAAAGAAAACCTTCAGATAATATACAAACAACGAAACACCACCACATCCAAACAAATGCAAATTGAATCCATAAACAAGACACACTACATTCAACACACAGAATCCATTAAAGTCGACTAAGAAGTTATTCCGAACGAATCGGGAAATCATTCAACGCAACCAGTCGGAGCAACATCACAACACTCCACGCCACACGAAAATATCATAAATTGAAGATGAAAGCTACCGGATCGTACGAGGCGGGTCGGGTTGCTGGATATGTAGGTTCAGAACTTCAGATCTAATGTACTTGAGTGATGAGCGAGAGAGTGAGGGTGGAAGAGAGTGTGGGAGAAAAAAAGGAAAAGAAAAAGGATATATTGACATGGGGGGTGGTGTGGGGCCGGTCACAGATGTCGTCGTCCTTGCTCAGTATTATATTGTTTGTCGTGAAGAGCGTAACATGTTTACTTTCAGAATTGCCCGCGTTTGCGGCATTATTTACGTGAAATGCCACTAAAGCGATGCTGGAATGACTTGTTTGCCCCTCGGTGGGGTTTGGTGTTTCTTTGACTGCTCGCTACAGTAGTGGTAACTGGTAAGAGTGGTCAATGCGGGTAGGTGGGGGTAAAAGCCAATAGTAATTATTACAATAGTGTATTTCAAAAAAAAAAAAAATATTACAATAGTGATGCAAATTCATGGAATTACAAGTTTTAGGCGGATATTCAAATATTTCATATGTGCCGTCTAAATAAAAAACAATCATTTTGATATATGTTAGAAGATGCTCTAAATCTGAATTCGAAAAGAGAAAAAGTCAGACATAATTTCTTTTCTATTCATGGATTATGAAAATTACAAAATTTATTCAATTTGTGTAACGGTTTCGTACAAGGATCCGAACGAGTTCACTTAAAATTTGTGGTTTTATTTACTTATGATATTTATTTTTGAGTGGAAATATTTTTAAATACTCATTTTGATAAAGCACATATAAAAAATACTCACTTCTTATAACACATATCAAAAATACTCAAAAGTACAAAATTTTACATGGGGGAGTGAGTTTTGCCAAATTTGATTCAATCATTGTTTACATGATAATGATAAGATTACTTAAAATAGATTTTGTAATTAAGATATTAGTTTCAGATATAAAAAAAATTAAAAATTCATATTATGTAATTTTAATCTGGGTTCTGTTTCGGTCTTTTCGGGTCAGACTCGTGAAACATACCAGAACCGACCCAAATATAGGGGCACAAGACATGGAACCGACCGGAACCGACCAGGATCAGACCAGATACCGACCCGGTATCTGACATGAAAATAAAGTCATAAATAATCTGACATGAAAATTACATGACCATCGATTATTTACATGCATTATTGTCCTATGTGCATTATTTTCCCAAATTTTTACATACAATATTGGTCAAATGAGCTCATAAAGTATATTGACATGAATAATGCATGACAACCAATTTTCTTTTTGACTACATGAGTGGATGGTAATTTTGCGTACACTGCAATGCAGATGAGTAAATGGCCATTCACTGTATTTGACAAGTCCAATCAATTCATGAAAATAATTGAGATTGGTTTGTCTATAAAATCCAATTCATTTGCAAAAGACGAAGCATACACATTCACTATATCTTCGTTCCTTATTCTCTCCATCTTTTACAGATTCACTTAATTTTCTCATTTCCCTATTTTTGAAATGGATAATTGGTGCACTATATTTGTTCATTACAATGGAAATTTGATGATTCATCCAACTACTTGGGTGGAGAGGAAATGTTGGTTTACATCCCAATGACCAATCTTTCCATACAGTATCTAAGAAATAGCATCCAGTCGCTTCTGGATTTTGAAAATATTTAGCTTCAGAATAATCTCTATTATACAGCCTAGAGTCGTAGTGGAAGAAATGTAAGATCGTTGTTGGCGACGGAAGTTGATCTGTAGCGGCTTTGCTTTGTTTTTTCAGAGCCCAACGTTTATGTTGTTTTCAACAATGTAATCAACATTGGTGTTGGGAGTTCTCAGCGGGAGCCATCCCCGTATGGAGTGTTCATATCTTCCTTCAGTCCACCGCCGAATGCTACTTTCAGTCCATGTTCGGAGGACCTTCAAAGGTTCGATTCTTCTATGTTCTTTGATCAACCTTACGAAGGTGGTGCAAGCGGGAGTTCACATATTCCCGACTTAAACGAGGGTGGTGGTTTAGTGGAGTCTGATGATGACGATAATGAGGAGGAAGCTGAAGACTCGTCTGAGTCAGAGGATGAGGATTTCAACCAATCTTTAATGCATTGTACGGTGGCTGAATTTTCTGCCTGGGTGCAATCTGTTGGTGGTATGAATGCTTTTGTTTCAAATCTTTTGCCGGCTCATCCTCTACCTTAAGGTCTGGAAGTCCAATTAAATAATTGGTTACTTCCAATCATTCCATTGGATACTTCTGATTCACCCGTCCTGCAAGACGTCGCAGCCATACTGGACCAGGAGTTGACGGAGGGTGCCACATTTTGGAGTAGAGATGATCTGCTCGTTGCTGTTGGTCTCTGGCATATGGAGCAGAGACAAGAATTTAAAGTTGCCCGGTCTGATAGTACTCGTGTTGAGTACAAGTGCAAACGAGATGAGAGTTGTTCGTTTCTTATACGTGCTACGTGCAAAGCTCACTATTGGATTGTACGCAAGTTCAAACCTATTCATAGTTGTAGGATGAATCTTGCTGGAGTTGGTGCACGTAATGTTCGTTCAAAAACTGTGGCTGCTTATTTTGCAAGGAAGATGCGTCGGCAAGGGTCACTCATCAAACCGCGTGAGATTATGGCCGAGCTGCAAAGAAGTTTTGGCATCCGTACGACTTATGGTTCTGCACTAAAAGCACGGAACGCTGCCCTTTCGGTGTTGTATGGTGGTGTCAAAGATTCTTTCAAGATGCTGCCGCGGTACCTCAAGGTACTTGTTCAGTATTGTTGATGCACGGAAATTTTATATGATATGAACTAAGGGAGAAAAATAAACTGAACTGGGTTCGAAAGAAGGTACTGCTTTTTCAGTTCCTTTCTTCCCCTTTTTATTCAAGAAAAACCTTTACACTAATGTTAAATGGCAATAAATCTCCACTACAAAAACGTTACATTTTTAAATAACGAAATAAATAAAAAGAACGGCGATTCAAGTCCAGCACCCCTTCAGGAAGTTAAACAGTCACATACACCTTCTCCCGAACGTCCCTCGAACGAACCCTACTAGTCGAATTCTACCGAGTTCGTCGCCAGTTGGTGAATTAGTTCGACGGACGACTTCTGAAACTCGGGTCTCAACAATAGCCCCCAAACTTCCTCGGGAACCTCAACATAGGTATCCCGAGAAGTTTCTTTCTTTAGTCGAATGACTTTATGAGAAAAATAGGGAATCAACAAGCATTGGTTGTCAATCCTGAGATTTCCCCAAGGAAATTTTACGTTTTTCCTTGGTTCTTCCCATGGCGCAGATTGGGTCCGATTTTATGATCGTCCCTTGCCTGGCCCCGCTAACGCGTTTCGTCATTTAACGGACCTCCCCAAGCGACCATGTCGGCATGGGTGGGTTTTATTTACTCCCTTACTTGGAGTTTTACCCGGCACTACCTTGCCGTCGAACGACTGTTTTACTCGTCGAACGTAAGTAAAATATTTTATCACAGTGACATCATTTGCGAGCTTTTTCGACTCCTCCCCTTGTCTGGGCCGCATTAAATGCGTGTCGCGTGTCGAGCGCTCATTGCGGCGATAAAAGCAAAATCGCGGTTACCGAGGCGGGCGATTTGAATTCCCTTTTCTGGCGCGTCCCATCCCTAAAAAACCATCTTCCCCTCGACTCCAATCATTCACTCTTCCTCTCTTTGCTTACGAAATACTTGATCTGCGGCGCAGGGCGGTCAAAAACACTCTTATTCTCACCACGAGGCATCTAGCGACGGTAAAACTCTCTCCTTTCCCTCGATTCCGTTTGTGTTTAATTAATCATTCCATGGCTGAAGATCATCAATCCACCTCTTCTTCTGAGGGCTTGGATTCATTTGGGTTCCCTCCTCCTAGTACATTCCCTCGAAATTACGATGGTTGCTTTCAGGGCACCCTAATCTCCACCCATAGTATAATAACAGAGTCTTCTTTGAATAGGCTTTTTACTGCCTATGGTATCCCCGATTCGGTCAGAGCCATAGCCCCCAGGTCACATGATTATCCTCATCGACCTCCGCAAG
>JAPKLW010000790.1:325307-354150 GCA_026898455.1 Plectranthus barbatus
CATGGAACAGACCGGAACCGACCCGGATCAGACCAGAACCGGGTCCTGATCCGGGTCGGTTCCGGTCTGTTCCATGTCTGGTGCCCCTATATTTGGGTCGGTTCCATGTCAAATAATTTTGGTAATGAGATATGAGAATGAAAATGAAAACCCACCATTTTGGAGGGTTTTGTTGATTCCCAAGTATTTGGGTATCATTCCCATTTTTTCATACCCATACCCGTTAACCAAACAGTGGGTTTCGGAATCATTCCATTCTCTCATTCCGAAACCCACCAACCAAACGCCCCCTAAGTTAAATAAAACAAATTTGGTATGCAATGTATTTGCGAGTATATTAAATTATTTATTTTAAATTTATTTCTGACAACAAATCTTAAAATAAAAATATTTACGATCTTATCATCTAATTATTTTTAAGAAGACATTGAACACCGCATTCAAAATGGAGCAAGTAGTTTGCATATTTTTTTTTACTAACATGTAAGAATTATATTTGTAAAAGCAAGGGAAATATTGAAAAATGGCCATTTTTTGAATGTGTATATAATAATGGCTATTTAAGGTTTTTATTTAGTGAAAGTGGTTATTTAGAATTTTGACTCACAATTCAACACGAATTTGCACGATAATAATGGATATTGATTGAGGCTTATTGAATATGGATCATCATCAAATCGATGTGATAAGAATATAAAAATTTGGGATCGGATTCAGATTCAAGCTCAATAGATCGGATATGAATACGGATTTAACATTTTCTTATCGGACCGGATACAAATTGTACCTTAACGGATAAGATAATTAAAGGATCAACATAATAAGGATCCGATCCGCATCAATTGCCATCCTTAAAATAACATGACATATATATATTTTATAAATAAATTATATGAGTTATTCTACAATTTTTATGATTTACAAAGAAAATATTAAAATTAATATAATAATATAAACAATTAAAATTTCCAATCTAAGTAGGAGTAAATGTGATATATTCATGGTTGAATTAATTCGGTACCTTATCAATTATCCAATCAAGTTACTAAAATTTACGAGCATAATTAGGACCCATTAAATAATCCAACCACTTAATTGCTCATATTTGTTTATAGGATTAGGTTCTCTTAGAATATACGAGGTGTGAGATTAATAATACTATAATTTTCCATTATAATTTTTTACACAGATAATGTTTGTCGTTAAAATATCTTTTATATATCATCACATCAAATCATCAATACACTATTTTAAATTATAGGAGATCTTTTAACGATCATCTCCAATCAAATTTACAATTTATAATAAAAGAAATGGCACGACTCACTACACAATCGAGCCCCTAACCAGTATATATATAATAATAATAATAATATATTCAATTGGAAATGGAAGAAAATGAGCAATCTTTGTATATATTTGAATTTATTTATGCTTACCTTTGATATGCTATTGCTAGCTGCGGTTTTATGTTTGGAGCCACTCACTAAATCTGGTTTAAGGAATCTTGCGCAGCCCAATCATCAGCCCCTCTACTTTATTAACTCGATATTTAATACTATCAATTAATTAATTTTGAATATGGCTAATAAATCTATGTGCGTATAATTAACATCCTTCATTATTTCAACTTGTGAGTGATATCAAATACTGTCACACACTTGGATAATAATTCGCATTCCGATTTTATTATAAAAAAACAGCTCGCTATTTTTCATATAAAATTAATATTAGATGCAGCGAAGGCGCGCATCTGAATCTGATACTGATGGGAAATACTCCCTCCGTCCCACACGAATTGTCCATCTTTCCTTTTTTGTCCGTCCCACACGAATTGTCCACTTACCTAAAATGGAAAGTTTTTACACACTAACTAATAAAATAATAATTTTATCTATCTCTACCACATCCCACTACATTGATTATTGTGCCATGTCCCTAGGGGACAATTCCCTTGGGACAGAGGGAGTAGTACATAATAATATTCATTAAATCTTCTGGTGCGTAGAGTAAAAGTCTCAATCATTGCTAGGTGTCACCTACAATAATCAAACCATCATATTCGTCATATTTTATTCAATTTTGGAATTATCTTAAATTTAAGATACAAATGTGTAAAGAAAAGGGTGGGGAGATAGAAAGCGATACATATTATTATTATTTTTTCATTTTTTCCTTTTTACTTTCAAATTTGATAACATATATTAAATTGGTCTGTTTTGCTGTCGGGGGTGGGACGAGCGAATTTTGAAATTCATTAAACATACGAATCGGATAAATAATTCAATATTCGGATTTTTTTTCTAGATCATGACATATGAATTGATGATTGTATATAATGCCAAAAATCTAAGAATTTTTAAGTTAAATGTAAACACAATAAAATTAATTTTTATAGTAATTATGATCATGATATTATGGAAATAATAATTAATTAGGGATAGGAGAAAAGTGGGATGGTTAATGTAGTTAGTATAGTTATGATAAAAGGAAAAAAGAAAAAGAAAAAAAAATCCACGCGTCGCAGCGGAGCTGACATGTGATGTGGAGTAGCACCGGTTTTTGCGGCAGCTTGTTCATCCATTCCACACAATTGTACTTCATTTTCTTCGTCATTTCGCAATTTCTCCGTAGTCTCAACCAAATTTTGAATCGCGCACAAATTGAAACAGCAAGCTGCCACTGGGAAAAAACTACGATCACGTGCATTTCTTCGAAAGGTATGATGCATTGGATTCGCCTTTATTTGGAAATAATTTTTTTGCTTCGGAATTTCGAGCATTATTCTGCCGATTGCCGCTTGATTCTTTTCACGTCCAAATTGATTTATGTTGTAGTAGGGCAATGACAGCGCATATTGGTGTCGTGTTTTTATGGATCCGATTCATCAAATATATGCGATTGATTACATTGCGCATGCATTATCACTTTTCTTGAGATGAATGCAATTTTCCACGAAGAAATGAGGTTGAACGTACAATCAAACACAGTGATATTAAAACAGCTGATTTGAAATATTAGTGAAGCAGAACATCCAATTTTTTTCAAGGTTGAAGCAGACACGAATACGATTGTTTCATTCATACATGGAATAAGTGAACCAAGCAATGAATGATTTGTTTATTTCTTCTGATAAGTTTTTTGTCTTGATTTACAGTCCAAGTTTTTCAACTAGTTTACAATATCTGAAGTCTGAACCATTTAGGAAATCTTGTGATTAATATAAAGAATATCGTCAATTTAGTGCTATTTTTGACAATAGGTCACTAACCTTAAGAAGCTCTGTTAAGCTAAAATATACGTCTCTCATACATGTTGGGAGATAATGTTTATATTTGCTGCGTATACTTCACTGTCATTCATTTTCTCTATAGCTAGATAATACTCTTACAGCCTTCTTAATCTATAAGGTCTCATGGATCCTCATTCTTGTAGTTAAATTCCTGCAGGGGCATTTCATATATATGTACACATGAACAATTCTTTAGGGCAAGAGTGAAGTTCAAGATGAAGCAAAAGGAACATAGCCCGCCTTTTCCATCAACACCTACCGGTAGACTTCGTCACCGTAAAAGTTTCAAGACTCGAGAGGTGAATAGAGCAGAATCCTCTCTGAAATCGACCCAGATAGTTCTGTTTTATTTGAAGTTTTTAGTAACTTCTGCAGAATTTCGAAATTCTGCTGTTGTTTGTGTTAAGAACATAGTAATATGCTCCATTAAGTATTTACATAGAAACCGTACATCTCATTTATGGTTTCAGGTTTTCCCTGATGAAAGCAAATCAAATGTGGGCCACTTGCTTGTTGATGATCAAAGCAAATATAAGTCCATGTGGGTTCGAACATATTCATCTTTATGGATGCTTGGAGGTGTTATACTGATTCTGTATTTGGGCCATCTGTATATTTGCGCAATGGTGGTGGTTATTCAGATATTAATGGCAGCGGAGCTATTTCATTTACGTAGAAGAGTTCATGAAGATAAGCGCCTTCCAGGATTCTGGCTTATCAACTGGTAAACATCACAACATTATTTCCTTTAAGCTTCCTGCTTTGCATCTTGTGTTTCAATGTATTGATTTCTTAATCAAGAAGTGTTTCTTCTGCAGGTATTTTTTCTTTACAGTAATGCTTTATGTATATGGCCGAATTCTCCGTGAACATCTCGTCAATACTGTTACTTCAAATAAATTCTTCTATACACTCGTGAATGGACTTCTCAAGTATCACATGGTTATATGTTATTTTCTGTACATTGCTGGTGAGTATAAATCTGGAAATCATGCAAAATATTTATCCACCTTTGATAATTGTATGCCAAGTTTCATTACCATTGTAGTTTGTTATTCAGTTTTGCTAATGCGATTGAGACAGTGTACATCATAATTCTTTACATTAGTATATAAATTCTTGCTTTGTAAGCCACATTGACGCATGCCATTTTGATAATATAGCAATCACCTGTCTTTACCATTACAGGATTGATGTGGTTCATTCTTACTCTGAAGAAGAGGATGTACAAGTATCAATTTGGTCAGTATGCATGGACACACATGATTCTTATAGTGGTCTTCACGCAGTCTTCGTTCACTGTTGCTAATATATTTGAAGGAATTTTCTGGTAAGTGAACAATTTGTTTTGTACACTTAACTTCTTTTGTTCTTCAGCCGAAAGTTATGATCCTAAAAAAATTTATGGTGTGAATATTTATTGGGTGCCAAGACATCTGGGTTTTCCCTTATACTATCCAGCACCGTGTTCATGTTTATGAGGATCACACCTTTAAAGTACTCAACCACCTTTTCCTTTTTTCCTTATTGCATAAAGGTTTCTGTTCATTCTTATTATCAAATGACCAAAATTACATGATTGACATTGAATTGAACTTTGCAATGGTTTTCCATTGGAGTTTGATGTACAGCTACGATTTTCTTGAGCCTCTAGTTATACTCAGATGATTATACTGTATCTGAACTTCAACAAGACAATAAGATGAACCAATAAGTTTCCAGACCCTTTTCCCCCCCCCACCCCCTCCCCACCAACCAAGTATTTCCTCTTTTATTGTTGGTATACATTACAATGACTTCATAGTATTGAAGGATTTCAAATCTCAGTTTTCTGTCCATACTGGAGTTTGGTGGTATCTTTGACTATACAACATTGGTTTCTTGTCATTTCATGTCCTCGTGGGACATGAAAACTTAGATATATTTTCTTATAGGATTCATAGGGTTAAATGACACACATCAAGGTTTTATACATTTGCATAGTGAAAAATTGGATACTCTCTCCCAAACGATTATTGGATGTTCCACAATGCCAGACCATCTTAATAGCATGATATATCTCGCCTTCTAGTTTTGACCCTGCTTGTAATTATGCAGGTTCATTCTTCCAGCATCTCTTATAGCAATCAATGATGTAGCAGCTTACTTTTTTGGTTTCTTTTTTGGGAGGACACCTTTAATCAAGCTATCCCCAAAGAAAACTTGGGAGGGCTTCATTGGAGGATCTTTTGCTACCGTAGTGTCAGCTTTTGTGGTAATCATTCTATACTGAAATTTCTCTGTTAAGTGCTAATTGTCTCCATAGTTTGGTAGACATTTTACTTTATGCAACTTCCATCAAGCTCAACTATGTTCTGATCTTTGATAGTGTACTATATATCTCCTTTCTGTATCAATCAAAATCAATGAATTAGATTTTTTACATCATACTAATCTTGGAAGCATATGAGATTGCTAACAATCTGTTATGAGTTACAGAATTCTCGATGGACTAACTAGAAAATTTTGCATTCTTAGCTTGCAAATATTTTGAGCCAGTTCCCGTGGATGACATGCCCAAGGAAGGTAATCTCATCATGAGGATTTCTACCATATACTAATATGAAGCTTGTAATGCATGATGGATAGTTATTGTCTTAATAGTAAGTGCAGGATCTATCAACAGGTTGGCTTAATTGTGATCCCGGGCCACTTTTCAAGATGGAGTATTACCCGTTTCCTAACTATCTTCCGGAAGGGGTGAGTTTCTTGCCTTAAAGTATTTACAATGGGTTCAGACTACTATTTTCTCAGCCTTTGCATATCTGCTGCTGTATATTAAACATTGCTGGATTTACATAGCGCCAAAAAATTGATAAGAGACTATAAATCAATTCTGAAACTGCTCTACTCTTCTGGTCGCATTTTCCCACGAGTTTTTTTATGCATTATTTAAGTACATTTTCCTCATATTCTGACGAATTTTGGCAGTTTCCTTGGAAGGGAATATCAATCTCCCCAGTGCAGTGGCATGCTGTATACCTAGGTTTATTTGCATCAATTATTGCACCTTTTGGAGGTTTCTTTGCTAGTGGCTTGAAGAGAGCTTTTAAGATCAAGGTGGTTAGCTTTTACACTTTCTCAATTAATTATGCTCAACTTTCATCATCATCCATTTTGCAACCTTTCCAGGATTTTGGCGATAGTATACCCGGGCACGGCGGCTTTACAGATAGGATGGATTGCCAGGTTAGCTGCACGAGCTTCCATCATAAGTTTTTTCAACTATACACTAACACTTGTTCTGTGTATTCACACAGATGGTGATGGCTATATTTGCCTACATTTATTTTCAATCTTTTGTCCTTCCATCACCAAACTCAGTGGAGATGATATTGGATCAGGTGCGTAAATTCCTTTTGCTGAAAATATATTATAGTCCCTTATCTGAATAGATTGCCTTGAAAATACAAAAAATATTCTTTGAAGAGAAGTTGACAGAATGAATCCCCTTCGGATTCTTCCATTTGCAGATAGAAAGAAGCTTGAGCTTTGAAGAGCAAGAAAGACTATATGCAATGCTTGGCCAGATATTCAAAAATCAGAATATGGATATCTTACAAGCATGAACCAACCCTTTACAGAGTTGTGTAAGATGCTGTATTTGTATGCGATCTTGCAAAGCAAATCCCATCTCAGGTTTTCATTCATTTTCTAACATTGACAAGAAAAACTTTGAACGACTAGTGCCTTTTGCAGGCCGTTTGATTCATTAATTCTGATTCAAGAGATTATGTTACAAACTCGAAGAGAAAATGATAGTGACGCACCTCATTTCATTTATGTTCCTCAAATCTGTAGTTTCGAGTTTTCATTACTTCCTCGCTATAAAAGAATGTCTATGGCACCTTCATCCTATATTAAACTGAGAGAAGTTGGCCTCTGCAAAAAATCCTTCATCTCATCTTACTTGGTTATGTACTGGATCTCTGCACGTTCTTTCAGCCATTCTAGGACTTTTGCACCCTCGAGTACCTCTTGTACCTGATCATCAAATCGAAGGATCATGATTGTATCGATTTCGACGCCATACACGTATTAAAGAGTAGCATTTGAAACCTGTTCTTGGACACGCCCCTCGTCGTACTCTTGGTTGTGGCGTTTGAACTCCACAATTGAATTCTCAACCTCTTTCACTATCTCCTCTGTCACTACCTGCATCATCATAAACCATATTATCACCTTTACTGGCATTTCACTAAAACTACTTAAAACTCAACTCAATAGAGTTTAACTTGTTTCTCTTCTAACAAAAGAATGCATGCCCAACAACATATTTGAAACAATATTATGGAATTGTGGAGAAGATGCATCTTCAAACAGATATCTGATTTACCATAAAAGGTAAGTAAAATAAACTTCGAACGTTGAGCGGTATAGAACATGAAGTGCAAGGTCTAATAACCAGAGGAATCATCAAAAAGAGGATAATGTAGGTTTTGGCGATTTTACAAATATTTTATCTCTGCACAACTTTGTGATATGAAACAACACGATTCTAAAATCTCTCAACTAAACTGTAATATTCAACGTTGGTCCAAGTGCATGAGAGAAGAGGATATTTTATTTCTTTTTCTTTTTTTCTTTTCCAGAAAAGGGAATACTGGACAGTGTAACAGAAGTAGGAATGGCGAACCTGCAGATTTTCGCGTTTGAATATGTCTCCAACAGCTAGGTTCTGCTTTATTATGTTGGTAATATTTTCTTTCTGGGTTACTAGGAACTCCTTCACTGCCTTGGGACTGGATAAGGACGCCAATTGTTGTTCATTGAGTTTCATATTCGCCTGACAAAGTAAAATATGAGAATCTGCTGTTGTAACATAAGATAGAAAAGTAGAGCAAGCCAACCTGAATTTGCAGGAGTTGTGCACCATAAAGCTGCCTTCCTTGCTCCTCAAACAAGGACGGAGGAATACTGACTTCAACCATCTAAATTCAAGCATCAAAGTTAGCAAAAATGCAGAGCTATTTGCACTAGCAAGGACAAGACAGAGGGCAGACTTTCGTACATGCACTTAAATGTTATTACACTATATTAATATGATGAATTTATATAGTAGAAAGCTCCAAAAATACTAAAGGTTTTCGACATAAAGTAGAGAATACTTTGTGTAGCTGATCCAAGATTGCATTGTCAGTAACTTGCTCTTTAGCTGTTTGTTCCACCTCAATAAACTTTTGCAGCAATGTTTCCTTAACCTGCATGAAATCAATGTTATATGTGCAGTCATGGGTTCGAGGTGCAGGCAAACACATCAATTATGGTTCACTACATATCATGCAAAAGTTGGTAGTACGACTTGCCTCCTCGATGGTGGAGCAACCTGGCAAAATTTTTTCTGCAATTGTGTCATTCAATTCAGGTAGATCTCTGTAGAATAGTTCCTTGCAGTCCACCTAAGACAATACATGTAATGTAATATTATATTTAGGGGCTAATTTGTTCATACAGTTTGGGTAGATGAATAATTTGTGCATTATGATTCCTAAAGGGATTTTCAAACACCTATGACCCAACTCCCCATTTGAATAGTTATCCCAATTTTATTTTTTTTTAAAAAAAGAAGGCAAAATGATAATATGGTTAGCGAAATAGGAATCAGGATAATGACACGGGCAAGTCTTTCATAATGCTTAAAACACACAAGATGAAAGAACTAACCGTGAAATGAGCACGGACACCACGGAGATCTTCTTGTTTCCATGAATCAGGGAAAACATATGGAAATGTCTTAGTTTCACCACGCTTTATCCCAATAATTGAGTTCAGAAAATCTGGAAGGACTCTATCTCCATCTTCTGTGTCAAACTGAAACCCTGAAAATAATAAAGTAAAGCTACTGAGTGCCCTTAATGGAGTTGATATAGGAAAAAAGTTCCATAATCTTCAAAGGAGAATATGTCAAATATTAAATGTATAAAACGTTACATTTCTCAGAAGTTCTGTGATGATGCAATCAGATGCTGAATATAAGTTGGAAGAATGAAATATTCAAGGATTTCAAGACTAAACATCCAATTGTTATAGAACTTCTACAAAAAATCTTGCAAATCGAAGAAGAGCAGCATCCTTCTGCAAACATCGTTACTCTCTCAGTAGTAAAGTTTAAACATATTGCATCAACGAAAACTGTAATGCAAATTGAACCAAATTTATGTTTCCATTCAATCTGCGAACCAAAAAATTGAAGTTTCTTGAAGAGAGCCTCACGGAACAAAATAGCCAGAGATGGAATGTGTGTTCAAAATGATTTGTGACATGAGCATATATCTCAGGATGAACACATTAAGACAGAAGCAAGCACTTAAGACAAACCTTTACTCTCAGCAGATGGTATACTTTGAGCAGCTGATTCATCTTGCTCAATCGTCTTAGCTGATACATCAAGAATTGCAACATCACCCACCTGAACAGGTTTCAGCTCTTATGTAATATCATTGAATGTGGAAGCAGCAAAGTTTATGTACCAACAAAGAAGCAGTTACTCAAGTGAAACTTGCAAATGAGAAGAGTTAAATGAACATGAGAAAGAAGTTTTGCATGTCTAGTAAATGAATGATAAAGTTTGCACAATGGTGAGATTCGTAGAAAACTAATAGATATTTGATGACACTCATTCAAAAACTTACTACTACTGTACACTAGGAATTTATTATAAGTAATCATTAGAATCCTTTTCTGATAAAATATTGTTATTTCACAATGAACTGTTATCAAAATATTTGGCATGAATATCATCTTTATCAGTTACGATTTGTCCTTACCTGAAGTCCTCTGTCAACTACAATTTTCAATGAACCAAGGACCTTGTGACGGCGCCGCAATTCTTGCTCAGCTGCAGTTTGAGCATCTATTTCCTTATCAATCTCAACAACAATCTTCAAGTTCTTGTATCCATCTTCAGGAATCCATTTGACTTCAGGTGCGACGTCAACAACAATATCATATCTGACCACAAGTTTGGAAGCATGAACTCCAGCTGTGAGTGATAAATTGATAACTTTATAATAGTATAAATGTGAATAAACGCTGGGTATATACAAGAGCTATCCAGCAAACTCAAATTTATTTCTGCACAAGCTCACCCCTTCTAAGGAAATGGCAAAGCCCATATAATGGGATTTACTGATGCAGGAATTATGATATAGTTTTTTCTGAAAGAAGGATGAATGACTAACAAACCTCAAAGATTTCATCGACGAGAAACTGTTCTCCATCTCTGAGAATTTAGTTGAAATGCGGATTGAATCTTCCAGAGCTTTTCCACTTACCTACAGAGTCAGAGAAAGGAATGAAAGGCTATTTACTAAAGAGCAAAAGAAAATACAAAGTTTTTTAAGACAGATATCATAGCTAAATATTGCATAACAATTCCTCATGTAAATTAGCAACTTTTACATGCATTAATCATGAAAGAACCAATAAAACAAGTTTGCAAGGTATCCCAGTCACTCAATTTACTCCGAGGGGTACAAACTACAAACTTATAGCGACTCGTAAATGAAAACTCACCGAAGACAATGCATGGGGAAGTGTTCTCTTCAGGATGGATTCAATTGTAGCTTGTTTAACAGTTTCCTTCCCAACATAACTGATAAGTATACTTTCTGGGACATTCTTCCCAGGACGAAACCCAGGGATCTGCAAAAAAAGGTGCAAAGTTTAATCAATCCCTTCTCAACATAATCGGTAGAAAAGTTGAAGAGATGTATTAAAAGAAATAAGCACATTGCCCTTTTATCAGGCCATTCAAAGGAGACAATCAAACAAGGAAAAGCTGAGGACTCTGTAACATCTTTTCGTACAATTTGAACATGATTTCTGAACTTGCATGCCCACGTTAATACATTATCCTCAAAAAAGAAATTCTTAATGCATATAGATACCACTGCTCCCCTTTCAACTAGTTTAAAACTGATACAAATACAGAATAAAACTTAGAGTTTCGTTTACCTTGGCTTGTTTGGTGAACTCCTTGATAACTCTTTTGTAACAGTCATCGCATACCACCGCAGGAACCTCAACACTCAGCCTCACCTGCCAGTAAAGATTTAATCGAAAAAGAATTCAATTGGTGTACAACGAAGCTTCAGGATGCTACAATGCCCATGTCTCAACGAAGTCCAGGAAAATCAAGTCTCACAAATTATAAAACTCAGATAAAAAGAAAAAGAAAACTGACCCTTGAATCGGGCTCGGGAGTTTCTGTAACGATAATATCCGCAGGAAGCTTGTCGGAAACGGCGTTGTCAGCAGCGGCGGGGGCCGCAGATGCTACAAAGTGGTTAAAATTCCTTGTGCGTGAATGGTGGGAGAGTTGATGGAAAGGGTGAGCTAAGGGAGACTGGTTGATTTTCTTGAAATGGAATTTGAGAAAAGGAGCAGCAGAAGGAGGAGGTGAAGCGGTAGTGAAATGGAAGAATGACTGGGCAGTAGTGGCGTAGCAAGACTCCATTTTTTTGTAACTGCAGCAACTTGTTTGAGCTGCGATGGAAATTATACAACTCTTGATGTTAGAGGATAAGATATTTTCATTGCAACTGCCAACGACGTCGCACCGCTCGCTCACTACATTTTTATTTCATAAATTGCTGACAATATCAATTCAAGTTCGAGTTCAACTCTTTATTTTATTTTAATTTAATTTTATGTACAAACTTCAATTCACTGATTACAAAAACTCCAAAACTGAACATTTTTTTTTGAAGACAAGCAATATGCATAATCCTGTGGAAAAACTTAATCATGGTGCGGTAGATAATCAAAGATTTATAAATGACATATTTTTTAACAATATGTCAAGATTATTATTAATTTATTTTTGCAAAAATAGATTGTAAATTTTAAAAACACTAAAGTAGAAGTATGATTAAGCGTTTTATCTCATTTATCTAAATAGTACTCCGCCGTCCTCCTTTTGACACAATTACCAATATTTGTAAGTAATGAAATTAATATTTTATTGACGAAGTGTGAAAAAATTTGTTATTTTATGAATAACACAAATAAATGGTCAGACCAAAGAGAAAATAAGACTACTTAGATTTTTATCTTAAAAAAATAGTATATCTACATTCTACCACATGGGATGATTTCTTCCAAAACATCGTTGCAAATTCTTCGGAACACGTAGATAACCAAATTATACATTTCAAAATGAAATAAAATGCCGATGTGAAATGTTACAAATAGAGGCTTTCTCCTGCATCATGAATGGTTTTGAGTCTTTTGACTGCTTATAATATAGTTAATGATCGGTGACTAAAAAAAAAAGCCCCCCCAAACTTATTATCGAACAATCTATCAAGCAATACATGGGTTATGAGTGTGTTATTACACTAAACATAGCAGTATTGTTTGAAGTAATAATCTAAAACGAATTCCCCGTACATGGAGTCAGCCAGTCTCAGAGGCTTCGAAATTTGGCTTAAAAAATGGTGATATAAAAACTAGCATTTAGTCGGCAACGAGAGTATATGCAACGAGGTGTGAATGTTGTCCTAGTAAGATACGGTGACTAAACTCCATCTTTCAGTTGGGCATTTGGACATGCCCACCGACAATGAGAAAACAGGGATGCACCTTCAATCATATTCTTGTTTTTCAGCTCCCTAATTGTCTGCTGCAACAGTTACACCAACTTCAGCAGGTCTGATGACTCGGTCGTGCAGTATGTAGCCAGCCTGCATCCGAATGTAGTTAGGTTACTGTTCAGAATCAAAACCTTCATCAAAGAAGTGACTTTTCAGACACCATTAAGCCAACCACAAAGCTCATAGAACTTCAATTTATTCTCATCACAAATTTCTAAAATTAACAAGAAAGATCCTGGATGTGAGAAGCGCTTAAAACAGGACAGAAGGCCAAATGTTGAAAGTGCAGTATGTGATCCAAGAGCATGACAAGTCTCAAGCTTCCTTCTAAGACCATGTTTATTAAAAACCTATGATTTTGTCCAGCTCGACTGTTTTTTCTTGATTTTCAAATGGAAGTGGACAGAAGACTAAACATATGCATTTCGAATATACCAAATCCAATACCTTTAGAACAACTGCAACACGGTCTGCCGGCTTTGAAGCATCTGGTACTTGGAACACTGCATTATGCCTGTTAGGGTCAAATTCTTCATTTACAGGATCATATCTCTCAAGTCCAAATTTTCTGAATACCTACAAATGCAGAGTCATTCTTACGACTGTACTCTATAACCAATATTACAGATGCAAATAGCAGGGCTCATCCAACTCTGAAAGATGACAAGATCTACCAGTACCAGGAGTCCAGGATATATTGATGAATGAATACACTAGTATAGCACGACTGAAAATGATGAAGGATGACAATGCGGGCATTTGACCAACATACCAGCAAATAGAAGGCAGCATAACTCATGTAGAACAATGTGGTCGTCATTATATTACTCTCATTCACTCTTGGTTTAAGATTATCCTCATATAATAGTTCTACAATTTTAACAATAGAGAAGTAACCCTCATTTTTCAATGACTACTAATGTACCTTGATGTAATAACAAAGTCAAGACTCTTAGCCATTTTCGCGATTTGACCAAATCATTTAATCAGCTAATTACACTTAGATGTACGAGCACAACCCTCAAACCCAACAAAATAATAATACAATCAAACTAAACTTAGACTTAAATGGTTATTCATATTGCAAAAACCAAAGTCAAGTAGAATTGGGTTTAATTTTAGTTCGAGTAGGCCCAAATGAGGGGTCAACGCAACAAACTGAATGTTTAATACAGAAATTGCTAGATATATATATATATATAAAAATCTGAATAATTAGAAACAACAACCAATATTTTCAGTTGTATTGAGTAGTCTAAATTAAGATGAAAAAAAAAATAATATCACCCAAAATGTCAGTCCCATAATTCATTTTTTTAAGGCAGCTAGTAATTTATTTAACATTTGAGTACGAAACTACTCGACATAAGATCTCATCAGCCCACTGATAAAGATCAAACTTATTGCACTAAAAACATACAGCTACTTCACAAGATAAATTAGAAACAACACCGAAAATTTTCCAGAATCGCATGCTAAACAGAAAATGGTTTAAGTGCTGCTGAAAAAGAATTTGCTGGGGAGCAGATACAAGCCATGCAATCAAAGATGGAGAAAGAAATACTGAGACGAAGACAATAATCACCTCTAATAATTGCTTTTCGGTCATTTCAACACCTTGAAGAAGTACTTTAAGTTGCTGAAAAGCTCCACCTGCATCTTCAGGCTCATCAATTTTGGAAAAACTCTCTTTTGCGGCAGAAGAAGCCCTGCCTAAATTATCTGCCACATCCAGAAGGCTTTTCGCAAAGTTCTGAAGCATAATGTAAACAAATAATTGAGTAAGAAATCCTTTAACTAGAAAAGCTATACACTCAAAAGCACCACAACCTGAATGGCAAACTTCTTAGAATTTTCAGATTCACGCCTAGTCCGATCTTTCACATTTTCCATCTCTGCCATTGTCCTCAGAACTTTATCCTTCATCTGCTCAAGCTCTGCCTGCTTTAAGCCCAACTGTTGTTCCTTCTCCGCCACAAGGTTCACCAGATCATCTCTTGACAGTTCCTCCAAATCTGAATCAGACTCAGAATCAGAAAATGCAATTCTTTTACTGCCTCCTCTCCTCCTGGTAGTCCCAGAAGCATTTGACTGAGTTTCTGAAGCAGAACTAGATTCTGCATTCACTTTAGAAGTTGAAGCTTCCATTTTATCAGGAGAATTAACAGCTGAAGCAGCTTGATTATTGGCCTTACTTTCATGTTCATTACCAGATTGAGAATTCTCCTTTGCATTAGGCTGAGGGGATGCAGATGTAGAGAATCTAAAGCATTGGATGGAAGGTAAGTATGGGGCTAAATGGTGTTTCAATCCCAACTGACTGGTTGCAACCTAAAAGGAAAGTCGATATTGCCTCCTCAAAATCACGACCATAGCTAAAAATTTAACACTAAAATTTTAAATTAGCAATATAACACATTTTTTAAATCTTGACAATTACAATACAAACTTTAATATTTTTACAATTGTAACACAAATTTTTTATCCATTAAAATTGATTCATATAAAAAATCAAATTTGTAATTATTCATATATGTGTAATATTTAATGCGCAATTTTTCTTGGAATCAAAACACTCTTAAAATTGCTAAGCTTTAAAATTTTGTATTATAATTGTCGAATTTTTATAACATGCTTTATAATTATAAAATCAATACAAGATTACCAATAAACCCTAAACATAATAATAAAACACAGGGCAGACGAATTAACCTTCTATGCAAAATATTCAAGCTTAAACATAAATGTCAACAAAACTTCCTCCAGGGACCCAATATCCCAATAATATTTACGAATTCACATATTTTACAAAATCAAAGTCAGAAACCTCCTAGAATTCGTTGCATAAAGAAAGAGAAACCCTGGCAGTGGAGAAAAAGAACCTTATCAGATACTCGATTAGGGGAAGGCCACTGATTGGAGAGGGAGGAAATACATCTGCGGTCATGTTGAGCCCCAGAAATGTGAGACGAGTTGCGGCAGCCAGAGAACACGGTCCTTGCGAACCGATGCGTGATTCTGGTGGAAGACATGAATTGGCTTGAGAAATGATCGAATCGCGAAATGGAAAGTGAAGAAAGTGATGGAAATGGAAAGTAGGGTTTTAGGAAGAATGGGACTTGGAGAGAAAGAAATCGAGGTTTAAAAATTTGAAGAAAAATAATATACATAAAAATTCTAACCACTAAACTTGTGCTGTGCAGCAAAATTTTTTTTAGAAGAAGATATTATACATATACTAGTATTGCACCCCACACAATGTGTGGGAATATAATATATGTGATGTGATTAATCGATCAAGTAACACAAATTCGATAGATTCAAATAAACAACATATCACGTGCTACATATTATTAGATTTTCTGAAAATTACATTTAATACTTTGTCATCTAAATACATCCTAATTTTTTTTCTTAGTTTCTCTCTGAATGATATTTTTAATTGGTTATTTCAATTGATTAATTAAATTATGCATTAAAATTATTGAGAAATAATTATGGAAAAACTATGAATTTTATCCTAAATAATTGAATTTCTGGGAATTTTATCCCAATTTTTCTAGGTTAGGGAATTTTATTCCAAATAATTGAGTTTCTGGGAATTTTATCCCAAGTTTTCTAGGTTAGGAAATTTTATCCCAACTTTTAATTTTGTTTGGAATTTCATCCCAAATACTAACTCTGTAACATATTTGCTGAATCACTATTTTTTTATCCAAAGAAAAACAAAAGAACGCAAACTATTTAAATCCAAAATCCCTAAATTTTCAAATTCTTCCTTCTTAAATTCCGTCTCCTCCTCCCCTCATTCCTCAACGGTGGAATTTTTTATGCTGGTTAGGCCTATCGATGAGGTCAAACCTCTAGCACAGAACAAAGAAAGGGATCTAAAACACTTCTTGCACGCAGGAATGAAAGCGTTGAGAGATACATCTCAGCAGTTGTAGAAATCGAGCAAGCAATGCGCAGTTGTTACACAGATCACATAAGCTTCACTGCAGCTGAGTTCGTGGAGATGCGGGTGCTCGATGCATGCTTCATTATCGCATTAGTTCAAAATCCCACCGTTGAGGAATGAGGGGAGGAGGAGACGGGATTTAAGAAGGAAGTATTTGAGAGAATAGGGATTTTAGATTTAAATTGCTTACGTGCTTTTGTTTTTCTTTGGATAAAAAAAATATCTACACGGACGTGTACATGTAAAAAAAATAGTGATTCAGCAAATATGTAATTGAGTTAGTATTTGGGATGATATTCCAAACAAAATTAAAAGTTGGGATAAAATTCTCTAACCTAGAAAATCAATTATTTGGGATAAAATTCCCTAACCTAGAAAACTTGGGATAAAATTCCCAGAAACTCAATTATTTGGGATAAAATTCATAGTTTTCCCAATAATTATTATGGAAAAGTTAATCTACTTTCATTATGCATATTCAAAATAGAGGAAATAACTTAAAATAGCAAAAAATTAAAAACACATCTAAAAAAGGACAATTCTTATGAATAAAGGCACAAAATAACAAAATTTAAGCAAAAAGTCTAATTTAACCTTAAAATCATTTACATATTTGGAAGTGTTCAATTAAACATATTAAAGCCTTCTCCGTAAGCACACCACCTTTCCTTGCATCTTTGAGCACTGTCACGCTCGTTGCTTTACTCGATTCAGGGCTGGACGATTTGAATTACTCTCCCGCGATTTCTTTTTGTTACCCACTGATTTCCCATTTAAAGTCGCCGCAGAATCTTCTAGAGTTTTATTCTCTTCCAAGTCATCCCGTTTAGCCCCCTTCTGCTCTGCAACGATCTCTTGCAGAGAATTTGGATCCTAGACGGTTATTTCCTCCATCACCAAAGGCAAACCACTTTTCACGATATCGCCAACGCAACACTTGTTGCTTCGTCACCTTGTTTAGGTGAGCGATTTGAACCGACTTCTTATTTTTACCCATAGGTCTCCCCTTCACCACCGCCATAGAATCTTCTAGAGTCTCTCCTCCTTATTCCGAGGCAAGTCGTTCTTCATCTACTCCGACGTGGACTCGTGTGGAAAATCCAGATCCTCCTCCTGATCAACCTCATCATCTAGGGGCCCATCACTTTCGTGGTCTGCATCTGCGGCGGCGGAGCTTGTTGTTGCCCTCTCTGCTTGGTTCTCCTCCATTAACCGTTTTTCTTTTTTAAAATTATGCAAACTTAGTCGATAATCCAATTTAAAAATATTTATGGAAAATGTTAACCACAACAAAATCTCATAATTAAGTTTCTTTCCAATAAAAAAGATTGTAAGGGTATTAGCACAATTTTAGCTATATTGTGCATTTTTTCATAAAAGGTGATATTTTCTACATGTAAAATAATAAAAATTACTATTTTAGAATTTCACTCTTAATTATATTGGAATAAAAGTAGTAGGATTTCTAACATCTAATTTGATACATATGGGCCTATTCTTGAAAATTTATTATACTACTCATGAATATTATAAGAAAATAATAAAGAAGGAAAAATTATTTGAACTAATTTATGCATATACAAAATATGTATATTTTTAAAAAACTTTAAAGTACAGCTACGAAGTGTTTTTAAATTCAGTTGATATATCTTTCCATTTTCTTGAAAACGGATTATAATTCCCACAAATATTTTAGGGAAATAACAATTAAGTTAAAATTAATCACATTAATTATGCATGTTCCCTTAAAAAATATAGATTAATTTGTGCAACCCTAGGTTCCTTATAATATGAGATAATTTGATTTTAAAATATTTTACACTTTAAATTTTATTGTTCATTTACAACACTAATATAATATCCATATTTTTTTATTAAATAATTATACTAACTTGTTTGAAAATTTTGATGAAATGCAGAACTCAACTTGTTTTATCGTACTCAATTACAAAATGCATTTCCTGAATAAATTCTCTAATGGGATCAAATAATCAAGATCGAAAGATTGATTGTGATAAATTGTAACTTAATCGGCAATAAAAATACATGGTCGAGTTTGCCGACTTTGAAGCACAAGTTTGAGTTCGAATAATTGAAGATTACTCACTCTCCCATCTAAACAATGCACCTTATCTTACAAAATTGCATCATCGAAACTCCAATCGTATACTCTAATGGAGATAGAGATAATACGGTGTGCAAGAAATTTCCAATATCATAAAGAGTAAAATCAACAGATGATTTAAAGTATATTAATAGGTCGATCATATTTACTTGTTGCATATTCAATAAAGATAAAACAAATATTAGTGCTTATTACAATTAAAATACTTCCCAAAATCAATAATTTTATAGTTCTCGTAAAATCTTGTTTGTATATTATTACATAATTTTGGATGAATGAAGTACAAAGATTGATGAGGTATAAATCATAATCGTAGGTGCAATTACAAACAATAATCTCTATTCCATTTGGAGCACATGATCCAACTCCTTTGTAAGATCCTGCGCTCAATTCATTGTAATCCACTTTGTCACACTCTTCTCTTTATCCTCCACACCTGCAACAACTGCATAAAAACCAAATTCCTTATTGAAAAAATGATGTATTATGAGATTTATAATATTAACTTAGATATATAGATACATGATAGATGAAGGAAAATAGACAGAAGCCTTTTTTTTAGTTGCTTAATTTGAGCTTTCTATTTGATCTGATCGAATTGTGTGCATTATATTAAAATGGTGGTGTGGATGTATGGTTTATATAGGAGAGAATCACTAAATTTGATAAGGAAACACGATCTCATTGCATCAATTATCCACATTTATCATGAATATTTTTTAATTTTGAGATCTACTAAATTTATTGATAGAAATTTAGTTCCATATATTATTAAACCCCCCTTAGCACAAAATCCTATAAATTTTTATAAAAATTTATAGAAGAACAATTATGGAGTTGTATATTTTATTTTAAATTGAATTAAAATTTAAATAGGTAATCAACTTAAGATTTTAAAACTAACTTAAAAACTTGTTCTGGATAATTAATTAATTATGTAAGACATATAAGATTATATAGATTTTAAAATGTTTCAACTAAAATAGAGAAGATTTCGAAACAAAGAAAAAAAACTGAAACTTGATACATATTTCCATTTTTTAAAGTAATTTAATTTGCCTACTTATTGGAGATATAGGGAGATAATATTAAAGAAAAAATCTACACAATTGATTTGTATATATATATTTCCCTAAAATATATAGATTTAATTCTGAAATTTAATTTGTGTACTCCTAAAATCAGTCTAATCTAATTGATTGCAACTTGAATTATACATATTTTTTGACAAATATAGATTAATTATAGAGAAGTAATAATTCAGGAAAATTAATGTAATTGAGTTATTTATATTTCCCTAAAATATATAGATTAAAATCTTCTATAATTAATTTCTTAAATAAAGTAAACGATTTGATGATATTTTGTTAAATGTGCCATAAATCATTTTAATTGATTTCTAAATACTTTTTTAAAATATATAGATTAATTATAGAGAAATAATAATTCAAGAACAATCAATCTAATCTAATCGATTTACACATATTTACCTAAAATATATAGATTAAAATCTTACATATTTTCTTTAGTTATTAACTTAAACAATTTAATAATATTTTGTTAAATATTTCTTCTAATCTCCTAATTATATGTATTTGTCGTAAAGATCTAGAAATAATTCCATAATTATTTGGCCAAGTAAAACTATGCTATGTATGAATTGATATAATATATAAAACGTGTATTAATTTGCCAACTAATATGATATTAAATAAAAAATTATATCTACAAAATATAATTAAACATTCATAAACTATTATTAAATAACTTTATAGTTGTTAAATTATATCTACTAAAATGATTTTCCTAAAAATAAACTTAATCTTCAATAGATTTTTTAATTATTTATAATTATAGAATGTTTCACTTATTAATTAAGGAACTAACCAGTTAATTAATGAACAATAAATACAACTCAAACTTTCCTTATTTTGCCTACGGCCTTACTTTAATATATATATAGATTTTTATGTATACGCTTTTTTTATTAGAAGTTCTCTTAATAAATCCCACCTTTTTTTATTTTAATTTTGGCAGAGGATAAACCATAAATTATCATACCCCTAAATCTTTCTATCCACATCAAATTTTAGGAAGTTTTAATTTATATTTTTATTACAAATTTTCTAATTAAAATTTTAGATTGGATTTAATAAGATAAAATTGTAATATTATATAATAATTTAATTTATTTTTTAAAAGTGTCTGTAAGGGAAAAAAAATGATTATATTTACAATCACCCTTCTTTTATTTCATTTAATATTATTATCATTTGATAAGTTAATCTATTTCTCAGTTTCCAAACGAATGATTGAATTTTATTTTATTTATTATCTTGGATACTATATATTGGTTCGAAAAACAAAATCTCGAAAGCTCAGAATTATACTTTCATTCATATTTATGGAATTAATGAGCATTGAGATTTGTATTATTACACTATGCAGTTATACACATATTTATTTCATTAATAACACATCGTATGGATAGATATATAAAATCATAAAAACAAAGTTGGATTAATTATTAATTCGAATACACATTAGTTGTTTGAATAATGAACTTTGCGATAGGCTAGGCAGGCGCTATTCCTTCTGCTTTAGCTGTTTTTTTTTTCCTGAGTAGATATCATGTCTGCATTTAGAGTTTCAAACAAAAAGAAATTAGAAACATGTAAATAAATTTTTATAAGAAAAAAAAATTGAATTGAAAGTACGATATTAATATACACATACATAATAAAGTCAGATATTTTAGCATAATGCTAACATTAATTTTTTGTTAGTAAATTAGCATAACATAACTATTACCTGGCCTTGCGAGTAAGTTGATATATCCCAGTAGCAGACATTCCCAAGCTAACACCAAAAAGGTTCCAATTTTTCTGCATTTTCAAATAATTAAAATGCGGGATCACCATACTATTAAAAAAAAAAAAAAATTCAGTTAAAAGACTGAAGCCCTCCCTAACCCCTAGATCAGCCACTAATCACGAGATTGGTTTTAAGAAAAAGCTCACCGGCGTGACTATAGTGCTGTAGCGAGCCCATATGAGTCCAGAAGCAGCAAGAGCTGCACAAAATCATTCATTTTTTTACATCAACAAACCAAATTAACAGCCTTTAAAAAAAATAGATACTTTAAAACTGTCTAGTTTGCTATATACATGTAAATAAAAGTTTGTGATTCCATGGTATAAATATACATAGGTGAAGTGAAAAATTATAAGCAAACCAAATTGTTGAGGATAAGAGAGGATTTCAGGCGGCTTTGCAAAATCGGAAACGTTTGCCACCGTTAGACCCCATTTAAACGTTGGAGCCCAGAAGTGAACTGCACCACCACCAAAATTTCCAAATCAACATAATTATTACAACTACATGTTTTCACTTTTCATGCAATCATATGTATCATTTAATTTCTTTTTTGATTATAAACTTTTGAGAGGTAGAGAGAGAGAGAGAAGTACTGGTTTTGGGGCCGGCGGGATGGTTCCAGAAGGCACGGAGTTTCGAGGAGGAGGCCATCAACAACCGGCGAGCTTGTTGACTTGAAATTAACTCAAATGTGTGAATTTAATTGCAACTTATATAATTAAAATTTTTATGTATAAAGAAAATTCAATGTCAACCATCTCAAGCAGGTTTATTTGTGATGATCAGTTGTGACCTGTTAATGAATTAATCAAACCCGTTTTTGTATAATCCAACTTGCCATAAATAATGAGTCTGGATTAGGTTATTGTATGTGTTGTCATTTGCCATGATATTTCTTTGAAAGAATTAATGCAATCAATCATCTTCTAATCTAGTGATGAAAGCGAAAGCTAAAAGACGTACGTTAATGGAATTAATCAAAGAAATCACTCCACCAACTAAGAATGGCCATTCACCACCACCCTTACATAATTTTATTTTATTTTTTTTAAAAAAATATCTTCAATTCTTAATATTTATTTAATATTATTGCAGAAAAAGACGTACGTTTTGTACTGCAGTTTTGTTGAAAAAATTTGTCATTATCTTATCCAGTCAATATAAATTAAAAAACATAAAAATATATTATTTCTCAAGAAAATAAAATCCGAAATGCTAATAATAAATTTATTAAAATATCAAGATAAACACATGCTGTGAAAATGATTAATTGAAGGGCCCTCACAACTACTAACTATAATAGGGGGCCCAAAATTGCTTTTGCATTATTTTGAGCATCCCCACATTTTCATTTGGGTGGTTGTAATTCGCCACTCATGTCCATTAAATATGTGACACCGATTCGGCATTTAATGCAACACAAATATTTTCTTCCAAGAAATCTCAATGATATAGGAGTATTTAATATATAAATATTATTAATGAAAATAATCTAATATATAAATATACTTAACGGGGAAAAAAAACTGCCCACCTTAATCGTGTAGGGAAAAGATATCCGTTAACACAAGAGAAAGAGGTCACAATCTATTAAATTGAATTACAGTATAAAATACTAAGAGAATTCAACTATAAATCTCTTATTCCTTTCATGGAAAAAAATATGTGAAGTACTAAGTTTGCGAATATGTAAGTTTGACACACGGTTGTCAAACTTACTCGCATTAACAGGTTAATGTCAAACTTTCTCTGCCTATCGATGTCAAAGTTTATCTGCTTTGAACTTTGACACCTGAGTGTCAAAGTGTGAATCTGTTTGTTACTAACTAACTCCTATTTTGTAGGGATCTTGTTACTAGCTTGTTGACTACGTTTTTGCACGTTCTATTTAATAGGATTTAAATATATTATCATATACTAAGTATATATTATTATTTACATTATTTATTTTTAATTCTAGGTTGTTAAATAAGTTCCTAAATAATAGGGAGCACCTCTATATTGTTACCTAACCTCCACGTGAGTTTGTGGACGTTTATTCTTGTGTATAAACAGGTAATGAACGTGGAAGAAGCACGATTCCATTGCCAAGTAGTGGAGGAAGTGCTCGAGTGCTCCAAGTCCTATAAATACGAGACGAAGAAGACTAGACCTGTGTGGATCTGAGATTAGACACTTCTTCATACGAGTCAAAGGCTGAATCGTCTCACCAATCATTCATCAAGCGCACGAAATCTACAATCGAGTTGTGGAATCCATCTCCGGAGAGTGAATCCTACGGTGGAGGAGCATATTGGGTTGTATCGTGTAATTGGGTTTGATTGTTTTCGTAGAATTACTTCAAGGGAGTGAACCGAGAAGGAATTCTATATTGCTTTCGTAGAGATTTTTCTAAGGAGTGAACTCAGGAAAATTTCTATTTTGTTTTTGTTCTTCACTTGTAAAAACTTGTTTGAATAAGTGAAAACTACTTTGCCGTGTGGCTCTCGGAGGTTTATAATTTATAAACCTTCGAACAATTATTTCCGCTGTGTCAAACTCTTTAAGCTTCCGCGTGTGTTTAAAATACTCTGTTTTGGCGTGTGTCAAACTTGTGTGTTTCACTAACTTTGACACCATTGTGTTAAACTCGGGCACTAAATTATATCAATTGGCGTCACGAGCCTCTACTTGACGGACTAAGTAGTTTCTTTCCTGAGTGCAGTTTTTCACAATGGATTTGTCAAGTGTGCCAGCCCGACCACCCCGTGCTGGATTGCAATGGGCTAAACTACAATATGTGGAAAACCCGAATGAGAATTTACATTAAAGCTGTTGATGAGAGAGCTTGGGCTGCATTGCTGGAAGGATGGACACCTCCGAAGGAAGAAATTCCAGATCCTGAAGATGCAACGAATACAGTCATGATTCCAAAAGAAGAAGGAAGATGGACAAATGAGGAACGAATATTGTCAAACTGCAATGCCAAAGCTCTTAATGCAATTTTTGTGTCTGTTGATGCTGGGTGTGCTAGGTTAATCTCCAGTTGCGTGGAAGCAAAAGAAGCCTGGCTTATTCTTCAAGCCAAATGTGAAGGGTCAGCTAGTGTGAGAAAGACCAAAATGAGACTTCTCACTACCAAATTTGAGAACCTCCGCATGGCTGAAGATGAAACTATCACCGAGTACTTCGAAAAGATGGTGACCATGGCAAATGAAGCTCTAGCACTGGAAGAACCGATTAGCAATGAAAGGTTGGTTAGCAAGATGCTAAGGACTCTACCTGAAAGATTTAATCACAAGATTTCTGCCATTGAAGAGGCCAGAGACTTGGACAAGCTGGAGATCAGTGAATTGGTAAGCATACTCACCACATTTGAAATGAATTTGAATGAACAGAAACAAGTTTACAGGGGCAAAAGCATCGCACTTCGTACCGGAAAGGAACCAGTCGAACAGGTGTCAAGTTCATCGAACTTTGACATCGAGGTGTCAGACGATGAACTGCTAGATGAGGATCATCCAAATTTAGTGCTCCTGACGAAAAAGTTCAACACATTCATGAGATCCATGAAGAAAGGAAAAGGAGATTCCAGCTCAAGAAGGTTCAAAACTACAACCTCTGTGCCTTCGAGTGCCTCAAGCAACTCTACCACATCCTCACGTAAGAGTGATAAATACGCAAAAAATGGTATTAATCCTTTTTCAGAAAGTTCTACTTTTGATAATGTCAAGTGTCATGGGTGTTCTGGAATGGGTCATTTTGCTAACGAATGTCCTACTGTTCTGAGAAGAAAGAAGTTAAACTTTAACACCACTCTGAGTGAAGACTCTGACACTGATGAGGATGAGGATGAACAGGTTATGTTGTATGTTAGAATTGAGGAACTCAATGAAGATGATTTGATGGAGGTGGACAACACTGAAGGACATGAGGAGAAAAATGATCTCTCTATTGTGCCATGTGGTGACACAAGCATCCGGCACATTGCATCTAACTCTGACGTGTCAATGTCTGAGTATGTTTCAGGTCAAAGCAATGAGGAAGAAGGTAATTTTTTCTCTCCTCCAGAAGCAATGGAGAGAGTGAGTGATCTTTTTAACATGGTGGATAAACGATGCGAAGAACAAGCACAGGAGATTGAAAGACTGAAAGAGGAGAACCAGTCCATAAGGAAACAGCTCATGAGATTAGAAGTTCTTCTCACAAGAAGAGACAAAGAAGTCAATCATCTCAAGGAAAAACTGAAGGAAGCTGACTCTGTCTTTGACAGAATCAATCGTGGACGTGACACTCTAGATGAGATCCTTGCCACTAAAACATCTGATGGAAGTGGACTAGGATATGTCGATCAATCTACTCCAAGTTCTAGCATATTTGACTCCCAGAACCTGATCAAGTTCACAAAGGGGGAGTCTGACACCGGAGTGTCAAACGAGAAAGAGAAGTCAAAGAAGTATGTGTGTCATTACTGCAACAAGGCAGGCCACATCAAGCCTTTTTGCAGGAAAAGAATTGCAGATGAAAATCAGAAATCAGGTCCAAACTGCTTTGTAATTTATACTTCTTTAAAAACAAACGTTGCAGGAACATGGTACTTTGACAGCGGCTGCTCCAGACATATGACAGGCGATCGCACATGTCTGTCAGACTACACTGCAATTTGTGGTGGAACTGTGACTTATGGAGGAGGAGCCAAAGGAAGAATTACAGGAAAAGGAACCTTAGATGTGCCAGACTTTCCAAAACTTCAACACGTTTTGTATGTGGAAGGTTTGACAGCCAATCTGATCAGCATAAGTCAGCTGTGCGATGATGGGATGGTTGTCAAGTTTGACAAAGACGTTTGTGAGGTATATGATAAAGCTAACAAATGTGTTATGTTTGGCAGTAGATCCTCAGACAACTGCTATCAAGCTGAACAAGAAGGTAGATGCCTGGTGTCAAAACCCGATGAAGCTGAACTGTGGCACCAGAAGATGGGACATGCAAGTACCCACTGTATTCAGAAACTTCTGAAGGCAGATGCAGTCAAAGGTGTTCCTAACCTGATATTTGACACTGACAAAGTTTGCAATTCATGTGCTAAAGGTAAGCAGGTACGTACTTCTCACCCTATGACTGATTCAATTAACACTAGCTCATGTTTCGAATTACTCCACATGGATCTAATGGGGCCTATTGAAGTCGAAAGTATAGGTCGAAAGAAATATGTTTTGGTATGTACAGATGATTTTTCCAGATTCACTTGGGTAGAATTTTTGCGGGAGAAATCCGAGGCCTTTGATCACTTCAGAAAGCTCTACAAGAAATTCAAGAAACTCTATCACTCTAGTGTCATACGGATCCGAACAGATCATGGAAGGGAGTTCGAGAATGAGAGCTTCAACGAGTTTTGTGAAAGAAAGGGGATCTCGCACGAATACTCAGCACCCAAAACCCCACAGCAGAACGGTGTAGTCGAAAGGAAGAACAGAACTCTACAGGAAATGGTTAGAGTTATGTTAAACTCGAAGAACCTCTCCAAAAGGCTTTGGGCTGAAGCAGTCAACACTGCATGCCATTTGATCAATAGAGTGTACCTTCGTCCAGGGTCAAAGACCACTCCATATGAGATTCTAAATGGTAAGAAGCCTAATCTCAAGTACTTACATGTATTTGGTTGCATTTGCTTTGTGCTGAATGACAGGGAATACCTTACAAAGTTGGACACAAGAAGCAGCAAAGCCCTATTCCTGGGGTATGCTAGCAATAGCAGAGCCTATCGGGTGTACAACCTTGACACTCAAACAATCCAAGAGTCAGTCAATGTTGTGTTTGACAAAGCTGGATCACTACATGAGAAGATTGAAGAATTGGATGCTTCGCATTTAATTGACAGCCCTGGAGAACCATCTTCCAGTACAACTTCCTCCAGTAATCAATCTTCAAGGAGTCAAACTTCACCGAACTCTGACACCGACGACCACTCTGACACGCCAGTGTCAAACCTTGACAAACGGGACCCTCCTCTCAAAATTAGGAAGGATCATCCCACAACTCAGGTAATCGGGAGTTTGACAGAGGGAGTCCAGACCAGAAAGAAGGATCCCGTCAACTACCGTGAGATGGTCAGGTCTTTATGTCTATCTTCTAGGTTTAATTTACTGCATTCTGCTTGTTATTTATCTTTATTTGAACCAAAAAATGTTAAAGAAGCTCTTGCAGATGAGTTTTGGATTAAGTCTATGCAAGAAGAGCTCAGCCAATTTGAGTACAATGATGTGTGGGAATTGGTTCCAAGGCCAAGTGACAAGAATGTGATTGGAACCAAATGGATATTCAAGAATAAAACCGATGAGAAGGGCAATGTAGTGAGAAATAAATCAAGATTGGTTGCTCAGGGGTATACGCAAGTTGAAGGCATTGACTTCGACGAAACGTTTGCTCCTGTGGCAAGATTAGAGTCAATTCGACTTTTGATTTCTATTGCTTGTGCTGCAGATTTTTTACTCTATCAAATGGATGTCAAAAGTGCATTTTTGAACGGGATACTTGAAGAGGAAGCTTATGTTGAACAACCTAAGGGGTTCGAAGATGTGTCAAAGCCGGATCACGTATACAGACTAAAAAAGGCCCTATACGGTTTGAAGCAAGCTCCTCGTGCATGGTATGCTCGTCTAACTGATTTCCTATTGGAATTAAACTTTGTGAGAGGTAATGCTGATAAAACTCTCTTTGTTAAACATTTAGGAAATGATTTTATTATTGCCCAAATTTACGTGGATGACATAGTTTTTGGTGCTTCTGATGTCAAACTAGTAGATGAGTTTGTCACCAGTATGTCAAACACATTTCAGATGAGTATGGTAGGTGAATTAAACTATTTTTTAGGATTGCAAATTGTGCAACGCAAGGATGGTGTTTTTATTTCTCAGTCTAAGTATGCATTAGGTTTAATTAAGAGATTTGGACTAGAGAGTGCTAAACATATGAAA
>JAPKLW010000791.1:0-128254 GCA_026898455.1 Plectranthus barbatus
CTTGTCACTATACTATAAAAAATCATTATAAAAAATTAGTGATCAAAGACACTACTGGTTGTTGAGAGCTATGAATACACTTTTATCTCGTGCTCTCAACTGACTACTTTATCACTTGTTCGCTTTGTCGAAGGAATCTCTAACTTAGGATGTTTACGAGTGTAGGCAGTGATTGAAGCAGTAGTCGTCTCTCACTTCTGGGCTTGTCTTTTATACCTGGAGATTCTAACTTTGAATCTTCATACTCGTTAGACACAACCACAACGTCTCCTTCATCTAAGAGTGGTTCGACTTTATCTGTCCTTTCCGGCGTCGTACAGTACTTTCCGACCTACTTCAGGAAAGTTTGGTCCTTTTCGTGTACGTCTGTCAAAACGGTAGTGTAGCAGTCGTTGTTAGCTATCTCGCCTTGCTAAGCCTTCTCGAAACGATCTGCTAAGCCTTCCTAGCAATCTGCTAGACCATGTATCGAACTACTGACTGCTCAGTAGTTGCTCATGTTTAGCACTTGGTTCCTTTGACTCTGGATTGCTATCGCCTTTAGCAATCTGCTACACGCTAGCGAATGCTGACTCCTTCAGCATTCCGTTATACTTGCTTTTAGCAAATGCTAACTTCTTCTAGCAGTCTGCTACTTGTTCTTCCGACTGCTGAGCACTTAATTCTAGCAAGCTCTTCCTTTGACACATAGGATTGCTAACTCTTTAGCAATCCCCTCCTTAGCACTTGACCGCTATTATCTCTAGAAGTCATCCTCGTCTGCTAATATCTCTAGCAGCCACAATCTGCTAGGAATGATTCTAGCAATCTAATCTATTATAACTCGATACTTAGCCTATACAGGACATTACAAGAGTTGTTAGACTATACTAGAATTCAACAATTGATCGACCAATCTACTAATGTTTGATCCCACAATACCTTTTACAATATGATCCTAAGGGAGATTTAGGAATAATTTCCCAACTCTCTTCACCCTCTATCAGTCAAAGCAAGTTTTAATGCAATAAACTTAAAACTGAGATTCCTCGTACATGATTGTTGGTCGACATTTTAAGGAATCTTGGATAAGACTTTGACTTCCACTTGGATTCCTTTTATCTCCTTGCATTTCACGTGCTCTTCAAGCTTTAAAACAGAAAACTGAAATCATCTTGATTTCAAGTTTTAAGTTTCTGATTTCTTTCAGTGAAAAGTTAGTTTCCAGAAACTGACTTTCTCGACATTTAAAGTTTCTATAGGAACTGAGTCTACAACCGGCAATGTGAATTGCCATTTATTTCTTAACCCCCAATTCATTTTATGGAGATCAAAATATATGTATGACAAACAGTAAATGCCCTATGCATGCTCCTATTTAATTTAATGCGTAGATTCAAAAGAATACCTCAACTCATACAGATTGAATAAATAGCGATAGATGGTTGATGGTGTTCCTACAAATCTGGTCTTCTGATCTGTTCCCTAGCTAGATCCATAAATCTGGTGAGGATACGCTACCGGATTGAAATAGCAGCCTACTCTCTCTCTAGGGTTTCTGATTTGAAACTTCAAATTTATGTGCGAAGTGAGAGAACTGCTCTATTTATATAGATCTGGAAAATGGGCTATTAGGGTTTAATAAACCCTAATGGGATCTGAGGATTGTTGGGCCAGACCTGGGATCAAATGCAAATAATAAAATGGGCCTCCTATTAAATAATTTCATGTTCAACCCAGAACATAATTAATTAATAAACTTTAATTTATGCCACCAGAGAATTAATGCTGAACTACCCCTTTATTACCCTGTTATTAGGAACGGGTTGCATTGCCTTGGTTAATACCCATATTTAAGGTTTCAGGCATTCATTAATTAATTCAACGTATTACGATTGGGTGCAATTACTTAATGTCTTATTATTCTAGAGTAGTACCACTCAACCCTTATCGCTTATGCTTGAATCAATGATTTAGCCTGCAGGACTTAGCATAACGAACCTCGTGAGCTTCCTAGGGAATGTCACCATCCAGAAATGGATATGGTTATCTAAATTCAGCCAAAGAAACCCCACACATACTTCATCACCCAAGATGCAGATATATGAGTACATGTAAGACTCTCCACCATAGCAAGTCAAAGTTACAGTCAACCCATATGTGCCCCTCAACTTTCAATAGATGTTAGATCTGACCAAGTTACGGAGATCTTTACTCATTCATATACCAAGTAGAATGGTTCATCTCACTATTGATCCTATCAATACATTGAGATGTACCGATCATACAAAGCAGTCAAGATAAACAACTTATGGACCTGTGTGCCACAACCAAACTAGAAACTGTCTCAGCTATAATAATTGTTTACATCTCGCTAGGTCGAACGATCTATACGATATTCTATGATCTCTTACACACCGTATGATCTCCCTATCGACGAAATAACTGGATGTATTTGCATGCATCGTATGATTGTTAATTCAGACAAGAGTTGTTTAATGCAAGTAATTAATGATTACCAACATATCAAGCATAACATTTCTCAATATACCAATCATAATGCTTTTATGTATACAATTCCAACAGTTTCAAGTTCCGAAATATGACTTCAGCATTTCAAGTTTCTTAGTATCTTCACTTTAAGTTCTGAAACTTAATTTCAGCATCTCGAGCTTGAGCTTCAATTTCTTCCTTTAGAATCTAACATTATGTCTACTAGATCTTGAGCCTTCTGTTTCTAGTTTCTATTACAACTTGATTTATCCTATACAAGAATTACATGTAGAAACATACTAGAAATTTTGAGCTAGTTTTAACACACCAAAACATCAAATAAAATGTAAACCAGTTTCCCAGTTTCTAACCCCTTTTTGGTGATGTCAAAACCACTTTCTAAAGTTAGGAAAATGGACAGTCAGTGAATTTAGTTTACAACGACACTACTCAGAACACAATTCCTTTAACTGACCTACTCCATTTGATCTTCCCCCTGAATTGGAGAGATATTACTCAATAATAATCAAAATATAGTGCAAGTAAAATTGCTGATCATATTGGAACATTTGAATTCAGCCAGGTTAAAACACAATCAAAAGAGCAAGAGAGAGACAATGAGTGTTTGTCTGCAATCCAGTTTTCAGTTTTTCATTAATTGTGAGAAGTTACAAGTACATAAAAACTGTAAACTAGTGTCAGGTTGAAAGCTAGAAAACTAGTGCAAGGCATAAAAGCAAAAGAAACTTAAAAATTTAGCCAGGTTTCAAAAACAAACTAAGTTTAAAAAATTCACGAAGGTTCTCTGATTATGAAGATGGCTTAGGATCTAAGAGATTTTGTGCCAACTACATTAAGGCTTGAAACTGTGCCTCCCTTCGCTTTTCGTTGGCCGCCTCCCTCTCTCTCCTCTTGGCTCCTTCGACTTATCTTTTCTTCTTCTTTTTCACGCGTAAGCCTTTCTTCCCTCTTCCTCTCTTCTTTCTCATTTTTTCCTGTCCTTTTGCCCTTTTTGACAACATCAAAAAGAGTTGTCACAATTTGTTTTATGGAAGAGACAGTTTCTAGAGTTTCAACAACCTTATTTTCTTTCTCCTCAAGTTTCGCTTTAACCTCTTGAGTTTCCTGCCTTATTGCTTCTAGTTGAGATTGAACATAATGCTTGACTTCTGCGACAATGGAAGATCGGGAAGAAGTTTTTGTGGCTTGGTTTGCATCCTCCGGGTATTCAATTAAGGGAATTTTATGAGATACAATGATAGCTAGGGTAAAAGGTCTTTGCCACTTATAACTCTTCTCGCCTCTTCCTCTTTATAAGCAAGATCCTGCCTAATTCTCTCTTCCTCTTCGACAGCATTCCTTTACTTCTCCACTTCCTCCATGTGGAGCTTAAACATGTTCACACATTGGCGAATTTTTATAAGTTTTGCCACTTCAGCAAGTTCTTGAGTCTTACTTTGTTTGACTTGTATAGCGTGGGTTGTCCTTTCTGTAGTAGCAATAACAGTAAGCTCATGGGACAAAGTGACAACCTGCTCTATCTACTCTTTCTCTAACTGAGTAGTTGTCAATTCAAGAAGTTCTTTCTCCAATTCCTCTTCCAATCTCCTATGTTCAGCGGTAAGCTTTCTTACTTTCTCATGTTTTGCTGCAATTATGCTCTGATAATCTCTTGGAGTTGGAACTTGAGTTTCCGTAGCTTGCACTACTTCTTTTTAAGTTTCCTGGGTTGGAACTTGAGTTTCTGCCGTGTATACAAAGTCAGCAGTAGGGAGTCTATTAGTATCCCTCGAAGGTAAGGTTTGTAGCCTGTAAGCACGGATACGTAGAATTTTGTTCCTCGTCTCTTTCACTATATTTTGTCTGGTTTCAGTATGGCCACTCCACTGTTTTGCCTATACCTCCTCAGACTTCAAAAAATTAAGACTGAGCCTTGCTTGCATTGTTGGCTTGTCTTTCTTGTCCAGCTCATGCTTAACTATTTCAAACCGCCTCCACCGCCTGAACTCAGCTTTTATATCAATGGCGGACCTGCATTATTCTTCCGGGTTGTCAGGATAAATCAACATTGTCTCATTTATCACCTTCTCCTTGATCTTCTCAGAAATTTCCATTTTCCATGGAATAGACTTTCCAACATCTAGGTCTCCAATGGGGGCGATCCAATTCTTTAGCCTTTCCACAGTAAATTCTGGATAAGGGAGCCCGCTCATAGGGATTCGGTAAGTAGAAAACTTACCAGGCTAGTTAATCCAATCTTTCACCCTCTAATCCCAAATGTGGTGCCTCCTCCTTCCTTGCTTGTCCTTGGTGAAGTTGAAAACTTCATCTAAGGCAATATCATCTAAATTTGAATTACAGACATTGGAACAATTTGAAGGATAATCGTCAGATTTTCCAACTTTACCTGCCTTACCTCCTTTTTCACATTTCCCTCCCGTTCTACTTTAGTTAGGCCTCCTTTTATAGTTTTTCTGTTTGGAAGCTAAGGAGGTTTCACTCCCAATTTTTTTTCACGCCAGTTTTTGAGGGGTGGTCTCCCATGTTTCTTCAGCACTTTTGTTAGCTTCACCTTGCGCAGCCAACACGTCCTCAAGAATCTCCCTTGCCAGTTGCACAGGGTTAGTCGCCCCTTTTTTAGTTGCAACTTCAAGCTCTGGATCCACAAAGATCTCCATAGTTTTCTCCCTCTGAGAACCTTGATCATAACCATGTGTTTCTTAATATAGAGTAGCAAAGGCTTCATTAGACATTGTTTTATGAAATGAAGTGGCAACAGGCTCCTTGAACTCCAGTTTCCTCCTGGGGATAAGCTTTGTGAGGGTCATAATCATCCCCTTTCACTTCTTCTTCTTTTCCACAACCTTAGCTTTCCCTTTCTCGGCACTCTAGGCCTTTTCAGTTTCAGCTTCTGATTGCTTTCTCTTCTTTTCCTCCATCCTGATTTTCTTGTATCCCTTCTCAATGCACTCCCTCTTCCCTTCCTTCAAGATTTTCTTCTTTGGCCTGTTAGGAGATGATCTTTGTTTTCGTACAACGGGAATGGCATAGCCTGCAAAAGTATCACCCCTCCCCTGTTTGGGTGAGCTTTGGCCTTTCATGATCTGGGATGCTAGTTTTAGCTTCTTCTGGGTTGTCTTGCTTTTCACATCTCCAAGGTTTGTGAGGGTAGGCAGATCCTACATCACCGCTGGAAGCTATCCTACTTTTCAATTTCAGGCTTTTCCTTATCAGCAGTGAGAATCTCTTAAATGTTGTTGTTTGGAGGATTGAAATTTGAGGCTACCAGTGCTTCTCCCTCATCAACATTTTTCACCAATTTCTCTATCAGCCAACTAACTTTCAACCCAAAACCATCTCGGTGGCAAAGGTGACCTTCTCAAATATTATGGAGTTTTTTCGAGCATTCTCCTGCAATCTTTCAAACACAAACTCTGCCCAATTTCTGCAGACCTCATCATCAATCACCATTAAAATAGAGTACTTCTTCTTACTCTTATCAGAGTAAGAACCCACCTCACATTGCAACATGCTAATTGCAATATCTCCCAAAACATATAAAAACTATCAAACTCACTCGTTTTTGTTGTCACCTTCCAATTAGTTTTGACATGATTCCTTCTTCCATTTCCTCCAGTGCTCTTCCATTTCTTCTTCCACAACCTCTAAACCATTGTTCACCAATCAAAACATATGACTCAGCATTTGGGATGGCCTCAAATGGGTACCCCGACAACTTTGGGTATTTAAAAACTTTCCATCCTTGTAAATCTCAGCATTGGCGTAGAACTTGACCACCATAAATGGATAAAACCGTTTAGGATACACCGTCTGAAAGAATACAAGTTCCTCTTTTTTTTAGTTTCTCGACTAGACGAGGGTCTGGGCTAACTGTCTGGGCATCCTCCCATAGTAAGATCTTTTCCTTGTTCACCTGGGCTGCCCTCTTTTGTTCAGATGTGAGCAGTGCAACCGATCCTTCATCCTTGGCCAACTTAACCCGTTCGGAGTGGGGGATGCATTTTATCGCCAAGATCGACTCAGTTTAGCCTAATATGGAAGCCCCTGTTCTGGATTATCAGCAGATGTTCTTTTCGGCACATTTATGACTGATGATTGGGAATAAATGAGAGAATATATATTGGAGACAACTTGAATGCTCTGAGGATTTATAGGTTTGAATGCTTAAATAGATAAAAATGGAATAAAGTGTAACTGATCAAAACCCTTTAGCCATTTATAGAATTTGAATTTGAATTTGAGTGGCCAGGATTATGTTGAGTAAAACAAGATTAACAGATGGGGTGATACTCCTGTTGAGCTGCATGCGGTAATTGACATATGGCACTCCAAGAATGGTCCACGCCTGCCTCGTATCTAATGCGATGTGTGAGAGAAGTCATGATTTTGTCTTCGAATATCCCACCTCTCGTACTGAAAACTGAAAACTGACTTTGATTTTAGTTTTTCAGTTTCTAAACCGAGAGCTCAGACTTAGTTTAATTCTGCAACCTTCCTTCAAATAATTCTAAACCCAAAAACTAAAAACTTTGTTTTCAAAATTAAGTTTTCAGTTTCTTTCGAGATACCACTTTTTGATAAAAATGGTTAAATATGGAGCCTTAAACTTAAAACTGAGCGAGAAATTCAGCAAATTGAATACTGAGAGGTATGAATAAGTTTTAATCCGCATCTACTCCTCTTCAAATGAAATCTCGTCAAGCTCATGTAAACCATGTGTTATACAAAATTCTTTGAATCTAGTTTGTGGTATAGGATTGGTGAAGATATCTACTAAAGGATCTTCAGATCTGATATACTCCATAGAGATATCCTTCTTCTCCACATGATCTATGATAAAATGATGTCGGATATCAATGTGCTTCGTTCTTGAGTGGTGATCTTTTTTACGCATTCTCAGTTTCAACACATCCATTTTGAATTCCACCTTGATTTGTGAAGGCATTTAGGGTTATGGTATCTAAGGCCTCAACAAGTACTATACCATCATGGGCCCCGTTGGCAGGTTGCAATCCAGCCGAGCCAACTGAAGAATTAAACATTTCATTCATAGATCTAGTTTGAGAAACTAAAACGGGAACAATATCATGGTTTCATTACTCAGTTTCTCATTGACATCCTGGTTCTCTCGAGTGTCTAGCTCGCGTTCATTCAAGGTCATGTGCACTAAAACAAAATCATCAAATTCAACCATTACATGTTATCTCCACTAATCCCGTAGTCTTATTGAGTACCCTATATCCCTTGTGAGAAGGATGCCCATAACCAAGGAACACCCCTTCATCATCTTTGGGACTATAGGTATTCAATTTTGACTTTCCGTTATTGTGGACATAATATGGCGAACCGAAAGCACGTAGATGAGCAATAGAATGCTTATGACCACGATAGACCTCATAGGGAGTTTTGTGATGATGACTGTTGATGGATCCTCTATTCATAGTATATCATGCAGTCATCAGAGCGTCTCCCCAGTATCATTTGCTTAAATTGGCTTCTACGAGCATGGTCCTCACTGCTTCTTTGAGTGTTCAAATTTCTTATTTCAGCAAGGCCATTTCGTTGAGGAGTTCTTGGAGATGATTTCTCGTCAGCAATTCTAATGTCAGTGCAGAAATCCATCGATGGACCAATGCATAACTCAGTTCCATTGTTCAACCTTATTCTCTTCACTATCACTCTTTTGTCATTTTGAACCCTCATTATCAGTTCTGGAAGCTAGAGTTTGACCACATCCCTAGTTTCCAGCAACCTCACCCAACTGTACCTTTAGTAGTCATCAACAACTACAAGAGTGAACCATTTTCCTCCGATCGTGGGTGGCTTGACTGGTCCAAATAAATCTATATGCAACAAATCTTGGATCATATATGTGCTCGTTGTAACTGGAAGGTTCTTGAATGAAGCTTTAGTTTTTTTTCCCATCGTTCATGCTCTGTAGATTCAGTTCTTCTTCAATCCAGTTTGCGGTAGACCTTCAACTAATTTGTGCTTAGTAAGATGTTTGATCGATTCGAAGTTAAGGTGGCTCAAAAGATTGTGCCAAAGCTAGTTTGTGCCTTCCTGGATGCTTCCTGCGACAAGAAAAGTGTTAGCTTGGCCACACTCCCAATCAAAGACATAGAGACCTCCTTTGTTGATTCCTTGGAGTCTTTATCTTTGATATGACATGTAGCTTCATCAAAGGTCTCCTCATAGCCATTTTTAATGAGTTGGCTAATACTTAGCATATTGTAATTGAGGTTGGTGACTAAGGACATGTTCTTAACGGTGATTCCATTGTATTTCATGCATCCTTTGAAAAATACTCAACCATTTGAATCATCACAAAAAGACCACTAGTGGTCCTCTCAACATTTCCACTTTGGTGAGTAAGTCCTTCTCTCTTGTCATATGCACGGAACACCCATTTTCCAGTATCCAAGCTCTTCTTTTCTTTTGCTGGAACTGACTCTGATGTCCCTGTACCTGCATCACAGAGGAAGTGAGACACTAGGTACCTGATTTTCTGCGGGTCCTACAGTGTTAGTGTTATGAATACACTCCTTTAGAATCTAAACTTGCTTCACCTTGATTGCTGGTGATTTCTTTTCAACCTTACTCTTCGTTTTGAAATAATGGATGATATTTGGTTGCAATGAAGAAGGAGTAATGGGTGTGTGCAAACTCTTTTTGGAAACTGAGTTCCTATAAGAGTCTTGAAAACCTAATCCCTGATGTGAAGTCTTTCTAGCCCTTAGAACTGAAATTTGGTTGGGCTCAAACCTCAAGTAGTTGTTCCTCCTACTTGGAAGAATCCTCTTCTCATACGAGTAATGACCGAAGGATCTCAAATTTCTGAAATCTAGACATGAAACAGACTTTCTCGATTCAGTTACAGTAGTTGAAATTTGTTTCGTTGCAATTTAAACATATTATTTTACCAATTTCTTAGGCATATTTGGCTTCCTCTCAGGTTGTTGTTTTCTCAGTTAAGGAATTGAGTTTTTTAGTTTAGAAACAGAAATTTTGTTGTCTTTACCCTCATCAGCCAAACTGGAGTTTTTGCCCATTTGAGCTACTCCTTTGCCTAACAACCTTACTCGAAACTGAAGTTTCCTCTAAAATAATGCTTCTTAAGTTTTCCAGTTTCAGAAGTTGATGCACGAATGCTCGAATTATTTTCTTCAAATCCTATCCCAAATTTATCATTGGGATCTCTGTGAGCTTTCAAGGCATTTTCAGTTTTGCTACTTCTCAAACAAAGTGAGCGAATAGGTTTTTCATCACTAGTAACTTTAAGTTTCAGAGAATCACATTCCTCAGAGATATTTTGAAACTTTTAAGCAGGAGGGATTTTTCTTCTTTAAGTTTGGTCAGTTCCTCCCTTTGTGACTTCAATTTTTCATTCTCCTCGGTCAAAGTAGAAACTTTAAGTTTTAGTGATGTGTTTTCACTGACTAAAACATTTTTTAATTGATAAAATTTGCAAAATATTTGGAAAGATTTCGAGTGAAAGATCATCTGAATCCGAGCAAATAGATTCTATATCCTCGTCAATGTTTGCAGAAGAACTAGAAACGAGTTGAGAGTCATTTAATAGTTTTTCAGTTTCAGGTTTATTAGCTTCCTCGTATAAAACATCTTTTCCCATTGCGGCCATGAGGACCAATAGAGCTTCCTCCTGTGACTTATCTTCCGATGTGTAATATCCATCATCGGTGTTAGGAATATCTAGTACTCAATTCTTGACAGCATGGCTTTTGCAACGACTTTGGAAGCTCTCTTCTCGAAAATCTTCTTCAATCTTTCGCTCTCCTCTTTATCAACAAGAGGGCACTCATACTTGAGGTGATTTGGAGAATTGCACTCAAATAAAGCTTTAGGTGCCCTTTCAATAAATTTTTTATCACCTCCATGAGAGCTTTCAGTTTTGGTTTTTCCTCTTCCGGGCAACTTACTCAGTTTCCTCATTCACTCCTCTAGTTCAGCACATGAGGTCTCCTTATCTTTCTTACGGGAATATGAGGTTGTAGGAGCATTCTTTGAAGCTGATGTCTGACGGCTTGGTTTCTTAGCTTTATGCGGCTTCTTAGGTCTTTTCTGGAAGGACGTTCTCATTCGTGGCTGGTGAGCTTGCACTCCGAACAGCTTAATTTCTAGATGTCCCATTCACGTGCTTGAAGTTGGGAAAATACATCTTTGTTGTTCAATTTTGATAAGTCTTCCTTCAGACTCGTAGTCTTGAAAAAGCAGTACTCCTTGGGCATCTTCTAGAGGATCATTCATTGAGATCGGCAACTATGTACTCTCTTCCAAGGTTTTTCAGCTTGCAGACTATAAAAATTTCTTGTGGCCCCTCTGATACTATTACAAAAGTAAACCTATCTATTATAAGGAGTTATTTTGATACAAATCTTAAAATTGGGCTTCCGTTGGACTTGAAATCTGAATCGGGCTGGAAAAACAACAACTTGGGCTTCAAGTTAAGGTTTCAGGCCCAAACGGGACAATAATTGCCTTATTTTACAACTCTATGGGCCGCCACAAGTCCAACAGGCCCGAGCTCCAGCCCGGCAGCAAAAACCTAGGGTATACCCTAGCCACAACAGCAGACCCACTGCTTTTCAAGAGCCACAACACAAGCGTCGTCGGCCACCACCAGTAGTAGCAGCCGTCACATCGCTCGGCTGATGACTACAATACCACCTTCGATAGCCACCATTTCCGGAACAGTCGTAGGCACCCGCAAACCAGCAGCAGCCACAAAAATACTACGCGGCCTCTCAACCGCAATGTGCATCTCGCCTGCTATTGCTCGAGATGCTTCTCGCCTCGCCTGCCAACACCACGTGCAACACAACCGTTCATCTTCACCATCATAGCCTCTCCACAATTGCAATAGGTGGCATGCTTGAGGAGGAAGAAGACACGACCAACTACCGGGCGAGATAAGCACACGTGTGGCTGAACAAAAGCAGTTTTAAAGTAGAATCCTAGCCTCCGCCAGCCGCTCCTACTGCATGCCGACCTTCTATGCACCACCATCAGTTGACTTGCAGCTCACCGACTACTATAGCAGCGCGAAGAAGAAGGGTGTGGCCAGATTTTCCCTCCATCATCTTTTAATCAATTTTACCTTCAGATCTAGACGAAGAGCGTGATTCTCATAAGTCCTCGAAGGTATATACCGTGAAAACAAATGTGTTAGTCCTTTCATGTCAATTGCTCTCATTTTCTACACATCGCCTCTTATTATGATTTCTTGTATGATGTCGTACTAAATATCCTATGTGTTTCACCACCTTCTGAGTCATGAGTTCCCTTGAGTTTGTCAATGCACTAGCATGATCATAGTACTTTAAAATTATATTAAGCAAACTTCGAACACACACCTCTTGTGGACAACCCTAGAGTTAAACTGCTTCTAACGATGCTTATGAAGTTGTTATACACTTAGCTTTCATACCAGAAGCTACGATGCACTTCTGTGTCAGATTCATATAACTCCTCCTCCAAAGCTAACACATAATTAGAGGTTGATTTCCTCCTTTTTTGACCCTCTTGGAAATATGATACAATATAACCCACAGGGCACATTTACAAACCATAGTTCCTTTCTAGGGTTGAATTGATATATGTTTATCATGCCTATAACATTACAGAAATTTGACTTCATTCATTGCCATATCGAGAAAGGAAATAGTCCATTCTTCGCCATATAATGAAGTGAGTAATTGATAAGCTCGTATTTTGCCTCACTTATCACATTGTTTTCTTATTGATTTCTTGTATTCATATATGTTTTAGTTAATAATCGAGCATGAGTCAAGTTTATTGGGTTATTATGCTTGTCATGGTGTGTTTTTGAAGGTTATGGGCCAAATCCAATGGAAACCCGTACCGAAAGCAGCAGATGTTCAAAGAAACAGTCACGAATTCTTCCACAGTTGGAATACGAGCTAATGGAGCAAATAATTGGAAATCACATTGATTTATCTTTCCAATGCAACTGGAATCGGCTCAATCGGAGTTCGGAAGTGAAAGTTATGGCCAAAACCGTGAGACTGCGCAGAAGGATCGCAAGAGGGAAAATGTCTCTGTGTCGATCGATATGAAGTCCACGTCGACCGATGCAAGGGGATCCACGTCGACTGAGACGGGCCAAGAAAAGGAATTTTCGAGATTTTTATGGTTAAATCATATTTTTGGCCCTAGATCCCAATTTGTACACCTCTACCTCTATAAATACTTGTTTTGCTCGAGTTTTGAGGGTGGCCTACCAGTTCCTTTCAGTTCTACATTTAATTTTCTCTTGGATTATTGAAGTTTTCGTTATTTTGGAGAGGATTCAACCCTTATTTTTAGTGTAAGTTTTATTATGCATTTTAACAAAATGTTTATTGTGTTTCTTTCCATCATGAGTGGCTAGAAACCCTAGCGGGTTCCAGGGCTATGTGTAATTAATCATGTGTGCATGTTAGATTGATCAACTCAAATTGCATGGTTTCAATTCCTGATTTAATTGATAGAATTTAGGATTGATGATGGATCGATAGATGAAATTGATTCTTTATTCATAGTTTAATCGAAAGGCCAAGAGGAGAAAATTAATAACAGGAAGAAGAATTGAATATAATTGGTTTTCTGTCTCAAAAGAAAAATTAATCAATTGTAGGGAATTAAATCTATGTTTCTATTCAGGTTGATTATTATTGTGTTCTTGAGGCCAACAAAGCATATACAGTCACATGATAGTAACCTAGGTCAAAATTGCCCAACAAAGGAATTTTAATACATTAATCTGATTTCCCACCACTGTAGAGTTGATTGGTTTGGCATGTATTCTGGTTGATTATTTGCCCTAGAATCCGTGTTCTTTATTATTGCTTTTAAAAACTCTTTAAATTTCATATTTGTCATCTTTATTTTCCAAATTCAAAATCCGAATTTCTGTCTACTCAAATAATAAATCTGAGAAGTATAGTTAGTACATGGGATATTTTCATTGCACATTTCCTCTGGGTTCGACTACCTTTGGGTATTTATAAATTTATTTACCACTGTGTTTGCAATTAATCTGCGAAATTTGCATTAATCATATTGGCGCCGTTGCCGGGGATTCGTCAGATTTTATCTTGTTACTAATTTGTTTGAAGATTAATTAGATTGAGTTTTTTTATTTTATTTTATTTAAATTTTTGTTCGTGTGCGTGTGTTTGTGTTGATTTTTTAGTTCTGTTTCGACCGACGCACGTGTCGAGTCGGTCGACGCAGAAATTTTTTTCGCATCGGTCAACACACTCCCTGTGTTGGTCGACGTGCACTAATTTTTGCCTTGATTGCTGCGCAGGTGCATGAACACACGAAACAAAGGGAAAATACTCGAGCCCTTCATACCAGAGATTGAGGCAACCTGCAGGAGGAACAGGAAGAAAAGAAAGAGATTAGATTTTGAGATGGAAGCTAACCCAGAAGCCCCACTTCAGAATATGACTCCGGAGGAGCAGAGACAGTTTGTCAATGAAGTACATCAGCTAAGAATACAATTACAAGCATCCCAGACTACTCAGGCAGAACAAGCTGCAAGACTGGCAGAGTTGAACAACAGGCAGATAGTGGTTCCACAAAGGTCCATCTTGGATCGATTTCCACCACAGTAGGAAGAGCCCGGATTCAGAGTGAGGATTGATGCCAATAATTTTGAGTTGAAAACTGGGCTAATTCAGATGGTGCAGCAGAACAAGTTTGGGGGGAGATCCGTATGCCCACCTCAACCAATTCATAGAGATTTGCGATACAGTGAAGTAGAATGGAGTCCCCCAGGACATCATTAGAATGAGGTTGTTCTCGTTCTCACTCAGAGACGAGGCGCGGTCTTGGTATGCTGGTTTGGACAAGAGTTAGATTGGGACATGGGGGGAACTTCGAGATGAATTCCTCAGCAACTTATTCCCAACAAGTCGTTGCTGAAGAGGAAAGCTGCCATTACTACATTTAAATAGCTGTATGATGAATCACTCTACAAGGCCTGGAAGAGATACATAGAGCTTTTGCGACTCTATCCCGGACATGGGATTGATCTCGAGATGCAGGTATGCCATTTCTATGAAGGTCTGAATCCTCACATGAAGGAGATGGTGGATGCATCTGCTGGCGGGATACTGATGAAGAAGAGCGGAGCAGAGAGCATGAGGTTATTTGCAGACACGGCACTGAACAGCCACCAGTGGCCGACTGAAAGACAGATGCCAGTCAAAGCAGTGGAGACAAAGCCGAAGTTTAATGTGGTTGCTGAGGTGAAGAAGCTCCGGGAAGAGATTGAAAAGTTGGGTACAACAAAAGCTGCAGCTGTTGCAGAGCCGAGCATGGCCATTGTTCCGGTGGAGGCTGACTACATCAACCGTGGTGCAAGCAGTTTGTCTGGAACTGCAGGAATGGAGGTGAACTACATTGGCGGTGGTTATAAGAATAACTACCAAGGCAATCGAGGGTATCATTACAACCATGGGCGATCTCACCCTGATTTTTCTTATTCTAACCCCTCTGTTGTAGAACACCCTCCGCCTAGTTTTGATCTTCTAATCTGTTCGCTTGCTCCTCAAAAATCTAGTGAGGATACGCTACCAAGTTCTACCAAAACCTCAAAGAAGTCGATCAATTTTCCTTGAAATGGTGTAGCCGCCGATCTCTCTCTCTTATGTTGTGTAATACTGTATTGAATAATATTGTACTTGATCGAAAGAGAGAAAGGATTATATAATGTTAGGATTTGCAAACCCTAACCCTAATAGGGTCAAGCAGTTTGTGGGTCAGACCAGGGATCAAATGCAAAAAATAAAGTGGGTCCTCCTTAATAATTAATTCCATGTCTAACCCAGAACATAATTAATTAATAAAATATTAATTTGCTTTCACCAAGGAAATCAATGTTGAGTCACCCCCTTTAATATCACATTATTTGCATCAAACTTGAATGATCCACATATTTAAGGTTTCATACATTCATTCATTAATTTGGCTTATGACAATCAGCCACATTTAAGTAATCTCTTCTTTCCTTAGTAGTACCATTCAATCCTTTTTCACTTATGCTTGATTTAATAATTCAACCTGCATGGTTTATCATAATGAACCTTGTGAGCTCCTCAGAGAATGTCCCCATCCTAAAATGGATATGATTACCTACATGTCTAGCCTAAGAAGGCCACACACAAACCGCCACACCTAAGATGCAGGTATAAGAGTACATGAAAGACTAGCCACCATAGCAAGTCAAAGCGTGATCAACTTGTGTATGCCTCATAGCCTTCCAATAGGTTTAAGATCATGACAAGTATCTAGTGATCTGGCACATTGTTGATCCCCGATCATAGTGTTTTGTATGCAGCGGAAGTATTAAATCAATCTTGCAATTATCTTGCTAAGGTCTCGACTTTGCAAGTGTTTATAAAAAGTGTTTTAACTCCATTATTCGTTAAGTTAACTTGTAGTTAATACTACAATACTTGATGTGTTCAGTTTCAAATACATGAATGCGCAGTATAACGAAATAAAGCACTGAGGAAACAAGGATTTATATTGGTTCAAACAACTGTTCTACATCCACTCTTCACTCCTCTGACTGAAAATTCACTAAAGATTGAGTACAAGGTCAGGCCTGATCTCTAACATTGAGCAGCTCCTCCGTTTGGTCTGCGCACACATTCAAGCACCTCGATCTCCAATCTTCAACCGATGTCACTCCATAGAATGAGGACAAACCTCTCTTCTCCTTGGATGTCGAATGTTGGGATTTTTTTTAATTCTTCCCAGAACCTATCCTTGTGTTGGCATTGCCCATTAGAATCACGCTTGAAGAGCAATCGTGACTGCTGGACTCTTTCCAGAGTAAAAAGAATCCCAAAGTAACCTTGGAAGCTTAACTTCGCAGGTCTCGAGCTTCAGATATGATAGCTTGTGGGAAAGCTTCAATCAAGCACTAGCTCGGATGAGTTTGCGTAATGTAGAGAGTGGTTTAGATCTCGTCTTGCTTTCTTTGTTCATAGAAATTCGCGAACCTTTGAATCAGGTTAGGATGACACCTATTTATAGGTGAAGATTCAAACGACTATTTGAATCATATCCGTTAGACTCAAAGACATTGCTCGCCTAATTGCTTTCTTCCTTTTTCTGTAGTGGTCAGAGACTTTTCAACTCTTCTCATCTCTGATTGGCATAGATTTTATCTTTAGCCGTCTTTGTCAGAACAGATCCTTTTGGTTTAAATCTGAAACCTCCTTTGTGTCTATTGATTGTTCTATCCTCTGATTGATTGGGTTTCCTTGTGATTTGGATCCTTCTAATTTACGACTTCAATGTCTTTCTTGATTGTTGATGGTCGTTTGCTGGCTGTTTGCATACGGCTGGCATCTCAGCAATTTGTGCTAAGATCTTGTAGAATTTTGCTGGAGTTACTTCTTCAATGTTCTTGTAACATTCATTCGTATTGTTAGCCTTGTTATCTTCAGCACTCTTCAGCAATCATCAAGTCTGCTGATTCCTTCAGCATTCTTGATCCTTCTTCTTTTCTATATCTATTACAAGTCGAGTATATAGTTCCTATATAGGACTTTTACATTCAACTCGATACTGAGTTGCTAGAGATTGGAAGCACCAAAACATGTGACAACATGATTCAACAACAAAGAGGGTTTAGTATATCTTACAATATTCCTAACAATTTCCCCCTTTTTGGTGCAATCAAAGCCTCAATCTAGATTCTAATTCTAACTGATCGTGTGTAAGCTGATTACTGAGATTGCAAAAGTTTCCTATCAAATCTATTCTTAGTAATTTAGCTCCCGTAGACTCAGTATGGTTCCTAAATGTTCCCTCTCAAAATATCAAACGTATTGCTCGATTATTCAAACTTTTTGCAATAGGTATATGGCTTCCAAATCTTTTATCAGATAAGCACACAACACATTCACATAATTTTATCAATCAATCACATAGGAACATTTCACACACATCATCATTATTCCACGCAGTTAGCTGATTACACTAAGTGTGTAATTTCAGCTAGCTCAATTAGATCTGTGTTGTACAATAAGAGGTTGTCTTCAAACCGGAGTTAGTTTCCACTAAGATATTTCAATCTTTATAGTACAGGAAACACATGCCCAAATCGAAATACTAAAACATTTTCAACTAGGAGACTTGATAAGCTCGTATTTTGCCTCACTTATCACATTGTTTTCTTATTGGTTTCTTGCATTTATTTGAGTTTTTAGTTAATAATATAGCATGAAATGTTTATAGGGGATATGATGCTTTTTGTGCTCATATTTTGTAGATTTGAGGCCAAAATCAATGAAAACCTGTACCGAAAGCAGTTGGTGTCCAGAAGAATAGTCACGAATTCTTCCACATGTGGAATCTGACCTAATGGAGCATGGATTTGAGTTAGCTTTCCAACACAACCAAAATCGGGTCAATCGGAGTTTGGGAGCACAAGTTATGGCCAAAACCGTGAGACTGCACAGAGGGAGTCGACGGAGAGAATCTCGGGCGACACAGAGGTTTTTGTCTCAACAGACAGGCAACCCGTCGATCGAGACAGTGAACAATTTCTAGGAAATTTTTATTTGCAGCCCTATCGACAGACAAGCAGCCCGTTGATCAACAGGCGCGCCGGAAAGGCATATTTTTGCCCAATTTGGAGATTTTTCCTTCCCAAGCCATTACCTTTTGAAGATTTAATTTCTCCCCCTATAAATGGGACTTCTCTAGCTCGAAAATTTATCCTTCTTTTCAGCATCTTAAACCCTTTAATTTTCCAGTACTCTTTATTTTTATTGTTGCATTTGGATTCAAGACATTCAAGTACTTCAAGGCTCCTATTTCTTTAATGATTCAAGTAACCCTTAACAGGTTCTAGGGTTTTCTGCATTCTTTTTAGCATGTGTTAATTCGATTAATTCCAACCCTTAATTAATTGGTTCAAATTCTATGTTTTTCACTCCAAAATCTAATTTCAATTGAAGGATCGAGAGATGAAAATTGGATTAGATTTATAGTTATTAATTTGATACCGAGAGGAGATAATTAATAATTGAAAAATAGAATTTTGATATAATTGGTTTCTGTCTCAAAAGGAAGAATCAGTTGTAGGATTTTCAAATCTGTATCTTTATTGGGATTGACTAGTTTGTGTTATTAAGACCGAGAGGTAAAATTCACTTTCTAGTAATCTAGGTTTTAATTGCCCAACAAAGGAATTAATTCCAAAAAATATATTTCCCACCTTAATAATTATTTTGGGTTTGGATTGATTGTTTATGCATGTTGAATTGGATTGGTTGATTTCCCTAGAATCTGTGCTTTTTATTATTGAATTTTATTCCCAAGTATTTTTCTATTTTGAAAACAAAAACTCTTCTCAAATTTGGATTTCTCAAGCAAAGAATTAATAAACTCTGTCCAGTACATGAGATATTTTCATTGCACTATCTCTGTGGGTTCGACATTCCTTTGGGTCTATAAATTTATTTGCTGCTGTTTTTTACAGCTTATCAAATTTGCGCCGTGGCCGGGGAAAGTCAGATTTTATTTTGTTATTGGATGTTTTGATATTTTCTGGATTGAGCTAATAATTTTTGTTCGCGTGTGTGTGTGCAGTTTTTGCTTCTGTTTCGATCGACAGAGCCTCTGTCGATCGACATAGAAGCAACGTCCATGTCGATTGACAGTCACTCTGTCGGTCGACACAGAGACTAATTATTTGTTTTTTGTTTGCTTTTCAGGTGCATGATCACAAGAGCTCAGGGGAAGAATCTTGAAGCCTTCAATTCAGAAATTGAAGCTACGTGTAGGAGAAACAAAAACAAAGGAAAGAACAAGGAGAGATAGCCAGAGATGGAGCAACCACCAGAACCACAACTTCAACACATGACTCCCGAGGAGCAGAGATAGTTTATGAATGAGGTCCGACAACTCAGGGATCAACTCAAAGCAGCACAAATCATTTAAGCAGAGCAAGCTGCCAGACTGGCAGCCATGGCCAATGAGAGGAACCTTGAAAGGCAGATTGTGGTGCCCCAAAGATCCGCACTAGATCGTTTCCTTCCACAGTGAGAGGAGCTGGGATTCCAGGTTGGCATTGATGCCAACAACTTTGAGCTGAAGACAGGCCTGATTCAGATGGTCCAGCATAAACAGTATGCAGGGAAAGCCATTGAGGACCCGTACGGCCACCTCAGTCAGTTCATCGAGGTGTGCGACACTATCAAACAGAACGGAGTGCCTCAAGACACTATCTGGATGCGGTTATTTTCTTTTTCACTCAGGGATGAGGCCCGATCTTGGTTTGCTGGTTTGGACAAAAGCTGGATTGCCACCTGGGCACAACTCCGCAGAGAGTTCCTCACCAACTTCTTCACGCCCAGCATCATCATGAAGAGGAAGTCTGACATGACTCACTTCAGCCAGAAGTACGATGAGACCCTCTATGAAGCTTGGAAGAGATACAAAGAGCTATTGAGGATGTGCCCCGGCCATGGGATTGATCTTGAGATGCAGGTTTGCCATTTTTATGAAGGATTAACCCCTCGCTTAAAAGAATTGGTTGATGCTTCAGCTGGAGGACTTCTAGTGAAGAAAAGTGGAGAAGAGGGGATGCAACTTCTTGCAGACATGGCCGTCAACAGTCATCAATGGCCTACTGAAAGGTAGAAAGCAGTCAAAGTAGTGATCACTACTCCGGAAATTGATGTGGTGGCAGAAGTAAAGAAACTCCGAGAAGAGTTCAAAAAGTTAGAGGCCGGTAGAGCTTTGGTAGCAGCTATGTCAGATCCAAATATGGCCATCATTCCTGTTGAGGCCGACTACATCTACCGAGGTGACAATTCGAGCACCTTCTATACCACTGAAGTGAACTATGCCAATGGAGGTTACAACAACAACAACTATCGAGCCAACAATCAAGGGTACAATTATAGTGCTAAGAACTATCCTGGTTTTTCTTTTTCTAACCCTTATGCAGTTGAGAATCCTCCACCAGGATTCAGTGTTGGAGCCGGGGGAGAGATTGTGGAGAAGAGGAGGTCCGTGCTGGAGGAGACACTCGACAAGTTCATCAAAAGCTCCGACAACCGGTTTGGCAAGGTGGAAACTGAGGGGAAGAACATGTCCACTCATATGCAGCATATGATGAAGCACCTTCAGATGCTCGATGTGCAACTCAGTCAGATTGCTAATACCTTGAGCAATCAACACAAGCCATGCCAGCTCCCCAGCACCACAGAGGTCAATCCTGAGAAGGCCAAACAAGTCAATGCCATTTCCTTGAGGTCTGGTATGAGGTACGAGGGTCCTAGCATGTCCGAGGATGATTTTGGGGCTGAAAGAGAGGAATTTCCTACAGAAGATACCTCTGTTTTGATCGACACAGAGGTTGGGCAGAGCAGCAGAGGTTGACAGGGAAGCAAATCGACCGACAGGGGGGATGCAACCGTGTCGATCGACACCCCCCCTGTCGATCGACAGACATGGCAAAAGGAGGCAGTCAACAGGCAGGCAGCACAGGTGCCACATGGAGCTGAAAATTCAAAGAAGAAGGGTGATCCAACTCCTCCAATGCTCTTTCCCCAGAGATTTGCAAAGAAGAAAGAAGACTACAAATTCGCTCGATTCGTGGAGAATCTCAAGAAGGTCAACATCCACATTCCCTTGATCAAGGCTCTCCGTGAGATTCCCAGCTACATGAAGTTCTTGAGGAAGCAGATGAGCGAGAAAAATTCGGTAATTGAGGATCAAATTATTTCTATTCATGAGCAGTGTAGTCTTCTTTTGTAGAAACAAGTTCCAACCAAGAGGTCCGATCCGGGATGCTTCTCTATTCCGATTGAGATTGGGGGGAAGGAGTTCAGGAATGTCCTTTGCAACACAGGAGCCAGCATTAACTTGATGTCATATTCAGTCTTCCAAAAGCTGCAGATAGGCGAGATGAGGCCAACCTCAATCACTCTTCAGATGGCCGATCACTCAATTTCTCGACCAAGGGGAGTAGTTGAGGATGTTTTGATTCTTGTTGGTCACTTAATTTTTCTTGCTGATTTTGTTGTTTTGGATATAAAGGAACATCATGGAATGCCAATGATCCTTGGAAGAGAGTTTCTGAAAACAAGTGGTGCTCTGATAGACTGTCGAGGTGGGGAGATAACACTCCAAGGGAATGGCGAGACAATCACCTTTGTGATTGATCAAAGCTAAAAGGAAGCTGCTTGAAATAACATCTCCACCACCATTGAGGAAGATGAAGAAGCCGCCAAGATCGAATGGGAGCGCGAAAACAGGATGGCAAAATTGCCAACTACACCATCCTCTTCCGAGCACACCACTGTTATTCGTGATCGGATGGTCTACATGGTCGATGCAAGGGGGCAGCGAGTCTGGACCTGACCTCCTTGGTGAAGGATCTCTATCGTCGAGCCACGACAATAACTAAGGCACTAAATGGGATGTAACCGATTGCTTTACTTGCTTTATTTCAATTTTTCTCTAATTTTTGTGTGTTGTTCTTGCTTTTAAAAAAATCAGAGCTCTGTTTCCATCGACACACAGGGTGTCGATCGATACAGAGGTGATCGACGGAGCACACTTCGACCCTCCATCTTGGTCGACAAGAAGGCTTTGTGTCCATCGACAGGACCCCTATCGATCGACACAGAGTGCTAGCAGCATCAGTTTTCGTCTTTCGCATTCTGCAAGCCTTCGAGAGAAAAAAAGATGGTGTCTGAGACCAACATCAAGGTATTGTTTCACTCCTAGTCTGATTTTCGAACTCATTCTCTCTGTCAATCGAATAAGTTTGGGGGGAGGAGGACTTGGATTCGAAACTATTTCTTCCCTTTTATTTAATGCTTTCAGTGTGTTTAAATTTCTGCCTAGTTTAAAATTTTTATTGCATTTGTTGAATGAAGTTGTGATTTTGTGAGAAGATTTGCGTAGCTATGAGATAACCCTAGCAAGAATGCAAGATTTGAATTGATTGACTTGATTATGCATTGATTGTGATAGTGGTTGAGTATGCCTATGAATGTAGAATACCGCATGATTACATGTTTTGAAACTTACAAAGGCATGATGTTGATGATGATTTGATGTTTACTACGGAAGAAAAATTGTCCCAAGTGTGAGATTTGAGCCTTTAATTTCAATTTTGAGTGTGTTTGCATTATTGGGTTTCTCTAGAACTTGCTTTGTTTCTTTTTCAAGACTGCTAAGTGTGCACAGGTTTAGGAAATAATTTTAGGCCATCTTTGTTTAGCCTATTTATCCCATACACTGTCCTAATTGAATATTTATCCCTAGTCAGCCCTTTTGAGCCTATGAATTTTCTTTCTTTGCCTATGAGTTGGAAAAGGATAGGGGAATCAACTCTTTTCTATGAGAGTGGGTTAGGAGTTGTTTGACGAAGGATAAGATATTAGTAGAAAGGGTGAAAACAAAAGAGAAGGTTGGGCTCTAGAAAAAATATATAGAAAATGCAAAAAAAATTTGTGTTTGTGTTACTTGTCCTTATAAGCTCAAATGTTTAAACAAAAATTATTAAGAGCATAAAAGGATGTGTGTGAAAAAAAATAAAAAAAAAGAGAGAATAAAAGAGACTTGGTTAGTTTTGAATATTATAGGAGATGGGTGGATATCATTAGATAGTGGTTGGATTTATTGAGAGTAGCTAACTCAATTATTTAGTCACTTGGCCAAATATTTCCCTAACTTTCACTAAAAAGCCTACATTACAACCTTGAATAAAGTCCTTTTTGATCTTAGACTTGTGCACATATTTGTAGTGGCAATTTAGAATATTTGCAAGCCAATGGTTGAACTTGATTTGCATGACTCGTGTAGTCACATATTATCCTAGACACGTGAGTGAATGAGCGAAAACACTTCTCTTGTGAGTCTTCCATGGTTTACAGATTTTCTGATTCTTACAAAGTGTTGAAGTTTTGTGGATTTACGAGTTGATTGTGATGAATCTTGTGAGGCATTGCACTTCTCTTCTACTTAAACTTTTGATTCATTCTTTTGTTGATTGAGGACAATCAAATGTTTAAGTTTGGGGGGTTGATAAGCTCGTATTTTGCCTCACTTATCACATTGTTTTCTTATTGGTTTCTTGCATTTACTTGAGTTTGTACTTAATAATAGAGCATGAAATGTTTATAGGGGATATGATGCTTTTTGTGCTCATATTTTGTATGTTTGAGGCCAAAATCAATGAAAACCCGTACCGAAAGCAGTTGATGTCCAAAGGAACAGTCACGAATTCTTCCACACATGGAATCTGACCTAATTTAGCATGGAATCATTAAGATCTTTGAGTTAGCTTTCCAACGCAACTGGAATCGGGTCAATCGGAGTTAAAGAGCACAAAATTATGGCCAAAAATGTGAGATTGCACAGAAGGAGTCGATGGAGGGAATCTCGGGTGACACAGAGGTTTCTGTCTCGACAGACAGGCAGCCCGTCGATCGAGACAGAGGACAAATTCTGGGAAATTTTGATTTGCAGCCATGTTGACAGACAGGCAGCCCGTCGATCAACAGGCGCCGGAAAGGCATATTTTTGCCCAATTTGGAGATTTTTCCTTCCCAAGCCATTACCTTTTGAAGATTTAATTTCTCCCACTATAAATAGGACTTCTCTAGCTCGAAAATTTATCCTTCTTTTCAGCATTATTTAGTCTCCTACACTTTAATTTTGTATTTAATTTTCCTTTAATTTTCAGCATTAAACCCTTTAATTTTCCAGTACTCTTTATTTTTATTGTTGCATTTGGATTCAAGACATTCAAGTACTTCAAGGTTCCTATTTCTTTAATGATTCAAATAAGTTTATTTATGTTTATTTCAATTATGTTAGGCTAGAACCCTTAACAGGTTGAAGGGTTTTCTCCATTCTTTTTAGCATGTGTTAATTCGATTAATTCCAACCCTTAATTAATTGGTTCAAATTCTATGTTTTTCACTCCAAAATCTAATTTCAATTGAAGGATCGAGAGATTAAAATTGGATTGGGTTTATAGTTATTAGTTTGAGACCGAGAGGAGATAATTAATAATAGGAAATTAGAATTTTGATATAATTAGTTTCAGTCTCAAAAGGAAGAATCAGTTGTAGGTTTTCAAATCTGTATCTTTATTGGGATTGACTAGTTTGTGTTATTGAGATTGAGAGGTAAAATTTACTTTCTAGTAATCTAGGTTTTATTTGCCCAACAAAGGAATTAATTCCAAAATAATAGAATTCCCACCTTAATAATTATTTTGGGTTTGGATTGATTGTTTATGCATGTTGAATTGGATTGGTTTGTACTTTTTTATTATCGAATTTTATTCCCAAGTATTTTTCTATTTTGAAAACAAAAACTCTTCTCAAATTTGGATTTCTCAAGCAAAGAATTGATAAACTGTGTCCAGTACATGAGATATTTTCATTGCACTATCTATGTGGGTTCGAAATTCCTTTGGATCTATAAATTTATTTGCTGTTGTATTTTACAGCTTATGAAGACTCATATAGTTAAGAGAGATATTACTTCTTTGTTGTTGAGGAGTCAGATTCAGCAACGTTTCTGGCACTTGAAGAACTGGTGGTGGACTTCTTCACATTATTGAGTGCTTCCATCGTCATCTTCATGAAGTTGTCTAAGACAGCTTCTCTTCCTGTCTTCTGATTTTCTCCTTCTCTTCAATCCTTCTCTTCTCTGCTCTCTCTTCCTCTTCGCATTATCTCCTTAGATCCTCTTTGTGTTGTCATCGAGCTACAAAGTGACGAAATCTGTCTTCTTGCTCCTTCCTTCTCTCTGCTTCTTCTCCTAACCTCTTCTCTTCCCCCTCTTTGATTGCAGTAAAAATCCCAGTGGAGAAGTTCTCAAAGTTGCATTGTTAAGCAGCAAGCATTTCATCATTTGCCTCGGACACTTGATTTATAGCTTCGGTGTGCACAATCGGTACTATTTGTTCTACAACGCTCCATCCTACCATGGTATGAACGAATTGTTGGAGGTCCCGTTGTTAAGTGATGGAGCTTAGGGTCTCAATGGATATGAATTGGGGTTCCTCAGATAGCACTATTTGATTCTCGGCAGTAGGCATGGGAACAACACTAGCCAATACTCGAGAGGAAGTGGATGGTTGGTCAGCATGAGCTATTGCAGCAGGTGCATTCTCCCTTCTTTCGACTTCTGCATCAGTGATGGGAGAAGGAGACCTAAGGCTTTGCATCATGAAATATTTGTTGGCTAGATGATTAAGGACCTTTTCCTTAAATTCCAACATCTTCTTTCTATCATCTTCTCTCTTTTGTGCGGCTTGTTATTCTGCTATCTTTCTTCTCAGTTCCTCAGCTGCGGCCATCTGTCTTCTTGTGGCAGGAGATTTAAAATGCTGAGCAAATGGTGGAGAGTCTTTAGCAACATATTCGGATGGTGGCAAGGAGCGATCTCCAGTGACTGCTCGGTGTGCCTTGATCTTTTGCAGCCTAGCAGCAATCAACTTGTCCGTATACTATCGTTTAGATGTCTGATTCATCCAATCGTCAGCCCATTCTTCTTCATTCCTCCATTAGTTGAGACCCATCCTGGCCATCATGTTCGCGTGGTCTTCGTAATGCAGTTCATGAGTGGGATAATCAAAGAATTGCCATCTCCGGAACTCTATTCTTAGCCATTCAAGATCGGAAGACCCGCCCAGTAATTCTGCAGGATATAAGTTCTCGACTTCGGCAGCAACTTGGGTTTCTATAAAGATACAAAAATCTTTTGCCCATGAGAGGTGATCTTCGTTCTTCTCATCCCTTACGGTGACAGGAGGACACCATTTAGCAATTCTTTTGGCTTTGTAGTTCTTGTTTGGTAGTCCATCCATGGGCACTCGTAGAGTTTCTCCTCTAGACATGGATTCACCATCTACAAGCAGTGTGCATCCCGTGGCAGCTCATGTGGTCCCTGCATCCTCATCATCAGTACTAGGGATGTCACTAAGTGATATATCTGACACTTCGGGAGAACTAAGAATTGGGATTCATCTCCGCCATAGTGACTCAATGGTCCTTTTGAGAACATTTGTGGTATCTGCTTCTGAATTCCATCCTGGAACTATTGATGGATCCATTCTCAATGCACGCAGCTACTGCTCATTCCTAGCTCGCATGCTTGCAGTGAGATTCGGTTGTAGTCTTGCTCTGGTTGCAGCATTCAATGAGGTAGTAGCTTCTATTCTTATCAGTGTCTCATTAGCAATGATCTCAGTGATCTCCATTGTTCCTACTGGTTTGATGAGTTGCTGAACATCTACTTCGTTGTTCACCTCTGGATGTGTTGTATCTGAAGGGATTCGTGAACTGAATCACGAAGTCCGTTTTCTAAGATCGTTAATAGAAATATAAAAAATAAATTGCTATGCCTATGATTATTCCTAGCATGCACCTATTGATTATGCATAAGGGGTTTCATGCGGAATACCTTGATTGTAGAAACCTGAAGAACGAGTGCGTAGAGATTTGATCTTGATCTCTTTTCACGCGCACAAAGATTAATTCCTAATAGATAAAGGGAATTAAATATGTGAATATTAATAAATAATTTTCGAAAACAAGAAGGAGAGAGAAGAATGAAAACGATCCTCCTCATCTGATCTTCTTATCTGCATCCCAACTCAATCCGAATATTTGGTGAAGATTCCCTTCGAATTCCTTGCCCGGTTGAGAAGCAGAATTTCCTCCTCGTTTCTCAGATCTAGTTGATCACCATAGCTCTCAAAATATGGTTTGCTGTGTGCAACATATGATCTTGTGGTGTGTTGAGATCTGAGGAACTGAGGCCTATTTATAGGAAAATACTGGACTTCTATTGGGCCTGAGTTTTCATGGGTCAGACCAGGGGCCAGAATGCAAATAGCAAATAAGACCTATCAATTAATTAGTTCTCATATTCAACCCATAATATAATTAATTAATTAATATTGAATCATTCCACCACATAATCAATATTGTCCTACCTATTTGCTGCCACATTTTGAGGTACAGATTGCATGGGATCGGTTTATCCCTTCATTTATAGTTACAGACATTCGTTAATTAATTTAAGCTCTGATAAGCTATTTAATTAATTAAAATTTTATATTCCTGAGTCAATCCACTCAAACCTTTTCACTTATTCTTGAACTTAATCAGCCTGCAGGACTTTAGCATAATGAACCTTTTGAGCTGCTCAGGGAATGTCACCATCCTATACTGGATGTGGTTACCTAGTTCCAGTACCAGACAGTCATACTCAGAATGCTATCACCCAAGATACAGATATACAAGCTCAACTAGAGCCTTTCAGTGCAACTCAAAGTGATACACAATTTATGTACACTTCCGTACCTTTATTTAGGTTTAGGATCTAATCAAGCCATCGAGATATAGATTCTTTTAATGTCAGATAAAAGAATCGATCTCAACTTAGGTCCTTATCAATGTGTGCCCCACACCAGCATACCAAGCCATCCAAGATAAGATGCTTATTACAGCGTATGCTGCAGCCTACACCGACAATTTATCCTGGAACTATCTTAGCTGTGATAACCATTTATATCTCGCTAGGGCCAACAGTCTATACGATCTTTCGTGATCTACTACACACCGTATGATCTCCCTATCGACGAGATAAGAGGATAATTGTGTTTGCGACACATGTTTGTTAATTCTGACAGGAGATGAACATACAACATTTATGATTCCCAGTATATTAACCAATCAACCTTGTACATAATATACCAATCATAATGCTTTCAGTATAAAAATCCATCAGTATCCCCATCTTCTTTATCCTTAGGGTCAACATTCTCTTCTGCTGTGACCTTTTCTCCTGGATCAGCAGTTGGGATCTGGACTGACTTCTTCACCAGATCTGTTTCTGCTAAGATTGTAACAACTTGGCTTCCTCCTTGTGCAACTAGTTGTTCCTTTTCAATTTATTTTTCAATAACAACACTGCTTCCGCATTGCACAGCAGTCTGTAGTAAACTTCTTTCTGTATTTTCTTCAGCAATTATGCTTCCCCTTAGATTGGTGGCTGGCTAAGCAATCATGTTATCAGAACTCTTTTCCCCTTGCGCAGGAGTCTGTAACCTTCTTCATTCCTTCACGGCTTCTTTTAATTGCCTTTTCTCAAATTTGGCATCTGTCACAACATCTGCATTTTCAAATCCTTCTTCAGCAAACCAAACCTTGGCTTTCCCTTTTCCAGATTGTGTTTTCTCGATGTCTCTTCTGGTGATGCGTCCAGGTCTTTTTCTCGCCTGTCTTGGCATTCCGCTCCGCATAGCTGGCCATGACCTTCTCAAAATTAGCATCCCTTTGCTCAAGAGTCATCTGCAGCCTGAATTTGTCAAAATCCTTTTTCTCGCGCGCCCTTTTTCTCAAGAGTCTTCTTTTGCGACTCCTCCTCAACGGAGAATTCAAGTCTTCTTTTTTGGATCTTTGGAGGCTGTTACAACTGGATCTGCCTTCTTATCTTGAGTGACATTAGGTATCGGTAGAGAAGTGTCTACCTCTGGTACAAATATTTTCATGGCTGATTCTTGAAAATGGTCGTGCTTGCCCTTCTTCTTGGCTTGATCCTCATCACCCGTTGGCTTTCTCCTCCTCCACTGACGGTTTATTTGTGAATACCCCTTCTTTATAGCGGTTGTCTATTGGGGGTTGATCGGATTCCAGCGGTGTGATGTCGACCAGATGTTCAAGTTCAGCGAACGGGGCATCCTGTTCTGTTTTCCTCCTTTCTTCTTCAACTTCTTTGGCAGTAAGTGGAACATCAGTAGGCATAACAACATGTCCTTGGTGGAGATCTTCTTCGTCGGAGATTGGATCATTGGGGTAAACATTGCTTTTTCCTTTAGGAATCAATGGTTCCTTAAAACTCTTCGGCGGTTGCTATTTCCTGGTTGGTGGTATGTAATTGGAGTATAAAAAATCTTCACCACAACAACGCTTGCCCTTCGGTATGATTCCTTCGAGAAAATGACTAATCTTTACTCCAAAACCCACATCCTGAGTGAATATATGATCCTTTTTCATGTTCTTGTTCTTGTACACATGTGCGAGCCACTTTGTGTAGATGAACTTTTCCCAATTTCCTCGGACTTGATCTTAGATTGCCATCATTACTACAAACTTCTTCGCACTGAGTTCTGAGAGCAAACCAACTTTTCCTACTATTATCCTTATCACAATCTGGGCTAGACTCTACATTGGTTCTTCTAGTGATCTCGAGGGTACTGCTACTTCCCAAGAATCTTTGTAGGTGTCTGTTTTCCACCTTAGCCATCTCTTCTGCATCTCGGCTTCGTCATTCACTGTGTAGTTGGCTACATATTCTCCGTCTCCTCTTAGACCATACTTCTTCCCCAATACTTTTGGGCTTACAACAATCTATGTGCCCAAAATGCTTGTAGTGAAGAATGTTTCACTTTCATCCACTACTGATCGAGCAAAGAACTCTGCAACTATGTGTGGATGAAATTTCTTGGGCTCTGCAAAGAGATACTTCAATAGATTCTCGCGGTCGATTTTGCCTATGAGATCGTCGCAGTAGTCCTTCCTGAACAATGGCTAGTAGAGTATTTTGTCCTTCTTGACTTGAGCGGCCCTCTTTTGCTCATAAGTTAATTTACCAGATTCCTTGCCATGACTAATGGCAACTAGGCGATAGTATGAGATTGACTCATCAAAGTCCTTCATCTTGTAGATTCTTGTGAACTTTGGTAGCAATTGTTCAGGCTCTCCGGGCAAGATGGGTCGTCCGGATGATTCAGCGGGGGGGACTGGTGCGTTGGAGGATTCCGCAATTGATGTTTCTTCTGAGAACTCGAAAAATTATCAAGTAGAAGAAATTTCGAAATCAGAATTAATGAGATTATTAGGGTTTAGAAATTCCAAACCGAACTTTCTTTATATGATCCCAAGTAATCTGCTTTGCTGTGAGTGGTTGGATCTTTGACTTCTAATCTGGATGAATCGATGGTTGAGCAGTTGGTGACGGTTCGCCTTATGTCCCACTAAGTTGGAAACATGTGCATTGCTGACGTGTCTCCTGAGTATTCGTCTCCGCCCTGAGCTAGAGTCACTTTTTCAATTAATGCGAAATCTTCTTTAAAAGATAATCCCGCCTTTCGAGATGTTTGAATGATTATCTCTTCCTTGTTTGCTGGTCAACATGCAAAAGTGCATTTACTGAGGGTGATGTATCCAGCAATGTGAAAGGCACATGCTGAGAGCTTGGACTCAACATTTGATTATTAGAAATACCCCTTTACTTTGAACACTGTAGATCACATAGATTGCTTAGAGCTTAGACTCAGCAATTGACTTCTTAATTCTGCTGTGATTTTAGCATTCCTTAGACCTTCTATTATAATTTTGCTGAGAGCTAGGACTCAGCAATCTACTCGATCTTCAAGGTCCGATTATCTAGTAGACGCACATTATCTGCTAAGAGCTTGGACTCAGCTGTCAGTAAAGGATGTATTCAAAATTTATCCTTAGTCTCTACAGATATTTGCTGAGGGCTTGGACTCAGCAGTCTTTGGGGTTCTACCGAGAGCTTGGACTGAGCAAACAGCTCAGACTCTTGCAAGATTTTATCCTTGTCGGAGCAAAGAGTCTTTTTACTAAGAGCTTGGACTCAGTAAATATTTTCCGGTTTTGTTTGCTATCCCCGAATATCAATCTAAATCAACTTGCTGAGGGCTTGGACTCAGCATTCACTGGATATCTGCTGAAAGCTTGGATTCAGCAGAGCTTTTAGACTCTTTAGATTTCTTGAATCTTTTAAGTTCAAGAGTCCTTTACTGAGAGCTAAGACTCAGTAAGTGTCGAAAATCAGCTGAGAGCTTGGACTCAACAATCCATAGAGATATATTTTGCTTGAGAATTTCTCCGTTCTCAGCTTATCATGCACTCTTCTTCCGACTAATGTTGGGGATAACTTTAAGAAATTCCTATCTTTTGATTTTGCTTTAAAATTTTCAGTTTTCTTCCAAGAAAATCATAAGAACTGTAGATAGGATTCTAAGTACACAAGGAGTGTATTGATCTAGAATTTTTAATTAGGCGGTTATATTGTATGAGACAACAAAGTATTGTTCTCAAAACGAGCATTTTATAGATATCATTGATATACAAGAGTTACACTTCGCAAAGTATAATACAACAAGTTTACAATGATCAATTTGTCTTCATATTGTTCTAAATAATGCCTTTGCATCTTGTCCTTCTTGGTCTTTCCCCGAGCATATTGTTGCAAGTCACCCCACTTGTGCAGCAATGTTCTGTTGGCTGAGAGAAGTCCACAAGCAATTCGTCCTTTTTCTTCTTCTTTAGAGACATCTCTTTTCCAACATCCTTCCTTGTCTGCAAACTTTCCAAGAATTTGAGAGGTCTGAGTCTAGCAGATCTCAGCACCTTCTCAGACTGGTGCTTTACTCTGCAACTTTCCTTTGTCAGCGTCTTCTGTCATGAAGATGTATCCAAGATAGGTAGCACCCGCATCACCGGCACGCTGTCATAGTTGCAGATGTCAAGTAGATGTCGTTGATTTACGTCTACTCCATGTGCAAGACTTTCCTCCATCTCTTCTTCTTCTTTCATGGTTTCGGCTTGAAATCCCTGAAGAAGAGATGGAAAGAGGTTTAATATGCTCAACTGGGTGTAAAATTCTTGTACAATGCAGAAGAGCTACCCAATTCATGTGACTAAGGAATATTCATTCTCAGACCCACCTGACAAGCTTATATATCTCCAAAGATATATCTCTCATGGTCTGACAAAATGAACCTTCTATCTCCTTTCGGTTCTAACACCAGAAAACTCATCGTCCATGGTGAACCGAGAATTGAGAGAATCTTCTTAGACGTGATCTTCGTGAAGATTATGACTCTTCCTCTCAATTCAGAGTCTTCCAAGTCACGTTGCTCGAACCCATTCTGAAGGTATTTTGGTGAAATGGTGGAAGACATTTCTAGTTTTTTTTCGAGCAACAGAGTTTGAATGAAGGGAATAAAAGGCAAAGGGTGATTCTATGTTTCAAAGGTCTTGGGTATGAATTCCTATAAGTGACTATCCTCCCCTTAAATAGATGTATTCGCCCTAGAGACTTGTTCAACCAATCATTTTGTTTGCCTTGGGAAATGACGATTTCGGTATGACTTTCCACATGGCCACTCGAGATGCTATATTTAGCTAAATCATCTCAAGCCTTGAACGAAATCATCAGCAATGATAGAGAATATCAATCATCGCTTTGTCATTAAATACGATCTTTACTTGATATGTCGGCTAAGTATCCCGATATTTGTTCCCTTATCTGATCAATTTTCCCAAAATTGATACAACGGTTCTTGATTCAGCAGTTATACTCATATGCTGAGAGCTGGGACTCAGCATTTTCTTTTCTTGATCTGCTGAAAATAATATTTCTCTAACTTTGCCCGTCAAGATTGCTGAGAGTAGGACTCAGCAATCGGGTGGAATTTGTCAAAATTCCTCTGAAGAGCGTGAGCTTGGACATACTCTTATTCAACATAATCTCCAAGAAATCCAAATAATTTTGAAAATCCAATAGATTCGAGAATTCCAAATAATCTTCGAGTATTCTAAGAAGTCCAAGAATAGAATGAGAGCTTGGACTCATTCTTTCGTAACCTCATCTAACTGCAACAGACCGAGCATCAACCACAACTCCTTCAATCTTCCTTCAGCTAGAGGTTTAGTGAAGATGTCTGCTAGCTGATCCTCTGTTCTGATGTAATCTACTGAGATATCTTTTTTCTCAACTTGATCTCCGATGAGGTGATGTCGGATATCGATATGTTTTGTTCTAGAGTGATGTACATGATTCTATGTGATGCACATCGCACTGTTGTTGACGCAGTATATAGGAACACAACCAGTGCTGACTTCATAATCTTGAAGTTGTTGTTTGACCCACAACACTTGTGTACATCAACTTGCAGCAGCCACGTATTCGGCTTCTGTTGCGGATGTTGCTACGGAATGTTGCTTCGTGCTGAACTAGCTTATAAGTTTGTGACCAAGGAATAGGCATGTCCCACTCGTACTTTTTTGATCAATTCGACATCCTCCAAAGTCCGAGTTTGAATATCCAACGAGTGTAAGATCATATGCTCTGGGATACCAAATTCCTAAGGATTCCGTTCTTTTTAAGTATCTGATAATCCTTCTTGCGTACTCCATGTGTGACTTCTTCGGATTTGCTTGATATCTCGCGCACACTCCTACAGCATATGAAATGTCTGGTCTGCTGGCCGTCAGATATAACAGTGCTCATTGATATTTGACATGCATTGATATTTGACATGCAATGCTCATTGGAATCCAGATTGTATTCGTATTTTCTAGACAAAATTTGTTGATGAGATCCTTTGTATACTTCTTTTGATGAATGAAGATCCCATCGCTGGATTGTTGAACTTCCAGACCTAGAAAGTATGACATCTTTCCCATCATACTCATCAGGAAACTAGTATGCATTAGTTTAGAAAACTTTTCACACAGGGTTAGATTTCTTGATCCAAATATGATATCGTCCACGTAGATTTAGTATGTCTTCAACATCCTTGATCAAGAATAACGTTCTGTCGATCTTCCCTTTCCTGAATCCATTCTTTAGCAGAAACTGTGATAGCGTCTCATACCAAGCTCTTGGGGTTTGCTTCAGACCGTAGACAGCTTTCCTTAATCTGTACATCTTGTTTCCGCGTTCAAATCTTGACGTCCATTTGAAAGACAGTAAATCCATAGTGAGAGGCATATGCTAGGAATAATCTGATTGCTTCCAAACGAGTGACTGGAGCAAATATTTCATCGGAATCTGTTCCTTCGCACTGTGCATATCCTTTTGCAACGTGTCTTGCTTTATTGCGAACAACAAGTCCATTTTTGTCGCACTTGTTCTTGAATACCCATTTGGTTCCTATTACTGACTGGTGTGTTGGGCGATCGACAAGTTCCCATACGCGATTTCGAGTGAACTCTGATAATATGTCCTGCATTGCGTTGATCCAATTTGCCGATTTAAGTGCCTCTGCTACTTTGGTAGGTTCCTCTTGAGATATGAAGCAGGCTAACATGGCACTGTATCTGGTTCGAATTGGATTTGCAAGATCTCCTAGGATTGCTTTTGTAGGATGATCTCTCAGTAGCCATTTTGGTCTTTGTAGCTCTTCCACAGGAATTGCTTAACTGCTGGGTGTTCCAATGTAACTTTCTGAAATTGGAATATTGACAAGATGTAGGTTGTTCAATCTTTCTACTACGCTTGATGGGTTGACTTCTGCTGAAGATTTGTTTTTCGATGAATTGTGTGCCGAATGTGAATTTGCTGATGCAGCTCTTTTATCTTCAGCAGTGTTCTCCTTGTTGACCTCAGCAGAGTTGTCTTTAGTAATTCTTTCGCCATTTTGGGGATTCTCAGCAGCCTCTTTATCTTGCTGAAGATCTTCCCTATCTTGAGTTCCCCCACGACATGTGCGCTCTTCGAAAGGATTTATGGTACCCTCAGCATTACCATTTGCATCACCGTCCCTCTTGATTGTTGACTGATCAGTTAAGATCTCTGGTAGAGATGATGTTGGGAATCATTTTGTAATTCTCCCTTTAGGATCAAATTTGTAATAGGTTTTGTTGAATCAAAGCCTTAGCTTTTGGTCGATCATTGCAGAATTCTAACATAGTCTAGCAACTCTTGTAATCTCCTGTATAGGGTGAATATTGAGTGTAATAGAATAGGCTGCTAGAAGCACTTCCAACAAACAAAGCTAAAGAGGATGATTGCTAAGGCGTTAGCAATCATAGCTAGAAGAAGAGACTGCTAAAAGATATCTACTCAGCAGTCGAAAGAAGATTAGCAGAATGCTTAAAAAAACGAGCATTTGCTATTTATCAAATTGTAGCTGAATACTGAAGGAGTCAGCATCTGCTAGCATATAGCAGATTGCTAAAAGAGATAGCAATCAGAAATCAAAGGAATCAAGTACTAAACTTTGCTGAGGCGTCACCAGTCAGATACTAGTAAAAGCAGACTGCTAGAAAAGGCTAAGCAATCAAAAGGACTAGCAGATGACTCTGAGATTGCTTAGCAAGGCGTAATAGCTATCAACGAATGCTATGCTCCCGTTCTGACAGAAGTACACACAAAGGACAAAGCTTTCCCGAAGTAGTTCAGAAAGTACTGTACGACGCCAAATGCGATTGGACAAGTCAAATCATTCTTGGACAAAAGATCTGTTGTGTCTAACGGACATGGAGATTCAAGTTCTGAATCTCCAAGTATAAAAGACAAGTCCAAAAGTGAGAGACTACTATTGCTTCTATCACTACCGACATTCGCAAACATCCTAAGTGAGAGATTCCTTTGACAAAGCGAACAACTGAAAAGTAGTCAGTTGAGAGCAAGAGATAAAGAGTATTCAAAGCCCTCAACAACCAAGAGTGTCCTCCATTGAATATCTGACACTGCTTTTTAGAGATTCCTTAACTTCAGTTGAGAATCTTCATTCATTGGGATACCTTCCATCCTAGGAAGATCCAACAGTCATTTCTGAAAGGGATTGACTCTAACGAGCATTAGCCGCAAACTAGAAAAGTTCAAAAGCATACTATAAAAGCTTCACGACAGCGTAGGACAAGTTTCACAAAGGTTTAGCCCTTGACTTGGCCGTAGCTGTGGTATGAGAAGAACGATGTGACGGAGGATAGCTTTGCTTTGGCCGGTTCGAAAGTTCACCGCTTACTGCAAGTGTTCGGCGATTCCTTGTATTTCGTATACTTTCTTAGTGAAATTCTTAGCGTTTCGGCTAAGGAGTGGACGTAGATCTGTTTTGATCGAACCACTATAAATATTGTGTTCTTTTACTGTTTTAATACTTACAACCCTAAGTTGGATTTGAAACCTAGCATTCATACTGCTAGTGTATATCTGTGAAGAAACCTTAATCATACCTTGAGCTTAAACAATCTTTAATAACGTAAGTACAAGTGACATTTACTTATTCCGCTGCATTTCGTGTTTCTTTTTGAACACGACAACTCTGATAAATTAGGACCAACAAGTGGTATCAGAGTAGGATGTTGAAGTGTTGGTGTATACTGTAAAGCAAACCTTTAAGTGAGCTTTGTCATGTATTCATTCTCTTTGATTAAACTGAAATAAATGTTATCACATTGTTGCTTCCGTATGATTGCATGTATATCCACTTATCTTATATTGTAGACAATGTGGTGGGTGCGTCGTCCCACTGAAGATCGCATTGTTGGGTTCCTTATAAGATATAAAACGTATTCACAACTGAGATAGTTCTGGATAAACTATCGTTTTAGGTTGTAGTATGAACTTGAGATAACTAGTCTTGGTTATTAGTTTATGCTAGTGCGTGGTGTCGCATTGAATGGATGGCGGTGAGACGTGTTCTTCTGTTCTGACTCTATGAAGAACCAAGGTCTCGCCGACTTTGATAATTCTTAACCCTAGAAGTGATATTTAGATATATGCAAATGATTGTTTGTTACTTTGACTTACCATGGGTGAGAATCAAAACAATGATTCAATATACTCCGTATCTTGGGTAACAACATTATTTGTGTGTGTTTATATAGTCACATTAGGGCACCGTGTCCTGGACATCCAGGTTGATGACATCCCCTTAAGGAGTTCATAAGTTTTATCGTATTAAACCCTGCAGGTGGAATTTATTCCGATACGATAATAATGTTGAGCGGGTACTACTTAAGGATTAAGATATTAATTAATTAATGCTGTCAGAGCTTTTAATTAATTAATGGATGTGCGTTATCTTAAACACGGGGAATTAATTAAGTCAAATATAAGCCCTGATTCATATCGGGATAGGATAGCAGTTGCAATATTAATTCTCTAGTGGAATGAATTAATATTATAAGTTCAATTTATATTCTGGGCTGAATATATGTGTTTGGACTTATGGAAGGCCCAATCCTATACCTTCTAGAGATCCCTGGCCTGGCCCAACTAGAAACCCTAGAAGATGCCTATAAATAGGATCTTATGTTGAGAGAAAAACCTTAGTTGTTATTTTTCATAAGCTCATGTGTTGAGCGACGGTTTGGGTTTAGTTCTCTCAAACATTGTAGATCTAGAATTTTGGATTGGCATCTACGATTCGGAGGATTGCGGTCCACCCGGTATCCGATCGTGGTTCGTGGGACACAGGCTAGAAGATCTCCAGTGGAATCGATCTTCAGATCTGTAACGATCTATTGGTAATTCTTGATCTCCTCGATTTATTTTGATTAAACCATGTATGTGTACTTTTGGTAACCAACATCGATCGTGGGGATGATCCGCCTTCACCGGCGTGTTCCTTCAATTGGTATCAGAGCCTCGTTCGTGGTTGTTGGCTCTGCCTGAAACGTGCAGTTGGTTTATTGTATTATAAATCATTTAAGCATGTTGTCGATGTATTATATTTTTTATATATTTTGTTGTTCCTCGTGGCTCCCGATCTGTTTTTGGTTTTGGCGCAATGGTTTATTCGCGGTTAATAATCGTTTTTCACCACGAGAAAATCTGTGATGCAAAAAACGAGACCAAGAATCGAAGAACACGAAGAACAAACATCGACGGAAAAAATGTCAAAACCGGTCGCGCAGGCCCTGTTTGCGGCTCAGCCGCGGCTCACCGGCGCGTCGGTGGTGGTGGCTGGCCATCGGGAATCGTAGCTGGGATGGCTGGCATTGAGGTTGCGCCGGCGGTCATCAAGAACGGCGAAGGGTGGCGGTGCAGCACCGGCTGCAAATCACGCACTCACTTGTGCGCGATTTCTGGCTGGTCTGCAGCCCCTCTTCGCGGCGTTCTCGACAACAGCGGGGGCCGAATGTGGGATCAGAGACGGTTGGATCTTGATGCCTGGTAAAAGGCGACCTAGATGACGTCGGGTTTTGGCTGGATCGGCGGCGGAGTCATCGGCAGCGAGGGCGTGAAGTTGGTTGGTCGCGCGACAATTCTGGGAATTTCCAGAATTTTCGCGCGACACCTGCGAGTGTCTGTTTTCTTCGCGCGGTCGGCGGCTATCCCGGCCTGGATCGCCGGTGCCGGCGGCAGGAAATGGATAGACCTAGCTTCAAACTTCAATTCCCATGGGTTGATTGGCGATGATGGCGGCGGAATTAGTGGCAATCGACGCGTGAAAATGGCTGCACGCATGAATCTCGCGATTCTGTCTGCGAGTGGGCTGATTTGACGCGTTGATTGGAGGCTATTTCGGGTCGTATATTCAATTCCAACGATTTGATCTTACTTTCCATAATTAGGGCTTCAATGCCCAGTAGGTTTGGGAGGTTGATGATCGATTATGACGGCGCAATGGGCCAACGAAGTCGGCCCAGTCGCCATAATACCCTAATTTTCAGGGTTGACAGCATGTAGGTGGACGTTTTTTCGTGGTCATTTGGAGGCTTTCCATTTATGGATTTCCAGTACCAATGACATGGAATTGTAGTCCAAACCTAGGGCTTTAAGGCCCAGTAGGTTACCGGCATGATTGTCGTTGGAATTGATGGGAACGGTGGCGAGAAAAGTGCCCTGTGCACTTGTTTTTCGCCCAGGCTGCTCAACTAGCCGTTTTCTTCGGCCAATTGGCGGCGATTCGAGCGTGAATCTCCGGTGCCGTTGGTTGGAGATGGAAGTCCAAACTTTGGTCTTCAATGCCCATTAAATTTTTGCCGTTGACTGTTCGTCGTTTGGTAGCAGCGGTGGCTCGAAAAAGGCTATTTGCAGTAAATTCAAAAGCCCAAATTTGAATTGTTCAAGGCCCGGATCCGATTCGAAGACCTATTTGAAGAGCTGTATATCAAATATTCATGTAATAGAATAGGTAGATATGCAGGTACACATCTTGGGGCCACGAGGACATTTTATTTGTTCTTGCATGATGTCTGTTTTATTTTCTAAGCATGTTGTATGTTTTACATGTTAGGAGCATGCTAGGATTTATTTAATTCTTTATAGCATGCTATCAAAAACCTTCAATTTAAAATGACTAAGTGAGTTAAAATAAATTTTAATTAATTTATTTAGGCCTCCACAATTGGTCTTATAAGTGATTGTGGATGTTGTTCGCGGGACCCTGGGAGTCTCCCCCTAGAGGATACAACATTCACTGGTTCACTGGATAAGTCTTCTAATAAAAATGAATTTTATCTTTAAATGAAGTGCGTGGCACTCGCGGGACCCTGGGAGTCTCCCCCTAGAGGATGTGTCATTCATGGTTCATTGGTAGAGGTTTAATTCAAGATAACCTTAAGAAATTATTTACAAGTGATGTAAAGTCCTAACGGTAAGGTCATCAATTGTAAAATAATTTTCTTTATGGTTAAATTGTGGTCATCACTTAGATGTGAATTTCTATATAACTCCCCAACGGAGTCCCTGTTTTAATTCACATGGCCTGTTAAATGGTCCGACTATTAATTCCATTCGTCATAAAGTAGATGTTGACGTGATATTGGAATTAAAGATAGTTTGTCTGGTCAATGGATATGTGTGTAAACGTCCACCCACCGTGGCTTGCATATATATTTGTTGGGCTGTTGGAGGTTGCATTAAACATTGGTTTTGAAGGTTTCCATGTTTTATGCTTCAATTAATGTGATTTAAATGCTTACGTGTTTGCATTTAATTTATTTCAGTGATCATCATGTCATTTAATCCGCTTATGACTATTCTCAATCAAAACAAGCTTACTGGTCCAAACTATTTGGACTGGAAAAGAAATCTGGATATTGTACTGGTTGCTGATGAGTACAAATTTGTACTCAACACACCTGCTCCAGGACCTCTGAGTCCTACTTCTACTGAAGAGCAAAGGGAGGCTCACAAGAAGTGGAATAAGGCTAATGAGATGGCTCGTTGTTACATTTTGGCTTCTATGTCAAATGTGTTGCAGCAACAGCATCAGAATATGCCTAATGCTTCTGATATTATGTTGAATCTCCAGGAACTCTTCGGTGAGAAGGATAGGTCTGCTCGGTTTGAGGCAATGAGGAAGATTATGTCGACCTCTATGCCTGAGGGAGTGTCTGTTAGAGATCATGTTCTCAAGATGATGGAATATCTTCATGAGATTGATCTTCTAGGTGGAAATATCGATAATGATTCAAAAATCGATATGGTTCTACACTCACTTCCTAAATCCTTTGAGAACTTCCGCTTGAACGTGATCATGGGTAAGAAGGTGTACACTTTGGCTGAACTCCTTACTGAATTGGTTGCAGCGGAAGGTCTCATGGGTAAAGGGTCACAGGCTCTAGTTTCTTTTAAGGCATCCTCTTCTTTGCCTCACGGCGGTAAGAAGAAGAAGCCTAACAATAAGAAAAAGGGCGGTGGGAGCAGTGGGAGCAAACGAGTAGCACCTTCTGGTGGTGTGGCACCTTCTGGTGGTGTCAAGAAACTAAAGGGAAAGTGTTATAAGTGCAACCGGTCTGGGCATTACAGATCTAATTGTCCCCTCTTGAAAAAGGGTAGCTCGGGTATGTCTTCTGCTTTAGTTGTTGAAACATGTCTTGCGGCTTGTTCTACTATCTCTTGGATAGTAGATACTGGTGCCTCTGATCATGTTTGTTTTTCTCTGCATGGTTTTATGCAGACAAGGCAACTGAATGAAGGCGAGATTACCGTACGCTTGGGGAATGCTGCAAAAGTGGAGGCTGTTGCAGTGGGAGATGTGCACTTATCTTTTTCTGATAATGTTTTAGTTTTAAAAGACGTTTTATATGTGCCTAGTTTTCGAAAGAATTTAATTTCAGTTTTGAAACTGTTTTCGAATGGATATTCTGTTATTTTTAATAACAATGTTGTTATTATGAAAAATAACTCTTTTATCTGTTCTGGCATGTTGGAAAACTCTTTGTATACTATCACTTGTGCATATCATACTGTAACTGAAACTCATGCATCTTCATCATCTAAAAGAAAAGCTTCTTCTCTGTTGAATCAAACATATCTTTGGCATTTAAGATTGGGTCATATTAATCTAAGGAGGATCCAAAGACTGGTAAGTAGTGGATCATTGGAGTCTCTCCAAGTTGAACCATTCTCAGTATGCGAATCCTGTTTGGAGGGAAAAATGACTTCCAGGCCTTTTAAGGCTAAAGGAAATAGAGCCAAAGATGTGTTAGAATTGATTCACTCTGATTTGTGTGGGCCTATGTCCATTCAAGCAAGAGGTGGTTTTGAGTATTTCGTGACTTTCACGGATGATTACTCAAGGTATGGATACATTTACTTGATGTGCCGCAAGTCTGAATGCTTTGACAAGTTCAAAGAATTTAAGGCTGAAGTGGAGAATCTGCAAGGTAAAAGTATCAAGTCACTACGATCTGATCGGGGTGGCGAATACCTCAGTGCTGAATTTAGGCAATACTAATTGAATAATGGGATTACATCTCAATTGTCTGCACCCGGTATTCCGCAACAAAATGGGGTAACAGAGAGAAGAAACAGAACTCTATTAGATATGGTGAGGTCGATGATGAGTTATGCCACTTTGCCTACTTCATTTTGGGGTCATGCCTTGGAAACAGCGGCGTACCTTCTGAACTTTGTACCTTCTAAATCGGTTCCAAAGACTCCAATAGAACTGTGGACTGGGCGAAAGCCTAGCTTTAGCCACATTCGAGTTTGGGGTTGCCCGGCACATGTGTTGGACAAGGAAGCAGATAAGTTGGCACCTAGAACGGAAGTACGGTTGTTTATAGGATATCCTAAAGGTACGAGAGGCGGTTATTTTTATAGTCCCAAGGATCAAAGGGTAGTGGTGAGCACCAACGCCCGATTCTTGGAGGAAGACTATATAAATGAGCATAAATCCAAGAGTGAGATAATTCTCAATGAGTTGAGAGGAGACAATGGTACACCGAGTGTACTAAGTGATATACCACAAGAGGCTACACAACGTGTTGACTCTAATGTACCTACACAGGTACTGCCTCGTCGTAGTGGGAGGGTTGTTTTTCAGCCTGATCGTTTCATGGGTGTGGGATAGTCTTCGGACTTGGTCCATATTGGTGAACATGAAACAAACGATCCCTGGACTTACAAAGAGGCAGTCCAAGATATAGATGCAACATCTTGGCATAAGTCTATGGATTCTGAAATTGAGTCCATAGATGCTATGGGTGTGTACGACCTTACAGACCTTCCTGATGGCAAAAGGGCCATTGGGTGTAAGTGGGTCTATAGGCGTAAGAGAGGATCTGACGGAAAAGTCATTGCCTTTAAACCACGGTTGGTGGCGAAGGGATTCACTCAAAAAGAGGGAATCGATTACGATGAAACCTTCTCACCGGTAGCTATGCTAAAGTCGATCCGTATACTCTTATCCATAGCAAATTACATGGACTATGAGGTTTGGCAAATGGACGTCAAGACAGCTTTCCTTAATGGAAATCTGGATGAAGACATCTATATGCGGCAACCTGAAGGTTATGTAAAGAAAGGCCAAGAGCATCTTGTATGGAAGCTAAAGAAGTCTCTTTATGGACTTAAACAAGCTTCTAGATCTTGGAACATTCGTTTTGACGAAGTGATCAAGTCCTTTGGATTTGAACAGTGTCAAGATGAAAGTTGTGTGTACAAAATGAGCAATGGAAACGTAGTGGTATTCTTAGTATTGTACGTAGATGACATTCTTCTTATTGGCAACAATGTGAATGTATTATCGGACGTAAAGGTGTGGCTGTCGGAACAGTTTCAGATGAAGGATTTGGGAGATGCTGCGTACATTCTTGGTATTAAGGTCATTCGTGATCGAAAGAAAAGAATGTTGTGTCTGTCCCAAGCTGCCTATATCGATACTGTTATTGCCAGGTTTAGCATGCAAAACTCCAAGAAAGGATTGTTGCCTTTCCGACATGGAGTTCCTCTATCTAAGGACATGTGTCCCAAAACGCCATATGAGATAGAGGAGATGGCAAAGGTTCCTTATGCTTCGGCTGTAGGAAGCCTTATGTATGCTATGCTCTGTACTAGACCTGATATCTGCTATGCAGTTGGCATGGTGGCAAGATATCAATCTAACCCTGGTCAGGGGCACTGGACTGCGGTAAAACATATTCTCAAGTATCTGAAAAGAACTCGTGATTATATGTTGATTTACCAATCAGATAGTCTGACCCCTTTGGGTTATTCAGATTCAGATTTTCAAGCTGATCAAGATAAGAGAGAGTCCACCTCGGGTTATGTGTTTACCTTGGGAGGCGGGGCCATATCATGGAGGAGTGTGAAGCAGAAATGCATCGCGGACTCCACCATGGAAGCTGAATATGTGGCTGCCTCAGAGGCTGCGAAAGAAGCTGTCTGGCTTAAGAGCTTCTTGTTGGACTTGGAGGTGATTCCGAGTGTGCCGAAGTGTATCACAATTTATTGTGACAACGCTGGTGCAGTAGCAAACTCGAAAGAACCTAGAGCCCACAAGGCAAGCAAACACATTGAAAGGAAGTACCACATTATACGAGAAATCGTAAAGAGAGGTGACGTTGCTGTGGAAATGATTGCGTCATTGAATAACCTGGCTGATCCTTTCACGAAGACTTTGACAACTAAGATCTTCGAGAAACACGTGGTGGATCTTGGTTTACGATACGTAGCAGCTACACTTTGAGTCTAAGTGGGAGAATTGTAATGACATGTGTGTATACTAAAAGTTTAGCTTTAGTATAAGTGGGAGATTGTTGGTGTATACTGTAAAGCAAACTTTTAAGTGAGCTTTGTCATGTATTCATTCTCTTTGATTAAACTGAAATAAATGTTATCACATTGTTGCTTTCTTATGATTGCATGTATATCCACTTATCTTATATTGTAGACAATGTGGTGGGTGCGTCGTCCCACTGAAGATCGCATTGTTGGGTTCCTTATAAGATATAAAACGTATTCACAACTGAGATAGTTCTGGATAAACTATCGTTTTAGGTTGTAGTATGAACTTGAGATAACTAGTCTTGGTTATTAGTTTATGCTAGTGCGTGGTGTCGCATTGAATGGATCGCGGTGAGACGTGTTCTTCTGTTCTGACTCTATGAAGAACCAAGGTCTCGGCGACTTTGATAATTCTTAACCCTAGATGTGATATTTAGATATATGCAAATGATTGTTTGTTACTTTGACTTACCATGGGTGAGAATCAAAATGATGATTCAATATACTCCGTATCTTGGGTAACAACATTATTTGTGTGTGTTTATATAGTCACATTAGGGCACCGTGTCTTGGACATCCAGGTTGATGACATCCCCTTAAGGAGTTCATAAGTTTTATCGTATTAAACCCTGCAGGTGGAATTTATTCCGATACGATAATAATGTTGAGCGGGTACTACTTAAGGATTAAGATATTAATTAATTAATGCTGTCAGAGCTTTTAATTAATTAATGGATGTGCGTTATCTTAAAAAAGGGGAATTAATTAAGTCAAATAGAAGACCTGATTCATATCGGGATAGGATGGCAGTTACAATATTAATTCTCTAGTGGAATGAATTAATATTATAAGTTCAATTCATATTCTGGGCTGAATATATGTGTTTGGACTTATGGAAGGCCCAATCCTATACCTTCTAGAGATCCCTGGCCTGGCCCAACTAGAAACCCTAGAAGATGCCTATAAATAGGATCTTATGTTGAGAGAAAAACCCTAGTTGTTATTTTTCATAAGCTCATGTGTTGAGCGACGGTTTGGGTTTAGTTCTCTCAAACATTGTAGATCTAGAATTTTTGATTGGCATCTACGATTCGGAGGATTGCTGTCCACCCGGTATCCGATCGTGGTTCGTGGGACACAGGCTAGAAGATCTCCAGTGGAATCGATCTTCAGATCTGTAAAGATCTATTGGTAATTCTTGATCTCCTCGATTTATTTTGATTAAACCATGTATGTGTACATTTGGTAACCAACATCGATCGTGGGGACGATCCGCCTTCACCGGCGTGTTCCTTCATGAAGGACTTACTGCTTCTGAGTCACTTTAAGACCAGATCTATCTTTTGCTTGCGCTGTTACTGTTTTATTTTGTTTGTCTAGCTCTGGAAGTTACTTAAGGCGTGAACAAAATGATGAACCACACACTTGGGAAGTAGACAAAGGAGAATTTCAAGTCATGGAATAAGCTTGCTCTTATACAGCTTCAAAGCATACACCCAGAGATGGTAGATGTGCTTGAGAGAGGTCCAATAAAAATTATGAAAGCTAACACTTTTGTAGGACCTGCTGCTGATGGAGAAGAAGAACCGAGACCCCAAATGTTTGTAAAGACTTACGAAGAGTATACAACGGAGGATAAAAAGAGAGCACAGTTGGAACATTTAGCAAAGAAGCTAATCATGGACTCTCTACCACTATTGATGGCTGCGCTTGACTTGGACACTGCCAAAGAAATGTGGGATTATGTCTGCGAATCTTCCCAAGAAACAGACCAGATGAAGTGCAACAAGCTACAGGTAGCTGGTGACAAATATGAATCTTTTTCTATGATTGCAGGTGAATCTATACAAGCCATGGAAGAACGATTCAATACCATTATAGGAGAGCTTAGTAATCTGGGCAAAAAATATGATAATGGGGAGATGAACAACAAGATTATCTCTAAACTACATCCAAGGGATGATTGGTTTGCAATGATGACGAGCTTGAATCAGAAAGACCTCAGCTACATGTCTACATCCGAGGTATTTGCTCAACTCAAAACTCATGAGTTTATCATATAGCAATCGAAAAAGAATGAAGCGGCGGTGGCACAAGCTTCATGAACACTCGCTGCCAACTCTGAGGATCTAGCGTACTTCGCTAAGAATGACTTCAACAAGTACAAGATGAAGAAGCCCTTTCATAATCAAGAGAGATCTGCTCCAGCGCCACCAACCAAGGAGGTTGTCTCAACCTAAAGTTCTCAACCTATTGATCTTAAGATCAGTGAGCTGGAAGAGCAGATGAAGAAACTTCAGAAGTTGATGATGGAAGCTAAAGCTAAAAAAGAGGCCAAAGAAACTCAGCAACCATCATCATCTACCCGCTCAGCAGAGCGAAAGCCTAGGACGTGCTTTGAGTGTGGATCACTTAAAGCATGAGTGTCCGAAAGTCAGCAAGGAAGAAAGCGAGCGTCTGAAGCAGAGATTCGAGAGACGTGCTATTAAAGTAGTCACCAGGGCGCTGCTGACGAGGACTGAGGCTCATGATATCCCAGATAATGATGAGGAATATTACTTTTCCTCAGAAGCAGATGATGAAGAAGCCATGCTAGTCTTGATGGCCAATATTGTTGATTATCAGTTCGCTGATGCCGATAAGCATTCCTAATTTTGCAACTATTGAAGAATCGGAGGGGTTCTCTTTAGATTCTGAGGAAGACTATCTCACGAAGCTAAATGTAGAATTCTAAAAAATGTATGAAATCAAGAATGCTATCAGTGGGGAGAACACCTCACTAAAACTTGAAATTACATCTTTGACCGAGGAAGTCGAAAGACTAAGGTCTGAAAGTGAGGAATTTTCAAAGCTGAGTACTCCAAATTGTCTGAGAAATTTTAAAATCTTGAAAAGGAGAATCTTGCTTTGAAAAGCAAACCCAAAGAAAATTGCATTTGTACATACACATCCAACAAGGCAGTTCTAAATGCCATTGTTAGCCAACAGAGACATCATAATGATCGATCTGGTTTAGGGCTTGGATATTCTGAAAAAGCTACGCCTTCAAAGCAGAAAATGATCTCATTCGTTTCTGCTGGAACGACTGCTGCTGAAAAATTCAAGGGAAGGGACACTGCTGAATCTTCGAATGCTCAGCAGAATGCTAAGCATAGGGATTGGCACAAGCAGAATGCAACTGCTAAACCTCAGTAGAGGACACATCAAATTAATGTTGAGCAGCCTGCTAAGGGGCAACCCCCAGCAGACCCAAGAAGGAATCCCGAGCAACATGTTGTAAGACCTAAGGGCAAGCAGGTAGATCAATACCATGTTGTAAGACCTCTGTACCATTCTTACACACCACATAGGAGGAACAACTATGTGAGGCCTGAGTCCAAATTATTTCCATATCAAAGGATAAGGAAGGCTACGCATACCACAACACCTAGACCTAAGAATGCTAAGCATACTAATCAGAAGGTCGAGAAAGTAGTGAAGGGTGAGATCAAGAAGAAAATCTTGAAGATCACCAAGATGTGGGTTCCGAAAGGTACTTTGATCCACGGTAATCCTGCAGGACCCGATGCTAAATAGGTACCTAAATCAACTTGATCAATTGTGTTGTAGGAACAGGATCCGACTTCTAAAACGTGAAGCATATCAAACGAATGGATCGTTGATAGTGGCTGCTCCGCACATATGATGGGGAATGAGGAGTTATTCTCAGATATACAAAGATTCTTTTATGGCCCCAAAGTTAAGTTCGGAGATAATAGCGAAGGGAGAGTTGTTGGAAGAGGATGTATTGAGCGTAATGGCTTAAGGCTCATCAACGTAGCTCTCGTCTCCAACCTCAAACACAATTTACTGAGCATTAGCCAACTATGCGAGAATGGGTACACTGTATCTTTTGTCAATACTGGTTGCTCTATTGCTGACAATGTTATAGGAGAAGTGAAGCTAAGAGGCATCCGCAAGGGTGGCCTATACGTTGTTGATTGGCAAAGCGGTCAACAACACTCGTGCTTCCTGGCATTGAACAAAGAGGAAACAACATGATTATGGCACAAGAGGTTGAATCATCTTAATTTCAAAACCATTAACCATCTTGCCAAGAACAAACTTGTTGTAGGTCTGCCTGCTGAGACTTTCCGGAAGGAAGGTGTATGCAAAGCTTGCCAACAAGGGAGGCAGACCAAAGCCTCGTTCAAATCAAACCCAGAGAAGGCTACATCAGGGAGGATCCTCGAGCTCCTGCACATGGATCTATTCGGACCAGTCACACCATCCACTGTAAGCCAGAAAGTTTATACGCTTGTGGATGTTGATGACTTCTCCAGGTACACATGGGTTCGCTTACTGAGGACCAAGGACGAAGTCAAGATCCTACTACAAGAGCTGATTCTTAAAGAACAAAATAGCAAAGAGGTCACGGAGAAGAGGATCAGATCAGACAATGGAACTGAATTCTGCAATGGAATCATGATGGACTTTTGCGCAGAAGTCGGTATCAATCATGAGAAGTCCGCTCCTAGGACTCCCCAGCAGAATGGGTTAGCAGAGCAAAGGAATAAGACTTTGAAAGAAGCCGTGCGGTCCATGCTTGCTGACTCTGGATTAAGTGGAAAATATTGGGTAGAAGCCGTGATGACCGCATGCTACACTTAGATTATGAGCGCGATAAATGGCAGATTCAACAAAACTCCTTATGAAGTGTACAATGGTCGTAAGCCTTCGATCACTCATCTTCGTGCTTTCGGTTCAACATGTTATATCCATAACAATGGGAAGTCGAAACTTAACACTTTTTTGCCAAAATCTGATGAAGGTGTTTTCCTGGGATATGGACACCCTTCTCACAAAGGCTATCGAGTGTTAAATAAGACAACTCAACTTGTGGAAATAACATGCAATGTTATTTTTGATGAGTCTACTTTAGTGCGCAGGGTTATCAAAGATCAAAAGGATAGCAATCATGAGACCAATGATGTCCATAGTCAATCAATCTTGAACTCTTTTGAAAATATGAGTATTGATCCGACTAGGTCTATGAATGATGCTAATCCAGCAACGACGCACTCAGCAGGTGACCAGACCGCTGACCAGGCCAATGATGCTAATGATCATGTTGAGGCCACCTCACCAATTTACCTGAATGATAATTTGGATATTTCGGGAATTTTTTATGGTCAAGACGATGTGGGCACTGCTGAAGATCTTGGCAAAGGAGCTACTGAGATTCCCATTCATGAGGTGCCTGTTGCTGAGATTCCAGCTGCTGAAGTACCTGCTGGAGAGGTTCCTGTTCATGAAGATCTTGTTGCAGAAGTTCTAGTTGCTGAAGAAATCCCAGTTAATGATGAACGAGTTGCTGAGCACCAGGCGAATGACGAAGGAAATGTTGTAGCAGACAACAATCTAGAAGGAGGGACAGATGCTGAAGTTCCAGCACCCATAAGACCTGCATGGCTATGTGCTCATCCTCTAGAAGATGTTCTTGGAGATGTCAATGATCCCATTTTGACGAGATAAGGGAATGCAATGCTAGCCTGCTACATATCTCATGAAGAACCCAAGAAAGTTGAAGAAGCTATACTAGATCAAGATTGGGTGAATGCTATGCAAGAGGAGCTTGCTGAGTTCACACGTAATAATATGTGGGAACTAGTAGACAGGCCAGAGCATCAAAGTGTTATAGGTACCAAGTGGGTGTTCAAGAACAAGAAGGACGAGATAGGCTTAGTAGTTAGGAATAAGGCACGTCTCGTAGCCTATGGATATAGGCAATGCGAAGGCATAGATTATGATGAGACTTTTGCTCCAGTAGCAAGGCTGGAGGCTATCAGATTATTTCTTGCGTATGCTGCACATCACGAATTTGATGTGATGCAAATGGATGTGAAAAGTGTCTTTCTAAATGGTGAGCTCAAGGAGGAAGTTTATGTTGAGCAACCACCAGGCTTCGAGCAGGGAAATCAAGTCTATAGGCTCAGGAAAGCTTTGTACGGCTTGAAGCAAGCACCGAGAGCATGGTATGGAACTCTATCTAAATTCTTGCTATCTAATGGATTTAAGAAAGGGAGGATTGATCAGACTCTCTTTTGTATCGAAGATGGAGGAAGTATTCTGCTAGTACAAATATATGTCGACGGAATAATTTATGGATCGAAAAACCAAGATTTATGTGATAGATGTCACACTTTCTCGGATTTATGTGATAGATGTCACACTTTCAAATGAGTATGATGGGAAAGATGTCACACTTTCTCGGATTGCAAGTTCAGCAGTCTAGCGAAGGAATCTTTATTCACCAAAAGAAATATGCTCGCCATCTAATTGCTAAGTACTGCCCAAAGAAGATGAAAAGTCTGCGAATTCCTATTAGCACAACGTGTATAGCTGCTCTTGAGAAGGAAGGAGAAGATGTGAATCCTACTCTCTACAGAGGTATTATTGGTTCACTGCTATACCTCACTGCCAGCAGACCAGACATATCACATGTCGTTGGATTATGCGCGAGATATCAAGCAAATCCCAAGAAGACGCATCTCGACACTGCTAAGCGGATTGTGCGTTATCTAAAATGCACAGAGGGTCTGGGGATCTGGTATCCAAGGCCCGACAGTCTAGCACTTAGTGGATATTCGGATTCAGACTTTGGAGGATGTAAGATCGATAGAAAAAACTCAGTGGTACTTGCCAATTTCTTGGTCATAAACTCACCAGCTAGTTTAGCAAGAAGCAGCACTCTGTTGCTACATCTACTACGGAAGCAGAATATGTAGCAGCTGCTAGCTGTTGTTCACAAATTTTATGGATAAGGCAACAATTACAAGATAATGGGATTCCTCCTGAATGTGTGCCGATCTACTGCGACAACAACAGTGCCATGTGCATTACGAAGAATTCGGTCTATCATTCGAGGACTAAGCATATTGATATTCGTCACCACTTCATCCGAGATCATGAGGAGAAGAAGGACATTGACGATCGATATATATGTACTGAAGATCAGATTGCTGACATCTTTACTAAGCCTCTAGCAGAGACAAGATTTAAAGAGCTTTGCATAAAGCTAGGTCTCATGGAACTAGATGATGCTTTGGATGAATGAGTTGTTATTCTCATTCTTTCTGGATTTCTTGGATATTCTAGAAGATGGAACAGAACGCATCTCAGCTCACGTTTCTTGGATACTGAGATATTTTGCTGATGATAAGTTTGCTAGGATAATAGCAGAATAGCAGATTATGCTAGAAGAATGGAGACACAGACTACACTACATATTCAGCAGGGTGGATGGTTCTGCTAGATGATGAAGCTTCTAGGATATAAGCAGAGGTGCAAACTCTGCTAGGTTCCTCTTCAATATATAAAATCTATTATGTAGTAAGCCGAGACAATAATTTGGAATTGTACTCCAACTTAATATTATCAGAAGTTGTCAATGTTTAGCATACGTATATAGATTAAGTGAAGTTGGTTTGTTAAGAATCAAAGAAATATGGCGTGTTCAGACTTCGAGTCATTCAAAATGAAAATACTGATCATTTCATATATAAATATACGGCTACAAAAAAATGGGGGTTATTTTACAAAGGATGTAAAGAAAATATGCATCTAATATGGCGGACGGGGCCTGAAGGGATAGAAGTCAGTCTCCCTGAGGTTGGAAGGGCCAGTAGCAAGGTTCGGAAACCTCTGCTCCAGGAGCTAGCTCAGAGGCATCCCGAAGGGCAGCGTCTCCCATGGAAAATTTTCGACGCAATCCCTTACGCCCTGGAACACGAATGTCGCCCAGTCAACCTCTGCACGATCATCCATGGCCATCATAGCCTTCCAGACCTCCCTGGAGAAGGTCAAGTCCTAATGGTCGAAGCAAACGACCATGTTATTGATGACGCGGAACATCACCCAATATGGAGTCCGAAGACCATCTGCAGAGGCATTTGGGTGGAACTCGTGCTAGTCAGAATGCTTCCACTTCTGCCACGCCAACCACTGTGGTGACGTTTATCCTCCATGGTAATCCCATACCGAGATAGGACCCTGGCGAAGGCTGAAGTCTGCAGCGAAGGTCTGAGGAGTCCACCTGATGAGCTAGTTCCGGAAGCTGCCATAAATAGCATTTTCCTGTACATAGCAAGTAGAAAGGAAATTTTGCAGATGTGTTTTGTGGAATGAATGGGGAGCAGAGCAAACGAATTGCTCAAGCCCATTATGGCTCAGCACAACCATTACTTCCTCCGCTATTGTGTAGTTGGATTCATATTCCGTGTACAAACCCGACACATTGAGGATGTGGTTCCTCATCACATAAAGATCGGAAGGAGAGTTCATTATTTTTTGGATAAGAAGGAAAAGGTATTTTCGAAGATATCAGGGAAGACAAGTGTTTGAAGGCAGATGAGTGAAGAACATAAGTCACTATGGTAGTGGTATTTATAGCCATATACGCCATGATGACAGACCGAAGCAAATCCTTAGAAGATCGCACTTATTATGCACGTCTCTTGGAATTCGAAGAGTCGCGGAGAGAGATGAATCGCCAGATAAGCATTGCATATCTAATCGGAGGGTGATATGATGGATTACGATCAGCCGGTGAATGGCTCAAGGCTATCATCACATTATATTTAATGTTGTATATCACACTCAACATATCTAAGAAGGTGACTATAAATTGGGAAGGGATGCCACATAGACGTTGCTAACCCATGCCAAATTGCTACATTCCACATCAGCTGACTGCTGAGTCCGAAAACCTCGGAAGCGTATATGAGAAGATTGTGGATTGCTCATTATTGTGGATTTTTAATTCGATGAGACCCGTCAAATGCATTTAATGCATACAAATGGCTGCAACGAATCAGGAGAAGCCACGACTAAAGCTATCGAGTACGTTTTGGAGTATGGGAAACCATACGGAGAGTCGCGCCTCATCTAAACTGTTGATTATACCCATTAAAGTGAAATCCTCAACTGGTGGATTAAACATCAGAAGGTATAAATTTAAATCTTCAACCTCGTCTCATTCTTTCTGGAATTCAAATTTGAAAACCCTAGCTTCTCTAAATCCTTGAAGCCCTTTCTCTCTCTCTCTCTCAAACCCATCACTTACAAAAATCCTTATTTGAAATTGATAATCCACATCCATGGCTACCAATCCTGAGTCCCCATCTTCCAAAAATCCTGAATCTAGTACTTCTACCGATTTATTTCAACCACCCACCTTCATATTCCCACCTATTATGGGATCACTGTTGCATGAGCAACATGCACCAGGCTTCACCGGCATTATGAAAAAGGAAGACATAGATGATTCCATTCCTTATAGCCAACTAGTTGTTTTGGCTCGGAAGAAAGAGCAGATGGGACATACGAAGGAGCAGAGGCGTCTCGCTCAAATCATGAAGGATAAAATTATGTACTTGCTTTTTGATAAGAATCATATCCCAGAATGGATCATGCAGATCCACGACTCCGAACTGTTGGTAAAGTATCTTTCTGCTGAGCCTGAGCATTTTCATCCCCATATGGTATCTAAATTCTATGCTAGGGCTTTAATGGACGAATCTGAGAAATCCTTCAAAACCTCCGTTTTTGGAAACATTATTGAAGTAAGTGCCGAGATTCTTGCGAAGATGTTCGGCCTTCGAAACTACGGAGAAAGGATTTCTGAATACAAGGCGAACGATATTGCGGTGATGGAAAGAAGATGGAATTTATAGAAGAAACCTGGAGAGTTAAAGGATAGAAAAGGGCAAGTTATGTCCTTCAGGGTTGCCACTCCTATCAACACCCTAAAGGAAGATTTCAAGATTCTGGCCGAATTGGAGATTAAAATGATCCAGTGCGATGCTGGATCATACTCTGAATTATCAGCCAAGAAGTATGTCGTTATGATGGCCCTGGTAGATAATATCAAAGGGAATTGGCAGAATTCTTCTACGAGCGATGGGCAGAGCATGCTCGGAAGAATGACCACATGTCCATTGATGGGACATTCTCTTCAAATGTCAATTTCGGCTTGAAGATCAGCAAATATCTGGAGATGATGTTCACCAACAAGAAGGTTGATCAAGGTGTAAAACTCCTTCCCACGGATTTCATTCCTGTCACCAAGAAAGAAGCAAAGCAATTGGATTTTAAGCGACCTCGTCAGTTGAAAGGGAAATCGAACGTGGACAAGGATAAACCCACATCTGATGAAGAGATAGATGAAAGCAGTCTGGGATACCAAGTATTAGAGACGACCATTCCTCTATCTGCTGAAGAAGTTGCTACATTAACCAAGAATGCTGAAACAGAGCGATGTTTCTAGCAAGTCGATGAGATTGAGAATCTGGGTAATCTGCCAGAGGAAAGAATAAATGAAGTGATGTCCACGAAGAAAAGCATGCGGTATCCAGTTACTCTTGGTCCCGCTGCTCTCAAAATTCCAAAGAGAAAGAGGTCCGATATTCCTTCCCCAGCAAAGAAATTAAAGAGGACACGAAGAAACCTTGTCATGTCTTCAAAAAAAGAAGAAGCAGAGAAAGTTGCAGCTGAGAAGCCAACTACTGAAGAAGTTTTGGATAACACTCCTTTATCTGCTAGGTGTCTTGAAGAACGTCTCAAAGGAGTTCGACAAACAAAAAGGAAGAGAGCTGAAGAGCTAAGGAGAATTGAAAAGAAACAATTTCAGAATACTATGGAGCAGATAAAATTAGATGCTAGAGACAGGAATTTCGAACAAGTCAAGCAGGCCAACATTGAGAGAGAAACCAAGAAAGTTGTTGATCAGTCAGCATCGACGGTCTCTGCTCAGCAATCAACAGAGAAAACATAAGAGACTGTTGTTGTTTCTAAAGGAAAGGAGAAAATGGTTCCCGTTGAGATCACATCTCAACCTATAGCTGCAGAAAAGATAGTGCCTGAAGAGGAAGCTCTATCTGATGAAGCTTTTACTCAAATGCTTCAAGAAGGAGCCTTCAATGACAAATCCGCACCTAAAGGCAGAGGGTGTGTTTCTATTAGAGAACCCTCTAAAGATGTTGAGTCTTCCCATTCACAGCGTGTTGAGAACGTTGCTACCAACCTTGAAAGTGCTACTGCTGAGGTGAGTATCACTCTTACTAACCTTGCGGAAGAAACCCATGGAATTGCAGAGACTGCTGAAGATCCAACCGATGAGACAGCAGAGACTCAACTGGATCCTGGATTTGCTGATGCTTGGCTATCTGAAACCGACTCTGAAGGAGAATCTCGGATGTTTATGATGCCAAAACCTTAAGGAAGAAGTCTGCTGGAACAAATGAAGCATACAGGGTTCCACTCGTAGGCCTTCCTGGTCCAAGGTTTAAGTTTCGGAAAGTGGCCATGTTATGTGCACCCACCGACCCTATGGATGAGGTAAATTCCGATCTCATCCCCATGGATTTTGAAATTGAGGATTTTGTGACACTTGAAGTTGAGAGAGACATTGCCAATGTCTTCTATATTGAGTTTGATGAGACCACGCCCGGAAGAAAGAAGCTTGCAGATGAATTCAGACGATGGAAGAAATATGATTACATCATGTATCAGCTGTCCTTTGAAGAGAAGCTGCTCATGTTTATCAGCAAGGGAGCAAATTTCTGGAGAACAGAGGAAGTCTGGGCAAACAATTGGATTGATCAGGTTGCTGGAGCGAAGCAATTCACAGATAAACAAGTCTTTGCTCGACTTCGTGCTATTAAGGCTCACGGACTTATTTCTCGTTCACCAATGCCCCTATCAACTTATGGTCCTATAAACATGTCAGATGCTAGAATTGAGGTTTCAAAGCGTCAAGCAAGCGCAGCTGCCGCATATCATCGCTGTGAAGCAGAGTACAAGAGAATTAAGAAAGAGAGTATGAAATTAAGGATGGAAGCTGAAAAGGAAGATGTAGAAGAGAAAGAGCTTGGGAATGCTGATCGATGGCTTTTCCATTGACTCACCATGGACATTGAAGAGCTCATTCACAAAGAACTCGAGTTTGCCCAAATCATGGATGGAGCACAGCGCATTCTGAATGAGGAAGTCATTTACATGACTGCGCAACAAAAATTATTAGAAGATAAATTAGCCTCAGAAGTTGCTGAACGTGCTACCGCGGATCAAATCAGAGACATTGAATCTGCACAATGCTCATTTCGTGAGGAAGCAATCTCTCAGGCAGAGCATGGCGAATCACATACTCAAGGTCTTGAGATTTTTGTTCCAGAGTCTGCTGATATGATTGTAGATGGTGAAGATGGTTGAAATCATTCCATAGCAACAGGAACTGAAATGGTTGTCCCTGATACCCCCATTTCTGCTGAGCCCGTGCAAGTAAACCTTCAGTCGTACGTGGCTTCTCTGATCAACACAGCGTTCAACCAATGTGACATTCAGCAAGCCCAAATAGTTGAAGAGGTCCGGAAGGAGATTGCTGATGTACGTGGAGCAGTCTCTGAAGTTCATTCCTCTGTAACTGAGGTTCAGCAAACGGTTGGTCAGGTTAAGGAGAGGATCACGCACGTGGAAGAAGCCATCTCTACGGTACAAACAAGTGTGGTCACTCTTCAAGTTGATCATGACGAGCACAAGTCCTTTTCAACCACTGTTTTGGATGCGCTCAAATTGGGGGAAAAGCAAAGGATTGCTGAGGAGGCTAAGATTAAAGCAGAGAAAGAAGAGCTAGCGCGGAAGGAAAGGGAATTCCTACAGACCATGCTAGAGAGGAGAATGGAGTTAGAAGCTAAGCAGAGAGCAGATCATCAAGCACGCATGGAGAAACTCATGACTTTGACAATGAAACGGGTCGATGATCTTGAGAAGCCAAAACCTCCACCAGATGCCCAGAGTTAAAGTCGTTTATCTCTTTGCTTACAATCTGTACTTTTTCTGTTTCTACTTTTGCTGTCTCTGAATGATTTCATTGTACTCATTTTTTCAAAAACATATAAGAAATCATCAGATTTTTGACAAAATTTCACTGTCCACTTCTGATTTTCCGAGTGCGTATATTAGTTGACATACACTCTTCGTGTATTCAACAAATTTGAATGTGGATGTTATGCTGATTGGCTGGTAAATGTCTGCTATTCTTAAAAGATGCTAGGATTTCTAGCATATTATACTTGCAGCATTTATTTGTGTATTGTTAAGAAAGAATATTTCCTAGCATATTTTGAGGGGGAATTTTATTTAAAACCAATCATTTTGCTAAAGACTTTAAGTCGGTAAAATTCTGATATAGTTTGTCTAGTTAAAAAATTGTAATCCTCAGATCTTTATCTACTGAGTCTCAGCAATCGATAGTAGGCTTTGATCGCACCAAAAAGGGGGAAATTGTTGGTAATCATTTTTTAATTCTCCCTTTAGGAAAATTTGTAATAGGTTTTGTTGAATCAAAGTCTTAGCTTTTGGTTGATCATTGCTGAATTCTAGCATAGTCTAGCAACTCTTGTAATCTCCTGTATAGGGTGAATATTGAGTTGTAATAGAATAGGTTGCTAGAAGCACTTCCAGCAAACAAAGCTAAAGAGGATGATTGCTAAGGCGTTAGTAATCATAGCTAAAAGAAGAGACTGCTAAAAGATATCTACTCAGCAGTCGAAAGAAGATTAGCAGAATGCTTAAAAAAACGAACATTTGCTATTTGTCAAATTGTAGCAGAATACTGAAGGAGTCAGCATCTACTAGCATATAGCAGATTTCTAAAAGAGATAGCAATCAGAAATCAAAGGAATCAAGTACTAAACTTTGCTGAGGCGTCAACAGTCAGATACTAGCAAAAGCAGACTACTAGAAAAGGCTAAGCAATCAAAAGGACTAGCAGATGGCTCTGAGATTGCTTAGCAAGGCGTAATAGCTATCAACGAATGCTATGCTCCCGTTCTGACAGAAGTAGATAGAACGGCCAAAGCTTTCCCAAAGTAGTTTGGAAAGTACATGAACAACGCCAAATGCGATTGGACAAGTCAAATCATTCTTGGACAAAAGATCCATTGTGTCTAACGAACATGGAGATTCAAGTGCAAGTGACGTTTACTTATTCCGCTGCATTTCGTGTTTCTGTTTGAACACGACCACTCTGATAAATCAGGACTAACATATGATGATTCACCCATTAACCTAGTCGGATCAATCGGTTCTGCTTCGAAAGTATTCATGTCCGAAAGTCCATTGACATCATTGGTTTCATGAGATTCGTCTCTTTGACTTCTCATGGTCCTGCGCACTAAAGTAGATTCATCAAAAATAATATTGCATGTTATTTCCACAAGTTTGGTTATCTTGTTAAGCACTTTGTATCCCTTGTGAGATTGATGTCCATATCCTAGGAAAACTCCTTCGTAAGCTTTGGGAGAGAAAGTACTTAACTTTGATTTCCCATTGTTATGGATATAACATGGTGAACCGAAAGCACGAGGATGAGTTTAGGAAGGTTTACGACCATGATATATTTTGTAGGGAGTCTTGTTGAAGCGAAGATTCAATCCCCTTCGATTCTGCGTGTAGCAAACATTCATTGCAGCCTCTCCCCAACATCTTTGGCTCAGATCTGTATCTGCAAACATTGTTCGCACAACCTCTTTGAGAGTCTTGTTTCTTCTTTCTGCTAGACCGTTCTGCTGAGGTGTTCTTGCAGTAGACTTTCATGTCCTATCCCAGAGTCGGCGTAGAAGTCTATCAATGCTCAGTTACAAAATTTTGTACCATTTTCAGATCTTATTCTTTTCACGGTGAGTTCCTATTGGTTTTGTACTCGAAGTATCAGTTCTGGTAGAACGATCTTCACTTCGTCCTTGCTTTTGAGTAGTCTCACCCATGTGTACCTAGAGTAATCATGAATAACAACCAAAGTATATTGTTTGTTACCTACAGTGGGTGGAGTCACTGGGCCGAATAAACCCATGTGCAACAGTTCAAGAATTCTATTCGATGTGGCCTTTTTCAGATTGGATCTGAAGGACGCCTTGGCTTGTTATCCTTGTTGACAGTCTCTGCATTTTCCTTCCTTCTTGAAGGTCCTGCAACAATGTTATTCTTGGCAATATAATTGATAGTCTTTAAGTTTAGATGCGTTAGCCTTTTTTGCTATAGCCAGTTTGCCTCTTCTTTGATGAATGCTATGAAGCATGATGCTTGTTGACCACTTTCCCAATCAACAATATAGAGTCCTACTTTCCTGATTCCTCTAAGCTTTACGTCTCTAGTGGTCCTATCAGCAACTTCACAACCTGTATCAAAGAAGGAAACAATATATCCATTTTCACTTAGCTGACTAATGCTCAGTAGATTATGCTTTAGACTATCAACGAGGGTCACATTGATTATTCACATTCCATTCAGCCCGATGCACCCTCTTCCGATTACTCTAGCCTTTGAGTGGTCACCAAATGAGACTGAAGGTCCTATGAATTTTTTAAGTTCTGTGAAGATCTCTTCATCTCCAGTCATGTGACCTGAGCATCCACTGTCTAGGATCCTTTCTGTTAATTTTCTTGATGTTTTTCTTCCTGAACCTTGTTCATGCAAAACAAAGAAGTTATATTTTTGGTACCCGATCAATTACGGGTCTTGCAGGATTAGTTTTCTGGATCATTCCTTAGGTAATCCAGACCTTCGTGATTTTGATATTTTGTTTGTCATCCTATTTTACTGCCCTTCCGTTCCTATTGGAGTAATATCTTGACTTAGCATAGGAATGTTTGGTAGTGTGTTGAGGCATTGTTGTCCTTTGAGAATGTTTTGACTCAGACCCTGGCCTCAAGTAGTTGTTCCAGCTACTAGGTGTGTATGCTGGCTTCCTTGCAATCTCAGCAGATTGCTTAGCGTTGCTAGAATTCGTATGAACCTTCCTAGCAGATGGAACGATCTGCTGGGTTGCATACACAAACATTGCTAGCCTTTTCTCAGCAGGCTTGTACTTATGTCTTTGCTGAGCAATCAGCTGAGGGATGTTAGTTTGCCAACATTTATGCTGAGCAATATTAGTTGATTTAACGTTTTCCCTCTTGCCTTTTCTAGCTAAATGTTGAATCTTTCCGCTTGCTGGGACAAAGGTAATCCTTTGAGATTAGCTTGATTCAACATTACAAGTATTTCCTTTATTAAAAACTATTCCAGAGAAGTTTTACGAACTTCTTTGACCGCTAAAAATTTCATCTAAATCTCTCGTGCTTTTTGAAAATTAACACTAACACATAGTTTGCATGGAGTTTTTGGTTTTCAAAGTTTCATTCTCCAGTTTTAAAATATTTAGCTTTTCATTCAAGGAGATGAATTTTGTTTTCAATTTTAAAAGTTCCTCGTCTGCTGACCTAGATTATTCCATCTCACTTGTCAAAACGGAAAGCTGAGATTTCAACAAGGAATTCTCTTTTATTAGAACATCCTTCAATGCATGAATTTTAGAAAATTCTTTTTCTAAAAACTCTATAGTTATTTCGTCTAATTCTGAGTAATATGAATCAGCAGTATCATGCATATTATCAGAAATAGATGTAATAGACAAATAGAAGTTGTTACCTTGCTTCTTGTAACAGCTAGAGTTGATTCTCCTGTCTGCTCTCTATTGATGTCGGCCATGAACAACATTAAAGCATCCTCCTCATCTTCTGATAAATAATTTTTGTCGTCATAATGCGGGATGTCTGGTAGTTCTGTCCTTGTCAGTAAGGCTTTGGTGACAGCCTTTGATGCTCGCCTTTTGAACAACTTTCTCAATCTTTCCATTTTTTCTGGATCTACTCGTGGGCATTCAAACTTTAGATGATCTGAGGAATTACATTCATAGCATGTTCTTTGTGCTTTCTTGACATTTCTATTGTGTGTTGGTTGACATTGTTGAAGTTCTTTCTTCTCCCATTTGGCTTTCAAAAGCATCTTTTGAAACCTTTTCATTTGTTCTTCTAGTTCGCTGATTGAGTATTCTGCTTCCTTTCCTTGAGATCCACTGATGGATGGAATATCCTTTATCGAACTGGATTGGGCTGGTCGATCTGAGTGGAATGGCCTCATAGTTTTCCAGTTCTGTCCGTCTCTTTTCCCGAAGAATGCAGCATCCTCAACAGGTTCTTCAATGGTTACTGAGGCACGAACAACTTCATTTTTGTTGATTTGCGTGATGTCCCATTTGTGCGCCTTTAGTTGGTCAAACACTTTGGTGCTGATTGCTGACAGATCTTTTTCCTTTAGACTGGTCACTTTGACAGACAGTCCTTCTTTGGCAGTCTTGAGAGAATCTTTGAGTTCATGTCGGGAAGCTCGTACGTTCTTCCCAACTTCTTTAACTCAGCTACAATGGTGTTGAATCTTGCCTCCTTATCTTTGATGTATTCACCTAAAATCAAATGAAAGGATTCATACCTGTCTACCCATTGTTGTAGCTTATTTTTCTTCATCTGATCTGTTTCCGTACTTATAGTGCCAAGAAAATTCCACATTTCTTTGGCATTCTCGTACTCCAATGTTTCCACCATTACTGTAGGTGACAGGACACCTAATATTAACTCCATGGAAACGTAGTTTAGTTGATCACGAACTCGTTCTTCTTGAGTCCATTCCTCAAATGGCTTCTCACCATTATGGCTGGTCCTGTTATGTCTTCTCCAACCCTTGTCTTTATCTTTTGGATCTTAATTAGCTCTTTTTTGATCATTTTCTTCATCTCGGGATGTACATTCATCATTGTGATCAACGACCACTTTTTCGAGGTAGAGTAGGATTCTGGAGTGAACTTTGCAAGCTTCGGGTTGTTCGCCATTGCTTTGAACCTGAGCTAAAAATAGAAACACAGATATGCAAGGAAAATGTGGATCTGTTCCTAAGCGACTCAGAAGCAGCTAGTTTGTAAAGACCCACCGCTCTGATACCACTTGTTGGTCCCCGATCAGAGTGTATTGTATGCAGCGGAAGTATTAAATCAATCTTGCAATTATCTTGCTAAGGTCTCGACTTAGCAAGTGTTTATCAAAAGTGTTTTAGCTCGATTATTCATTAAGTTAACTTGTAGTTAATACTACAACACTTGATGTGTTGAGTTTTAAATACACGAATGCACAATATAACGAAATAAAGCAGTAAGGCAACAAATATTTATGGTGGTTCGAACAACTGTTCTACGTCCACTCTTCAGTCCTCTGACTGAAAATTCACTAAAGATTGTTTACAAGGTCAGGCCTGATCTCTAACGTTGAGCAGCTCCTCCGTTTGGTCAGCGCACCTTCAAGCACCTCGATCTCCAATCTTCAACTGGTGTCACGCCGTAGAGTGAGAAAAAACGTCCCTTCTCCTTGGACGTCGACTATTGGGAGTTTTATTGTTCTTCCTAGAACCTATCCTTGTGTTGGCGTTGCCCGTAAGAATCACTCTTGCCGAGCAATCGTGACTGCTAGACTCTTTCCAGAGTAAAAAGAATCACAAAGTAACCTTGGAAGCTTAACTTTGCAGGTCTCGAGCTTCAGATATGATAGCTTGTGGGAAAGCTTCAATCAAACACTAGCTCAGATGAGTTTGCGTAATGTAGAGAGTGGTTTAGATGTCTTCTTGTTACCTTTGTTCGTAGACATTCGCGAACCTTTGAATCAGGTTAGGATGACACCTATTTATAGGTGAAGATTCAAACGGCGATTTGAATCATATCTGTTAGACTCAAAGGCATTGCTCACCTATCTGTGTTCTTCTTTTTTCTACAGTGGTCAGAAACTCTTCAACTCTTCTCGTCTCTGATTGGCGTAGCTTTTATCTGTAGACGTCTTTGTCAGAACAAATCCTTTTAGCTTAAATCTGAAACCTCCTTTGTGTCTGTTGATTTTTCTATCCTCTAATTCGTCGGGTTTCCTTGTGATTTGGATCCTTCTGATTTATGACTTCAATGTCTTTCTTGATTGCTGACGGACATTTGCTGGCTCTTTTCATACGACTTGTATCTTAGCAGTCTGTGCTAAGATCTTGTAGCATTTTGTTGGAGTTACTTCTTCAGCATTCTTGTAGCATTCCTTCGTATTGCTAACCTTGTAATCTTCAGCTCTCTTAAGCAATCATCTAGTCTGCTGATTCCTTCAACATTCTTTATTCTTCTTCTTTTCTTGATGTATTACAACTCGAGTATATATTTCCTATACAGGACTTTTATATTCGACTCGATACTGAGTTGCTAGAACTTTGATGCACCAAAACATATGACGACATGATTCAACAACAAAGAGGGTTCAGTATATCTAACAATATTCCTAACACTCATTCATATATCAATAAGAATGCCACATCTCACTGTTGATCCCATTAATAAATAAAGATGTACCCACACATCAAGTAGCTAGGATAAGCTCACTTATGAATTGATGTGTCGCAGCCTAAATCGACAGCATATCTAGGAACTGTCTCAGCGGTGATACTGTTTATATCTCGCTAGGTAAAATGATTCATATGATCATCTGTGATATCCTACACACCATATGATCTTCCTTATAGGTGAGATAATAGGATATTATAGTTCCTATCGTATGTTTGTTATATAAGATAGAGACTATGTTGATGTAACACATTTACGAAGACCAGTGTATCAAAAGAACAAAATTTATCATAAATGTTTTTAGTATTCAATCCCAACAATGTCCCACTTATACTCAAAGCATTAGTACCATTACGTTATCATAGTATCAAGTGTGTCCATATCAGACCTAGCTTATTTACACGTTTATCACCTTGCGGTCGTCTTTACCTACAGATCAAGACTATAAGCGTGATCCTCATAAGTCCTCTATGGTAAATATAATGTAAATAAATATTCTAGACCTTTCATGTCAATTGCTCTTGCTTTATACACTTCGCCTCTTATCACGATTTCTCCTATGATGTGGAACTACATATTCTATGTGTTTCACCACATTGTGTAACATGTGTACCCTTGAGTTTGCCATTGCACCAGCATGATCACAATACTTTGTTATTCTATTTGGAAAAACTAGAATACACACTCTGGAGGACAACATCGAAACTAATGAAGTTGTTACACACTCAGCCTTCATACCGGAATTCGCAACATACTTCTGCGTTCGATTCTTATAACTCCTCCTCCAAGGCCAACAGGGCACAATTATAACCGAATGTGCTTGTCCAGGGTTGAATAGATATCTATTTAGCATGCCTATAGCTTTATCGATATCTCACTTCGTTGATCTCCATAAAGAAAAACCCTTTCATGGTATTATCATGAAACGAGTCACCACAGAATCAATTTAAGTGACTTGAGACACCTGAACATCATTTCTTGTGTTCACACAAGACTTTAATCCAAAGGATGTTCCTGAATCTCATATGTCCTAATTCTAAAATTGTTCTGATAACCATCTCTTTATGACTGACAATATCTTCACACCCAAATCTTGCATGTATTAAGTGGATTTCGACTCAAATGGAGCGTGGAGAGCTGAAAGGGGTGGAACAGAGCCAAATTTTGACCTAGATGGCTTCCTTTTGGTCAAAATGGCTTGATTTTGGTCGAGATGAAACAATCTCGATCGAAATCCATACTTAGCCATATTTTTAGCAATCAGAATTGTACCAAATTTCTGTCAAAATGAAGCTAATTTCGGTCGAAATCGACCGAGAAAATTCAAAGAACTGAAGTTGTAGACCATTTCGGGTGAAATGAATTTATTTGGGGAAAATTTAGGCTCGAGAACTAATTGTGAAAAGCGAGAAACACGAATCTAAGGGGGACTTTTGGCAATTTTGAAAGACAACCAGACAAAAATTAGACAGTTACTCACTTCCAACCTCCTCCAAACTTCTCTAAACACTAAATTGATGGAGAATCAAAGCCAAATCTATCCAATTAGGTGCCAATTGAAGAAATTTATTAAGATCCAATCAAGGAGATCAACATTTTGGGAAATTTCTTATTTCAACCATACTTTGTAATGGCTTCTCTTACCTTTGTAATTGAATTGAGCCTATTCCAATGTATGAGTGGCTAAATCCATCTAGGATATTGGTTGAACAATGTATTGAATCTTATGAATTGAATGAATGTTTGTTTACTTTCACTTAGGCAATTGTAACATACTAGAACTTTTTCATACTCAAGTGATGTAGCCTTTAACCGATTACTTGATTGATTGGCATCAAAATTGCAGCCTTTAAACGGATCTAGATGTCGTGCTTTGTATGTTTGTATGCAGGTTTTGATCTAATCCTTGTGCAAAGATAGCTTGTAGGTCAATAATCCACGAGCCATTGGGAGTGAGATAGGATTTAATAGCGTCTCACTTGAGAATTTTATTTTTATAAGGAAAAGGACTTGAGAGCAAAGAAGGCAAAATTGGAGAATGATCAAGCTAGAAGTTCTATGAAGGAGTTATTTTTTTCTGAGTGAGTCATGGGCTCATGAGCAAGGTATGAACTCCAGATTCGCTCCTTTTTTATTACGATTGAAAGAAGAGAGGTATGAGAGTCAAGCTAACGACTTTAAACAAGCTTTTGTTGGGAGACAATCCAATTTATCTTTGTTTTCTTGTTGATTTGCATATTTTTATTTTGAATAAATTCTTGTTAGTTTTTAGTTTGACATGTCAGAGTTGGTAATGGTAGATATTGTATTTAATGGGGGATGAATAATCTTGGTTGATGAATTTGCAGGAAAATGGAGGTTTGGTTGTGAAAAGTCGAAGTTTGGAGGTTCATTTCGCTCGAGTTAAAGAGGTCTCTGTCGAGAAGGGGCAGGGGAGCTAATTACAGATAGAAATTTCACCCTGGATTAGAACATTTTGCCAAAGATCTTCCAAATTTCACCTGAAATGGAGCCAGTGCCTTGTCCATTTCGGTCGAAATCGATCGAGATTGAATGATTGAGGGACAGAGCCCCGTTTCGACCAAACCTACACATCTGGGTCAAAATCTAACGCGTTTTAAAAGAAAATTAGGGCTAATTTCGCCCCAAACATCATTCTCTCAAAATTTCTTCTTCCCGAACATTAATTCTTGTTTAAAACGTACATTTCGTGCAAAATTTAAGTTTAATTGTTAGCCATAACCAGCAAAAGAGCGCGAGGGAGTCAACAAACCCCAGGAATTCATCATCCCTCCATTTTTTATGATGAGGAGTTTGTTAGATTCAAAATTATGGTGGAGAAGAATGTAGTTGGGTTGAGATATCCTTGTGGGGACATATTTGAGACTCTTGAGTTGAAAGATAATGTTTGAAATTTGCTAAATAAATCTTGGGTGGAAGAAATACTTTGCGTCGGTGGTAGTGATGAAATGCTCCAGGAACGTTCCTTTTACCGCTGCTATTAAGGTTAGAGGATAACAATTTATTTTGAATAGACAAGAATTAGATGCCATTATGGTTGTGATGCAAATGCTAACTTTATTCCGAATGACTTGAATGTTGCTGGTTTTTGGGAGAAAATTTTTGGGGTATAAAACTGAAGGGACTTTTCTTGCTATGTTAGATAAAGTCTCTTTGATAAAAAAAACCCCATTACTTGGTAGATTCATAAAGTTGTTGCTGGTTCGGTGTCGGGGTGGTATGAATCTAGAAATGTTGTTGTGGATGAGATGTATATGTTGTATGCAATGATGCATGGGTTAAAGTTTTCAATAGGTGGTATGGCTATGGATGCATGAAGGCGTATGGCTAGTTAGAAAACTCCGTCAATTTGTTGTAGAGGATTGTTTACTCCAATTTTCAGGAATTTGAATATTCCCTTGAATGGTCCATTTGCTCCTGGTCTTCCGTTGGATATTACTTCATTGATTGCTTTTATGGTTTTTGTTCCAGGAGGTCCAGGATCGTATTTGTAAAAACTTGGGGAACACTACCTTTTGATGGCTTGTGTTGTGAAAATATTCCTTGATTTATGTTGAAAATCTCCCTTTAGGATCAAATTGTAAAGGTTTTGTTGAATCAAAGCCTTAGTTAGTTTGGTCGATCATTGCTGAAATATAGATAGTCTAGCAACTCTGTGTAAAGTTCTGTTTAGGAAATATTTCGAGTTGTAATAGATTATAGAAGTGCTTGCAGAAGGCTACTGAAGGATTCAGCAGTTGAAACGAAGACTTCGGAAATTCTGGATGCTAGGAACGTTCTCAGCAGTCAAGCCGGTTGCTAGAGAAGTCAGCAGACAGAAATGACTGCTAAGGAGATAGTAGACAAAGTGCTAAGACGAATTATTGCTAAAGTGCTAGCAATCATATGCTGAAAGAAGAGACTGCTAGGAGTATTTGTTCAGCAATCCGCAGTAAAGAAATAGCGGAATGCTGAAGTAGTCAACATTCACTATTCGCTCAGGAGATTGCTAGAAGCTATAGCAATCAGGAAGCAAGATATCAAGTCATAGCAGAATGATGAAGGAGTCAGTATTCGCTAGTACTTAGCAGATTGCTGGAAGAGCTCAGCAATCAAAAGGCTTAGCAGATCGTTCCCAGCATTCTCGGATAGATGCTAAGAAACAAAATATCCAACAACGATCACTAATACTACCATTCTGACTAAATGTACAACCAAGGACGAAAGCTTTCCCGAAGTAGGTCGAAAAGCACTGTACTACGCCGGAAAGGACCGAAAAAGTAGAAACTCTTTTGGACAAGGAGGACCGTTGTGTCTAATTGGTCTGGAGATTCAAACTTAGAATCTCCAGATATAAAAAAGAAGTCCAAACAAGAGAGAACCCCCCAGTTACGACTACTACTGCTCTACTACAACACAACTGAAAATCGCAAGAGATACCTTTTACAAGCGAACAAAAGCAAAAGAGAGTAGTCAGTTGAGAGCTCCTTAAAGAGAAGAATTCAAAGCTCTCAACAACTGTAGTGTCTCCCTCTTTGAATATCTGACACTACCTTGAAGAGATTCCTTGACTTTGCTCAAGAATCTAATCATTGGGATACCTTCCATCCTAGGAAGCATCCAGCAGTCACATCTCTGAAAAGAGATTGACTCCGATGGGCTGTAGCCAAAACCCAGAAAGTTCGGAAGGAACTATAAAGCATCCATTGCAGTAAGGCTAAGTTTTACGAAGGTGCGCCCTTGACTTAACTGCAGCTGCCGACCAGAAAGATCCAAGTAAGGGAGGATATCTTTTTAGTGAATTCTCAGTGTTTGACTGAGGAGTGGACATAGATTTTTAAGGATCGAACTACTATAAACCTTGTGTTCTTGTTACTGTTTTATTGTTTCTGCTTGTCGATTTAAAACCTAGCAACCTCAAGTTGCTAGAGTATATCTCTGAAACAATCTAACATCTACCTCGAGCTAAGTATTTGGAAAATAAACTAAGTGCAAGTAACTTTAATATTCCGCTGCATTTGCTAAGTGGCTTTCGACTGCTTATCTCGACTCTGATCAGGGACCAACAAGTGGTATCAGAGCAGGAGGTCGTAGGACTTACTGCTTCTGAGTTGCTTTTGACCAGATCTATGTTTTCCTTGCAATGTTTTTGTTGTTTAGCTCGGGAACACAAAGCTTGCGAAGATGAACCATACTCTTCCCAAGTATAACAAGGAGAAGTTCAACTCATGAAAGAAGATGGCCACCATCCACCTCCAAAGTATACATCCGGAGATGGTGGACGTTCTCTCTAAGGGGCCCATAAAGATCATGAAGCCTAATTTTTTCGTCGGTCCATTTGTTGAGGGGCAACCAAGACCACCTCCTATGGTCGAGAAGACGTTCAATGAATGGACGGTCGAGCACAAGAAAAGAGCTCAGCTAGAATATCTAGCAAAGAAGCTCATACTAGACTGTCTACCCCCGTTGATGGCAGACAAAGCTCTAGATTTTGATACAGCTAAGGAGATGTGGGACTTTGTGTGCGCATCTTCCTAGGAGACAGACCAAATGAATCGAAACAAACTCCAGGTAGTTGTTGATAAATATGAGTCTTTTTCTATGCTTGCAGGTGAATCCATTCAAGCGATGGAAGAAAGATTCAACACCATCGTTGGAGAGCTCCGGAACTTGGAAAAGACATATGATAACAGAGAAATGAATAACAAGATCATTTCAACACTCTTTCCAACGAGTGATTGGTTTGTGAAGATGACGAGTCTGAGTGAGAAAGACCGCAGCAAAATGTTTACATCTGAGGTATTTGCTCAACTTAAAGCTCATGAGTTTATTATATAGCAATCAAAAAAGAATGAAGCAGCTGCTGCTCAAACTTCGTCATCAAACGCTGTACCCCCGGAGGACAAATCATATTTTGCTAAGAATGATGCTGGAAGGTGGAAGCAAAGGAAGCCCTTCCACAATAATAAGAGATCTGCACCAGCTTCACCAGCGGAGGAGATTGCCTTAACCTCAAGCTCACAACATGTAGATCTCAAAATTAGTGAGCTCGAAGAGCAGATGAAAAAGCTTGAAAAACTCAATCTAGAAGCTAAAGCAGAGAATGAGGCCAATGAAGCTAAGCTCACATCATCCTAGGACGTGCTTCGAATGCAATTCGCCAGATCATCTAAAGCACAAGTGTCCAAAGGTGAGCAAGGAGGAAAGAGAGCGCCTCATGCCAAGATTTGAGAGCAGAGCCGTCAAAGCAGTCACTCAAGCGCTGCTAACCAGGACAGAGGTGCCCGACATCCCTAACAATGATGAGGTGTACTATTCATCAGAAGAGGATGATGAGGAGGCCGTGCTGGTCTTGATGGCAAATATTGTTGATGATCAAGATGCTGAAGCTGAGCAGAATGCTGAGTCGGCTCTAGCAGTCGATACTCAAGAGGTACATTCTATTAGCATTTCTAGTTCAGCAATCATGCATAAATCGGAGGATTCTACTTTAGATTCCGAGGATGATTATCTCACTAAGCTTTCCGTAGAGTTCTCAAAGATGTACTCTATAAAAAATGCTATTGTGGGAGAGAACAACTCACTCAAAAACAAAGTTACATCTTTGACCAAGGAAGTCGAAAGACTAAGGTCTGATAGTGAGGAGCTTTTAAAACTCAAAGCTAATTACTCCAAGCTTGCTGAAAATTTTCAAATTATTGAAAAAGAGAATCTAGCTTTGATGAATAAACCTAAGGAGGATTGCAATTGTGCTTACACATCCAGCAAGACAGTTCTAAGTGTCATTGTTAGCCAACAAAGAAAACATTCAGATAAGTCTGGATTGGGTCTTGGTTGTGTTGAAGCCGTAAGAAAATCCCCTAAGGACGTTTTGAGTAAGAATGCTGAATTTTCTAAGAAGAAAAAGATTTTATTCATTTCTGCTGGAAAAGTCAATGCTGAGAAAGGTAAGACAATTGCTGAGTCGTCAAATGCTAAACAGAAGGATTGGCGTAGCAAGCATGCATCTGCTGGAACTCAGCAAAGAACCCAGGCTAAGCATGCATCTGTTGGATCTCAGCAGAGCACCCAGAGGATGTCTGCTAGGCCACACTCAGCAGTGTCCAGGATAAATGCTGAGCATTGTGCATCGAATGCTAGGATAGCATATCCTACCTTTAATAAGGGCAAGCAGGTTGCATACCATGCTGTAAGACCACAGTATCCTAAGTACACACCACATAGGAGGAACACCTATGTGAGGCCTGAGTCTATCCATTTTCCTTTCAAAAGGACTATGAAGGCTAAGCACACTACTCCACGTCGTTCTAATTATGCAAAGTTTACATATCCAAGGAAGGTCGAGAAGGTTCCTAAGGGTGATGTCAAGAAGAAAATATTGAAGATTAGCAAGATGTGGGTTCCAAAAGGGACCATGATCCACGCTAATCCTTTAGGACCCAATGCTAAGCGGTACCCTAAACAATATTGCTAATTTTTGCAGGAACAGGATCCAAGAGCGAAGACATCAGGAATGTCAAATGAATGGATCCTAGATAGTGGCTGCTCAGGCCACATGACGGGGCGAGAAGAATTATTCTCAGAACTTCAAAGAATTTATGGCCCCACAGTCATGTTGGGCGATAATAGCAAAGGTCGAGTGATTGGATCAGGATGCATTGAGCAAGATGGAATGAGAATCATCAACGTTGCTCTCGTCTCCAACCTCAAGCACAATCTACTGATGTGAAATTGTTGACAGTGCTACAGGTGAAGTGAAGCTCATAGGCATCCGCAAGGGTGGCCTATACACTGTTGATTGGCAAAAGCAGCCAACAACATTCATGCTTCGTAGCATTCATAAGGAAGAGACAAATTGGCTATGGCATAAGAGGTTAACTCATCTAATCTTTAAAACCATTAACCACCTAGCCAAGCACAATCTTGTTTTAGGATTGCCTGAGGCAACCTTCAGAAAGGAAGACGTGTCTAAAGCTTGCCAGCAAGGGAAGCCGACAAAGGCATCCTTCAAGACAAACCCGGAGAAGGCCACTTCTGAAAGAATCCTTGAACTTTTGCACATGGATCTATTTGGCCCAGTCACTCCAGCCACTGTAAGTAAAAAGGTTTATACTCTTGTGGTTGTTGATCACTTTTCCAGGTATACGTGGGTCAGACTGATAAGGACCAAGGATGAAGTAAAGCTCATCCTTCCAGAGCTGATCCTCAAGGAGCAGAATAGCAAAGAGGTCACCGTCAAAAGGATTAGATCAAACAACGAGACTGAATTTTGCTATGGCATTCTTATGGATATTTGCGTAGAAGCTGGAATCGGGCATGAGAAATCCACTGCTAGGACTCCCCAGCAGAATGGTCTAGTAGAGAGAACGAACAGGACCTTGAAGGAAGCAGTGCGGTCGATGCTAGCCGACTCTGGTCTGAGTGGAAAGTATTGGGGCGAAGCAGTCATGACTGCATGCTACACTTAAAATAGGAGTGCAATCAATGGAAGATTCAACAAGACTCCTTATGAAGTGTCTAACGATCGTAAGCCTTCTCTGACTCATCTTCCTGCTTTTGGTTCGACACGTTATATTCATAACAATGGGAAGTTGAAACTTAACACTTTTTCGCCAAAGTCTTATGATGGTGTTCCTTGGATATGAACATCCTTCTCACAAAGGCTATAGAGTGTTAAACAAGACGACTCAAGCTGTTGAGATAACATGCAATGTTACTTTGTATGAGTCTACTCTAGTGCGCAGGATTATTAGAGAGAAAAAGGAAGAAAATCATGAGACTAATGATCTCCATGGTCAATCTATCTAGAATTGTTTCGAAAATATGAGGATTGATCTGACTAGGTCGATGAATGATTGTGATTCAACTCAGGTGCATTCAAAAGGTGATCAAACTGTTGAACCGACCGATGATGCTAAAGATCATGCTGAGGCCACAAACCAAATTTATCTTAATGATAATTTGGAGATTCTGGGATCGCTCGAAGAAGAAGATGAAGAAATCCCAGATCAAGGAAGAGTTGCTGAAGGAAGATTGGGCGTTGCTGAGGAGATCATCAAGGAAGATACTGAAATTCCAGCTAGGGAGTTTCAGAATGCTGATGTTCAGAATGCTAAGATTCCTGTTGCTGCGATGCTGAAAGCTGAGGTACAGAATGTTGAACCTCAAGTGATTGCCGAGGAGAATTTTCTAGCAGGGAACAATTCAGCAGGCGATGCTAGCAATGCAACCCCAACAACCAACAATCCAAGACCGAGATGGCTATGTGATCACCCCCTAGATGTTGACATTGATGACATCAATGATCCAGTAAGGACACGGCAAGGCAATGCGATTCTAGCGTGTTATATATTGCATGAAGAGCCTACGAAGGTTGAAGATGCTCTACAATCTCCAGATTGGGTGAATGTTATGCAGGAAGAGCTAGCAGAGTTCACACGCAATCATGTCTGGGATCTAGTAGACAGACCCGAGCATCAAAACTTTATTGGAACAAAGTGGGTTTTCAAGAACAAGAAGGATGAATCAGGAGCGGTCATCCAAAATAAAGCGCGTCAAGTAGCCAAAGGATACATGCAATGCGAAGGAATTGATTATGATGAGACATTTGCTCCAGTAGCCCGACTTGAAGCAATAAGGTTGTTCCTCGCATATGCAGCCCACAATGAATTTTCAGTCCTGCAGATGGACGTGAAAAGTGCATTTCTTAATGGTGAGCTCAAAGAAGAAGTGTATGATGAGCAACCACCGGGCTTCGAACAAGGAAATCAAGTGTATAGGCTCGGGAAAGCCTTATATGGTTTGAAGCAGGCACCAAGGGCGTGGTATGGAACCTTGTCTAAGTTCCTGCTTGACAATGGTTTCTAGAAAGGGAAGATCGATCAGACCCTCTTTCGCATCAAGGATGAATGAGGCCTATTACTTGTGCAGATATATATCGATGACATTATCTTTTTCTCTAAGAACCCAATCTTATGTGAGAAGTTCTCAGAGCTAATGCAAAGTAATTTCTAAATGAGCATGATAGGGAAGATGTCCTACTTTCTCGGACTTCAAGTTCGGCAATCGAGTGAAGGTATCTTTATCCATCAGAGGAAGTATACGAGAGATCTCATTTCTAAGTAAAGTCCAGAAAAGACAAAGAGCCTAAGGATTCCCATAAGCACGAGCTGCCATATTTCTCTGGATGAAGGAGGAGAACCTGTGAATCCTACTCTTTACAGAGGTATTATCGGATCCTTGTTTTATCTCACTGCTAGCAGACCAGATATTTCCTATGCCGTAGGAGTCTACGCATGATATCAAGCAAATCCAAAGAAGTCGCATTTGGATGTTGCTAAGCGGATCATCCGATACCTCAAGTGCACCGAAGGTCTAGAAATTTGGTATCCAAGGTCTGATGGGCTAGCACTCAGTGGTTATTCAGACTCTGACTTTGGGGGGTGCAAGACTGATCGGAAGAGCACGAGTGGCACCTGCCAATTCCTTGGACACAAGCTAATAACTTGGTTTAGCAAGAAACATCACTCAGTGGCGACGTCTACAACCGAAGAAGAATATGTAGCAGCCGCAAGTGTTGTGGATTCGGCAGCAATTACAAGATTATGACATTCCTCCAGAATGTGTGCCAATCTACTGCAACAATAACAATTCTAAGTGCATTACAAAGAATCTTGTTAATCATTCCAGGACAAAGAATATTGACATTCGACATCACTTCATCAAAAAACACCAAGAGAAGAAAGATATCGATGTTCAATACATATGCATAGAAGATCAGCTTGCTGATATCTTCACTAAGCCGCTTGCTGAGGCCAGATTTAAAGAATTATGTCTGAAGTTAGGCCTCATGGAGTTAGAAAAAGATGGGGATGAATGAGTTCAAACTCTCATTCTTTCTGGATTTCTTGGATTTTCGGAGAAGATGGAGAGAAACGTATCCCAGCTTACGTTTTTGAAGTGCTGAATTTTTGTTGCTAAGATATGGTTGCCTAGTAAGTGGATGCTGAGTCCAAGCTCTCAGCAGTTCCTATAGAATATAGTATTATAACAAGTGGTTCAGACGTTTGCTAGAGAGTGATAGCTGAGTCCAAGCTCTTAGCATTTCGTCAGAATGCTACATTCTATTATTCAGCAAAAAGCAATAAGTGGGACATACGATTGCTGGCGATTGATTGCTGAGTCTATGATGTCAGCAATAAATATTTGGATGCTAAAATATTTGAATGATAGGATTTGAATGCTGAGTCCAAGCTCTCAGCACTTTATGCGCTTGCTAAGGATCCTAATGCTAGTAGATTGCTGAGTCCAAGCTCTCAGCAATCCCAAAAAGTCAAAGCGCAAAATTTTTGATTTTTAAATCCACTAAGTGTATGTGTCACGATGCATTTAATGCGTGCAACTGGCTGCGATAAACCAGGAGTCGACACGTCACAAGTACTCGAGCATTTTGGGGCGTGGGTATCCATACAAATAGTCTCGCAATCTATGAACCGTCGATTAGATCTGAAGGGGTTCTCCCCCAACCGTCGGATCCAACACTCAAAAGGTATAAACATATCACTTTGTCGAATTTGCAAACCTTCTGAATTCTGAATCTTTGAATTCCTAGACTTCTAAGCTTCCAAAACTCTCTAAAAAATTCCCAAACTCTCAAAATTTCTTTGAATCTCTCGAATTTCTCAAGAATGTCTTCCAATCCTGAATCTTCTGCTTCTACCCAAAAGAATACTCCCACTGAAATTCCTTCTAAGTTAAACCTACGTCCTTTTGATGGTACGCCTCTTCACGAAAGACATGCACCTAGTTTTACAATGATTGTCAAGAAGGAGGATATCGATGATTCGATTCCGTACACTCGCTTGGTTACTCCTACCCAGAAGATGGAGCAGTCTGGGCTCTCCAATGCTCAGAAGAGAGCGGCTCAGATTATGAAGGAACGAATCCTATACACACCGCTTGCTGCTGTACATTTTCCAGATTGGGTAATGAACACCTTGGCTAAGGAGCAGGTAGATCAATATTTGTCCGCTGAACCGTTGAGGTTTCACCCTCAAATGGTTTCTGAGTTTTATGCCAGGGCAGTCATAGCAGATGATCACAAGTCGTTCATGACCTCTGTTTCTGGAACACTTATTACTGTGACGGCTGAGGTTCTTGCCAAGACGTTCGGACTTCGCAACTCAAGCGAACACATCACCACCTACAAAGTTGTAAATACAGAAGAAATGAAGGCTAGGTGGGAACAATGGAAGATGCCCAATGTGAAAGAGGACATGAAGCATCCATGGAAGGTTGCAACGCCTACAAATCAATTCAAGGAGGATTTCAGACTCCTCGCTGATTTAGTTATTAAAATGTTCCAGTGCGATGTCGGGATGTACTCAGAACTCTCGGCTAAGAAATACGCCGTGTTCATGGCGTTAGTCGATGGAGTCCAAGGGAATTGGGCACAGTAGTTTTTCGAGCGCTGGTTGGACACGCGAAAAAGTAGAAGAAGATCAAGAAGGAAGGGATCTTCACATCTAATGTGAATTTTATGTTGAAGATAAGCAAGTTTATTGAAACTATCTTTCAGAAGGACGAGCTTGACAGGGGTGAGTCGTTGCTCCCTACTGACTTCATCCCACTAACGAAGAAGATGCCGACCCCCGCCGATATGTCCCGCCCATGAATACTAAATGCCAAGTCCAATGTCGATCCCAACAATCCTACTTCTAAGGATGATGAGGAACCTGCTACTCAAGTCGTTCAGCAATTGGAGCAAGCAATCCCAAGACTACTGAAGAGATTGTTGCTGCCAAGAAGCCTGTAGAAACCGAGAAATGCTTTCAGGATCTCGCCGACATCGAGAAGCTCGGAGATCTTCCTGCAGAGCAGATAGTAGAAATTCTAGCTAAGAAGCAACAAGAGCAACCTACTCAGATTTTGGGTCAGCCTACTGCTGAGATTCCCAAAAGGAAGAGAACAGATGCTGCTTCTCCTGAAAAGAAGAAGCGGACACGAAGGAGCCTTGTCCAGACTTCTGAGAAAGTGTCCTCGGAGAAAGTAGCATCTGATAAGCCTGCATCTGCTAAACCTGCTGCTGAGGAACAAACTTCTGAGGAGGTCCCTTTTGCTGAGGTACAAGAGCAAGAAACTCCTCTCTCAGCCATGCCTTTTGCTGAATGTTTGAAGGTTGTGAGGGAGAAGAACAAGAAGAGGAAGAGGGATAAGAAATAAAAGGAGAAGAAGTATTACAAGAAAGTGATGGTGCAGATCACTTTCGAAGCAAGAGATAGAAATTTTGAACAAATCAAGGTCAGCGCTGAAGAGCGAGCAGCGAACAAGGCTGTTGACGAGCAAGCAGCAAAGGAAGTTGTTGTGTTGCTTAAGCATGCTGCTGAGGAAGCTAGTAGGCTAGCAGCAGCGCATAAGGCTCAGGAGGCTGCTAAGCGCAAAGGGAAGCAAGTTGTTCAGCTTCCCACCACCACTCCTTTTTTAGAGCACAATGCCTTGACTGACAAGGATTTACACACGTTGTTGGAGGCAGGAGTTTTTTATGCTCCTGAGCGTCCTGAAGGTCAAGGAGGAGTTCTTATTCGGGAGACTATTGCTCAACCTGCTCAGAATGTGGATGTTGGAACATCCAGATCAGGAAAGAATGCTGAGCAAGGTGCTAGCATTGCTGAAGGCGGTGCTGAAGTTTCGAATGCAGAGGATAGGCCCAGCAGTGGAGGAGAAGAGGGACCAAGTGCTGACGAGGAGCCTAGCACTGCAATTCCATTATCTGCTGATGCAAGGCAAGAGGAACAAAATGATGAAGGATTTTTAGCCTCTTATTATTCGGATTCTAATTCGGATGGTGAATCTGAAGATATGTATGACGCCAGATTCCTAAGGAAGATTCCAACCGGCACCAATGAAGAGCTCAGAGTTCCTTTTGAAGGACTACCAGGGCGCAGATTCAAGATAAGGCACATAGCACAATGGTGTGCTCCTGTATTTCTCGAGGAAGAGGTAAACACTGACCTTTTTCCTATGATATTTGAGATTGAAGAATTAGTTTTTACTGAGATGGAGCGAGATATTGCAAACCTTTTCTATGTTGAGTTGGATGAATCGACCAAGGAAGGAAAGTTGTTGAGCACTGAGTTTAGGCGATGAAAATTCTTTGATTACGTTATGCACCAATTATGCTTTGAGGAGAGAATGGTGGTCATAACAACCAAGGGGCTCAAATTCTGGAGAAAGGAAGAAAAATGGGCAAACGATTGGATAGATCAAGTGCCCTGGACCAAGCAATTCTCTGATAAGCAAGTGCTTACAAGACTTCAAGCAATCCGCATTCACCGGATGTTCTCAACTTCTCAATCTCTGCCGAAGTCAAGCTTTGCTCCCGATGGTTATTCCGACGCTCGTATTAAGCTTTCTAAGCGCCAAGCTAAAGAAGCTGCTGAGTACCGAAGGCGTCAGGCCGAGTATGAAGCTCAGAAGAAGGAGCGACTGCTGGCCAGGATGGCTACTGCTAGAGAGCAAGAGGAACTCGAAAAGAACCAGAGTCGTGAGCTGACCAGAGCGGAGAACATGCTTGTACTTTTCTCAGAAGATAACATCTTGGAAGTGGTTAGAGCTACACGAGTAGCTGAAATAGCATAAGCTAAGGCTGCTGAGCTTGCTAAGGCCATGGAGGAGTATGGAGGATTGAGGAAGCCGAGCGAATTGCAGAGGAGGTTCAGTACTTGGCGGCACAAATTGGAGAAGCAAACACTGTAGAACTTGCTGAGGCCATGGAGAAGGCCTGGAGAGCAGAGGAAGCAGAGCGCATAACAGAGGAAGCCGAGTACTTGGCGGCCCAAGGCGACGTTGATATTCACATGGAAGAAGCTGAGTCTCTTACAGGCGGAGAAATGGTGCTAGCATCTTCTTCATTTGATGTTCTCCCTGTAAGCTCTCATGACTTTCATTCCTGCCTTGATCACGCTATTCACTTTGCCCTCCAACATGCTCTATCCACTACTATTCCCCTGGCTATAAATGAACGAGTGGTTATGGAGGCTACTGATATAAGGAAAGAAGTGGAGGAAGTAAGGAGCGAAGTATCTGAAGTCAGAGCAGAGGTAGCTGAAGTGAAAGGTGATGTATCTGGCGTGAAGCAGAGTATGGAAGAGATGAAAGAGGAATTAGCAGATTCCCAACAAAAGATTGTGCAAAGTGTTCAATCCTTCTCAACCACCTTTTTGGCTGCAATCAAAGAGGGGGAAGAGAGGAGAATTGCTGAAGCAGAGAAAAGAAGGAAATAAGAGGAGGAAATTGATGCTGCTGAAAAAGAAAGGAGACTTGCTGAGGAAGAGCTAAAAAGGAAGGAGATGGAGCTGAAGCTAAGGAAGATAGAGATGGAGAACGAAAGACTTGCTAAAAAATTGTAGAGGGAGACTGCTGAACGAGAAGCAAACAAAGAGTTATATGAAATGTTCATGCAGATGGCTATGAGTACATTTGATGACCTTGACAAGATGCCTGCTCCCGACTCTTTAGCCGAATTGATATGCTAACAAGACTTTTTGTAATATTTTTTTGTCTTTTTCAGTTTCTATACTTGTAAACTCTCAATCATGAATGAAACTAAATCAGAATTAGACAATTACTCATTGTCCACTTCTGATCTTTTTGTGTGTCTTAGTTGATATACACTATTTGTGTATTTAACGAAATTGCATGTGGATGCTGAGTGATTTTGTCTGGTGATTGGTAGTAAATGCTTGTTGCTTGAATTGGATGCTAGATTCTAGCACATTGCTAAGAAGCATTTTTCTTGTGTTTTAATCGAGAATATTTCCTAGCATTTATTGAGGGGGAGTTTATTTAAAACCAATCTCTGCAAAGAACTAAATTGGTTAAATTCTGAGTTGAATTGGTAGATTAGCTCTGGTACTTAGAATTTCATATACACTCAGAAATTTTTCCATCTTAGATTCAGTAATTGATAGTAAGCTTTGATCGCACCAAAAAGGGGGAAATTGCTGGGAATATATTCCTTGATTTAAGTTGTAAATCTCCCTTTCGGATCAAATTGTAAAGGTTTTGTTGAATCAAAGCCTTAGTTAGTTTGGTCTATCATTGCTGAAATCAAGATAGTCTAGCAACTTTGTGTAAAGTCTTGATTATTAAATATTTTAAGTTGTAATAGATTAGAAGTGCTTGCGAAAGACTGCTGAAGGATTCAACAGTTGAAACGAAGACTTCAGAAATTCTGGATGCTAGGAACGTTCTCAGCAGTCAAGCCGATTGCTAAAGAAGTCAGCAGACAGAAATGATTGCTAAGGAGATAGCAGACAAATTTCTAAGAAGAATGATTGCTAAAGTGCTAGCAATCATATGCTGAAAGAAGAGACTGCTAGGAGTATTTGTTCAGCAGTCAGCAGTAAAGAAATAGTGGAATGCTGAAGGAGTCAGCATTCACTATTCGCTCAGGAGATTCCTAGAAGCTATAGCAATCAGGAAGCAAGATATCAAGTGATAGCAGAATGTTGAAGGAGTTAGTATTCGCTAGTACTTAGCAGATTGCTAGAAGAGCTCAGCAATCAAAAGGCTTCGCAGATCGTTCCCAACATTCTCCGATAGAATGCTAAGCAAGAAAATATCCAGCAACGATCGCAAATACTACCGTTCTGAAAAAAGGAACAAAAAGAGATAAAAGTTTTCCCAAAGTAGGTCGAAAAGCATTGTACTACGTCGGAAAGGACGGCAAAAGCAGAAGCTCTTTTGGACAAGGAGGACCGTTGTGTCTAACGGGTCTGGAGATTCAAAGTTTGAATCTCCAGATATAAAAGAGAATTCCAAACAAGAGAGAACCCCCCGTTACGACTACTACTGCTCTACTACAACACAACTGAAAATCGCAAGAGATACCTTTTACAAGCGAACAAAAGCAAAAGAGAATAATCAGTTGAGAGCTCCTTAAAGAGAAGAATTCAAAGCTCTCAACAACCATAGTGTCCCCGTCTTTGAATATCTGACACTACATTGATCAGATTCCTTGACTTTGCTAAAGAATCTAATCATTGGGAAAACTTCCATCCTAGGAAGCATCCAGCAGTCGCATCTCTAAAAAGAGATTTACTCCGATGGGCTGTGGCCACAACCCAAAAAGTTCGGAAGGTACTATAAAGCTTCCATTGTTGTAAGGCCAAGTTTTAAGAAGGTGCGCCCTTGACTTAGCCGCAGCTACCGATAAGAAAGATCCAAGTAACGGAGGATAGCTTTGTAGTGGCTTGCTCGAAAGCTCACCACTTGCTACAGGAGATAAGCGAATCCTTGTACTTGAACATATCTTTTTGGTGAATTCCAGTGTTCGACTGAGGAGTGGACGTAGATCTTTAAAGATCGAACCAATATAAACCTTGTGTTCTTGTTACTATTTTATTGTTTCTGCTTGTCGATTTAAAACCTAGCAACCTCAAGTTGCTAGAGTATATCTCTGAAACAGTCTAACATCTGCCTCAAGCTAAGTATTTGGAAAAGATACTAAGCGCAAGTAACTTTAATATTCCGCTGCATTTGCTAAGTTGCTTTCCGCTGCTTATCACGACTCTGATCAAAGACCAACAGCTTGTCTGAGATTAACAGAGGTTGATGATTTGGTGGATACATCTAGTAGGTTGTTGGATACCCCCGATCATGCACCATATGTGTGCATCATTTTATTACCTGGAGAGTTTATTACTTTGGAGCAACTTGGTAGAAGACACACTCAACAATCGCAGTCAAGAGGAGATGGTTTAGGATCGAGTTCGCAGGATCCACCATCATTCGATGAGTGGCAGAGGCAAATGTAATCTATGATGCAACAAACCACTGATATTGTTGGGTCTCTATCTTCGTCTATGTAGGGTTTGTATATGAGGATGACATCTATGCATGGGGAGTTTGCTACTTTTCAGACGGGCTACCTTGCTGATCGAGCTGCCACTGATGCGCGGTTTGATAAATTTAAATGCAACTGGGGGAGATTCAAAGCGATGTCCGGGAGCTGCAACATCGTTGCTCATACCATACAACCGCCGCTATGACCATTCACCGTAGGACCTTGAGTAGTGATTCGCTACCATCAACCTATTTTAAAAACTTTGTTCGTCTTGACTAAGTTTGGGGAGATGTGTCGGTTGCCGGTTTATCCTTCACCCTTCTTTATCTACCTTACCCATGCATGATTTAGCTATGCTCAGTTTAGTATTTTCCCATGTGTTTGCCTTGTAACATTTTGATTTGGATTTGATTCGATTTGGTTGTGTAATATTTTGGATATGAATGTGATCGATGTTTTAATGGTTTTATCTTTTAGTGAATGGTTTTGATTGGAGATTAATTGCTTGATTCTTTTAAATTTTGTTGATGGTTGTTTAATGATTGGTTTTTGGAATGTATGGTGGAGCTTGATGCGGCTAAAAGTTCAATCAAATTAAACCTCTAACTACACAAGAATAAAATTTGTCAAATCCAGGTCCTTCTCCGCTTCGCCCGCTAGAATACTGAGATACTATGGCAAAATCTTATAGCTAGGCATGATACAATCGTTGAGTAGTTTCTATCAATCTAAGCATTCAATTTAAACCTATGCAATCAACATATGACAAACATTGAATTAAGCCAACAATCATCATTCGATCAATTCTTTCCACAAATCGGTAAACCAAGACAATCAAATACTCAAATTAGGAAGATAGGATGTTGAAATGAATGTAGATGCAATCCAATTAGGTTAATCATTGATGTAAACACATTTTAATCCCTAGGAGATTGAGCAATCGACCCTACACTCGTTAACCCCTTGTCACGGCGAGCTAATGGTTGATGATCTAAAACTTGCAAACAGTCACGTTATTAAGCCCTAGACCACTCCAAATAGATCGTCAATTATTGCCCTACGACCTAGCACCTCACATGGATTGGAACTAAAATCGTATGAATCTACACTACTCACGACGATTCCGCCCACGTGTTGGCTGCAGCGTTCACATCAACTACCTCCTAAGTTGGCTATTACCTACACCTAAGAGGTAAGGAACAAGTTCTAGTGCAATTCAAACTCTTAAAGGAAAGTAAACAAACAATTATCAAACCTAATCTTCATGCATCCTTACTCAAATCAACATCTAAATGGAATTAGAACATCAAACCTCTCAATTGTAACAATACAAAGTTGAATTCAAATACATCCATTACAATTTGAAAAGTAGAGATTGGAATCTTCCCCAATTGGATTTGTATGCCTTGATCTACCACCTTAGACCTTCAATCCCCCTCCAAGTATTGATGAATTGAGCACTAAGATACTCTAGGATTTAGATGTAATCGTGATGGAAATTGGAATCTAGGGGAATTCCTAACTAGATCTAATGAAAAATGACAAAAAGCCCTTCAAATAACTGACTCTCCCCCTTTTATAGGCAAGCAAACAGGGCCTCGGATCGTCCGGTCAAAGTACGGCTCGCCCGATCGAAGTTGGAAACCGCCAAAAATCTGGAGAAAACCGGCCAGGCTCGCCCGAGCCATCTTCCTGTAGCCAAGCTCGGTCGATCTGACATGGCTCGGCCGGTCGAGCCCTCTGACTGTGGCCTGGCTCGGCCGGTCCAACCTGGCTCGGCCAGTCGAGCCCTCTGTCCGCCTTGCTCGGCCGGTCCTGCTTCGCTCGGCCGGTCGACGCCTCCAAACTCCAAACACGTGCGATTTTCTTCCAAAACTCCACCAAAAATGCTCGTTTATGCCCAAAACCTATCCTACACAAATCAAACACACAAAACACGAAAACACAATCAAAATACGACAAAAATATATGATACGGGAGTAAAATAGCCACAAACAAGCATGCGCACACATCAAAATATGGGTCATTTTACGCACATATCATAATCCCCCAAACTCAAACCTTTGATTGTCCTTAATCAAAACAAGTAAAGTTATTAATCTACCTCATGCAATACCTCATAGTTCATCAAAGTTATCTTAGCATGTTCAAGTAAAACGAGATTATCACCTAACTTTGTAACGAGGTTAATGCTAAGGACATGAACCACTCATCAAGATTGGACAAAAGAAACGAAAGCACACCCTTACGTGTTTAGGGATGATGAGATTTCGCACAATCACAAGATATCGAGCTTGATTTCCATAGGCTTGCATCCATTCTCACCACTATACTACAACGAGTTAGTTTCTAGAATCAAAAAGGTCTTTTCATGGGTTGTAACGTGGCTAACTAGAAGGTGGGTGGTTTTGGGCCAAAGTGACTAAACTTCTTAATTTCCTAAAACCCCCAAACTTATTCTTTTCGAACCACTACAAACCCCGAGGCTTATTCATTTCATAACACACTTTTTTTTTCCTCTTTCCTTTTCTTTTCATTTTTTCATAATTTTCCATTAGCACCATCATTCATTCATTTTGTGGGTGCCTCTCTTTCCAAACACTTGCACCAAAATTTTGTAGGTGCTCATTTTTCTTGGATCAACAACAATCCCTTATTTCATATCTTTCATGCCTCAACATTTCCCATCAATACAAATCCAATCAATTCCCAACCCAACTCTCCTCACCGTATTCACCCTCATACTCTCTTTCCCCACAATATGGTCCTATTTATATCAAGAAAAATTCACCAATAAAGCTCAATCACGGGGGTCAAAGATAAGAAAGGCAAAATTATGATAACAACCACCTTATACTCCTGGTGTGAAAGGTAGGACTAAGAATCGATGGCCTAAGATCATTTTCTAGTTACACGCTCATGCCAATAGATAGAGAACGAATGCAAGTTCTAGATCTCGTACTCTCAATCTTGGCACTCACAAACAATATAGATATGACAATATCATGGCTCAAACCTCTCAGCTTTTTGTCAAGTCCTATGCATTAACCACATACAAAACTCGGCAATTCAAAAGTTAAACTTAAATCATGCTTCGAAAACTAGATTCCGCCCTATCATAAGTTGAGGTAGACATCAAACTCTACTAAGTAAATCATGATTAAATATCAAGTCTAGTTCGGGTTTATCACACACACACAAACACACAACATCCTAAACACAATCTACATGCCATAACACAATGTAATGAAAACTAACTGGTAGGAAGAACGATAGAAAACGTTACCCATCAGTAGGCACGATCACCGCTCTCCATTCCTTATTTGCACCTACTACAAAGCAACACACACACCACCAAACAATTGAGCATAATCAAGCCAATTAAGTTCTCATTTCCACCGACTTCCACAAACCAAACATCAACAATGATAAATCAATTTCCACTAGTTCCACCATTCATACCAAACCATAACACATCCACATACCAAAACCAAATAGAAAGGATTAAACACATGTAAGCTTGCCAAAATATTCCATCCATTCATCAATTAAATCATCAAAATCATCATTGAAATCCAAATCCAAAACCAAAGTAGAGGTAAATCATAATACAACCCAATCGAAGTTCCAAATCATTGTAATTCAACTAAACTAGACTAAACTAGAAAGCATAGTAAAGATAAAGAGATAGAGATAAAGGAGTGAACCAAAATAGGGCACCGGATACCGACCACTCCCCCCAAACTTAGTCAAGTGAGACTAAGTTTGTAAAAAGGTACCAGGTGCACTCGCACTTCCTTTAGTCAGCTGGGTCCTGCGGTGGCTGATCACAGCAACAGTAGCGGCAGGGTCTGGGAAGCACCTCCTCACATCTAGACATTACCAATCTCGTCATATCCAGATGAGCTTCAGTACTCATCAACCAATTAGACCTATCCTCAGAATCATCAATCTCAGTTAAAGCCCGGTTAGGCAATTCAATCCCAAAATCTCCAAACTTAAAGAAATAACAGACACCCGATTTTTTAGGAACCAGAAAAGCTTTAGTAACAAGAACCGTAGTGGTAAGGCTCAACCCTGGAGCGAATACTCCCGACATATCAAAACCACAAGCCTTAAAAATAGGAAATAATAATCCACCACCACAAATAACCGAATTATCAGCACCAATTGTCATGCTCCAGTTTTCCATCAACCATCCTCCAATAGAAAAGGGCCTCCCATACAGTAACGCAAACAGAAATTGGAAATCAGACAAACTAACCGCACCAGATCCATAAAAACCACAAGACCAGCCCACTAACAAAAGGTGGAGATACCGAATGATAGGATTCTTAATCATGAAAGACCTACAAGATTGCACATCGAAATTACCCGAAATACTAACTCCAGAAATTGAATTCCACAACTCAAAAGGATTAAGCTCATCAAATGCACACACCGATTCCATTGAACACCCAAATATCTTTTCTACTCAAGGAAAACCCTTGACCAGCAAATTTAAATTTTACCAGAACCGGAGCACCATTTGCACTCCGTATGACTTGCACAGAAGCCAAGAATTCCCTAGTCACCCGCACGAACGACGGCCATCTCCCATGGAGTAGTTTCTTCCATCCTATGCGAGCGAGCAACTTCCACACATCCTTCTTCAAATCCAGTGCTTCCAAAGTTTCCGGGCAGAGATAAGTCGTTCTAATCACTTGCCTTTGAATCAATGTAATGAACCTTGCATATTCATCATCATCAAATCCCTCAGGCCTGAAAATAGAAGAAGAAGAGAATCCACGTCCATGATTGTTAGCCATGGCACTTCAAAAGAGTAGAGCTACACACACCGAGATGGTAACGAGTCAAAGAAAATTTTTGGAAAGAAATTTCAAATGCTGTGAAAAATGGGCACAATGAGAGCGAGCCAAATTTAAATCTGTGCGCGGCTCGTCCGAGCGAGAATTCTGTCCACACAAGGGCTTCTGGCACGTCTGGGCTCGGTCGAGCCTGCCTCGCTCGACCGAGCGAGGCCTCAGTCCACGGCCTTCGACCCAGCTCGGCCGAGCTGCCCCTGCTATCACCACCTTTCGCCCTTTTTCCTGCATTCTCCGCTCATGTTGCCTTCCATCCTCTCTATTCTTCAATTACAATGCCAATCAAACTTGTAAATCCACAAACAATTAAGAATCCTTCATCAACTACACACCATGTTATTCAACAAACATCAATAACACACCATTATTCAAAAATGTGAAAATAACAAAATTTAAACATTGGGTTGCCTCCCAATAAGCGCTTGTTTAACGTCGAAGGCTCGACGACCATACCTCATGTCAATCATGATCAAACGGGGCAGATCCCGAACTCATACCTCGACTCATCACCACGTGATCCTCCGGGAAAAATAACTTCCTTCTTGCACTTCGAGGTGGATCCGTATCCACTCGAGCCTTCTTTGTTCGAATTTGTTCAAATTCATCTAAGTCCCCCGGATCATCTTTTTCTTCGATGTCGCCCCCCATGCAATCTAATCCCGGGTCGAGCACATCCTTCAACCTCTTTTTCCTGTCAACTCTCTCTTCTTCAAACTCACGCCAACTCTTTTGAGGTAAGGTAAAGACAACTTCTTTTCCCCCACAACGGAAAGTGAGCTCCCCTTATTTCATGTCGAAGAGTGCATCGGCTGTATGTAAGAAAGGCCTTCCAAAAATCAATTGAATGCCACCTTTGTATGTTCTTCATGTCAATCACGAGAAAATCTCCGGGAAATGTGAATGTCAAAACCCGCACATACACGTCTTCAACTACTCCACGTGGACAAAAGAGAGCTTGATTTGCCAATTGCAAGACTTGATTTGTAGGTTTAAGATGTCCAACCTCCAACTCCTTGTACAAGTCCCACGACATTATATTCACACTAGCACCGGAGTCACACAAAGCTTTTTCAACTTCCACATCTCCAATTTTGCAACCAATGACAAAACCGCCAGGATCCTCCTTCATGCTAGCTATGGAAACTGTTTTCGGCCATTGGAAATTGTTTTCGGCCATCTTCTCAATTGTCTTCCAAGCGTCTTCCTCTTCTTGATCTAGGAATGCACCTCTCGAAGAAGCATCCATCATGAATTTTGTATCATAATTCAATCCACCATAGAATTGGCATATTTGTTGACTCTTAGAAAGACCATGTCGAGGACACTTGCATAGAAGATCTCGGAACCGATCCCAAGCTTCATAGAGAGGTTCATCGTACCTTTGCCCAAACGATGTGATATCCGCCCTTCTTTTCAAAGTCAAACTTGGTGGAAAAAACTTGAATAGGAATTTCTCTCTTAATTCTTCCCAAGTGGCAATATTTGACTTGTCTAACCCTTCGAACCAATGCCTCGCCGAGTCTCTCAACGAGAATGAGAATAACCGCAGCCGTATTTGGTCTTGGGGCACTTGGTTGATCTTTATGGTATCCATGATTTCCAAAAATTGAGATATATGGAATTCGGATCCTCGGTTGCATGTCCCCCAAACTGATTATTCTGTATCATTTGGACCAATTGTGGCTTTATCTCGAATTGCGTGGCATTTACTCCTAACCGGAAACCTCCAGTCATCGGCTCCCCTTGAGGTCGGAAAAGGTTTTGAAGTGGTCTACGAGGACCATTCCTCTCATTTAGTAAAGCTTTCATCAATTCAATCTGTCTTTCTAACTCTCCAATCCTAAGCGTATCTTCTCCCGGGTTAGCCATTTCCAAATCAATCTCGATACTTCCTTGCCCTTGTTGTAATTTCCTCTCCAAGAGCTCACGAGCCTTGGACCTCGTGTTCATAAACAACCTACAACTCCACAAAAGAAACCAATTACAAAACCAAACAACTTGATCAAACAAAGGTCTCAATTGTAACAATATAAAGTTGAATTCAAATACATCCATTACAATTTGAAAAGTAGAGATTGGAATCTTCCCCAATTGGATTTGTATGCCTTGATCTACCACCTTGGACCTTCAATCTTCCTCCAAGTATTGATGAATTGAGCACTAAGATACTCTAGGATTTAGATGTAATCGTGATGGAAATTGGAATCTAGGGGAATTCCTAACTAGATCTAATGAAAAATGACAAAAAGCCCTTCAAATAACTAGGTCGAAGTACGGCTCGCCCGGTCGAAGCTGGAAACCGCCAAAAATCTGGAGAAAACCGGCCAGGCTCGCCCGAGCCTTCTTCCTGTAGCCAAGCTCGGTCGATCTGACATGGCTCGGCCGATCGAGCCCTCTGACTGTGGCCTTGCTCGGTTGGTCCAACCTGGCTCGGCCGGTCGAGCCCTCTGTCTTCCTTGCTCGGCCGGTCCTGCTTCGCTCGGCCGGTCGACACCTCCAAACTCCAAACACGTGCAATTTTCCTCCAAAACTCCACCAAAAATGCTCGTTTATGCCCAAAACCTATCCTACACAAATCAAACACACAAAACACGAAAACACAACCAAAATACGACAAAAACATATGATACGGGAGTAAAATAGCCACAAACAAGCATGCGCACACATCGAAATATGGGTCATTTTACGCACGTATCAGAGCTAGTGGAACAATGTTTATTTTTGTTTGTGATTTGGTAATGGTTTGATTGGTGGAAAGGTGTTTGGATGAGAATGTTGGTTGTTGGATGTGTTAATTTTGGAAGTGAGATTGTGTCTTGGTGGATAAGGTCTATTGTTGAAAGTGATTTATGCTCAATAGGTGGTGTGTTTGTGTTTGTGTTTGTGTAGTAGGTACAATAAGGCCGTTGGGGGAGCAATTTGATTGAGTGGATGCCGATGGGTAACACTTTCTAACGCTTTCTCTTGCCGTTTAGATTGCATTTGTTGGTTGTGTATTAGATGTTGTTTAGGTTTGTGTTGTATGCTTCTGTTGTGTGTTGATCCCGAATTGGACTTGAGATTTACACTTGATGAACTTGTGGAGTATGATTCCTACTTGAACCGATGATTGGGCAAAATCATTGATATCGAAGCATTCTTAAGTAGAACTTTTGAATTGCCAATATTTTTGTGTTTTAATTGGGACTTGACGAAAGACGTGAGATTTGAGCTTTGATATTGTCATATCATTTTCATTTTTGAGAGGCGAGATTGAAAGTAAGAAATCTAGAACTTGCATCCGTTCTGTAGCTATTTGTATATGAGCTTTTGACTAGAAAATGATATTAGGCCATCAATTCCTAGTCATACCTTGCACATTGAGGAGGTGTCATATGTGATCGTTATTTTCCTTTCATACTGTTGTTTCCCGCGATTGAGTTTTAATGGAGAATTTCTTTGAGATACGCTTAGGAACAAGTTTAGGGGATGTGTGTATGAGGGTGAATAGGGATGTTGTGAGTGAGGGGTTGGGAATTTATTGGTTTTGTGAACTTGGATCCCGTTGTTTGAGACAAGAAAGAAAAGAAAGAAAAAGTATGAAACAAGAAATGGCATGATGAATAACCAAAAGAAGAAATGAAAGAGATAAATGATTTGGAATAAGCCTTGGGATTGGTTGTTGTTGTGCAATTGCTTGGGGGCTTTGGGATTTCGTTGGAGATTAGTTACTTTAGCCTAAAACCACCTACCATTAGTGAACCACGTTATAACCATGAGAAAGACCTTTTTGATTCTAGAATTAAGCACGTTATATTATAGTGGTGAGATAGTATGCGAGCCTATGGAAATCAAACTTGTTATCTTGTGCTTGATTGAATGGTCCCATAACACGAAAGGGAGTGAATTTCATTTATCTATCCATTTTTTGAGAGGTTCAAGTCTCTTGTATTAACTGTTGCACAAATTAGGGTGATAATCTTATTTGATTGAGGCATGCTAAGATTAATGTGATAAGCTATGAGGTATTGCACTAAGTAAGGAGATTGCTTTATTTTGTTTTGATTGAGGACAATCAAAGGTTCATGTTTTGCGGATTATGATTTTTGTGTGAAATGACTACTTTATTGAGGCATTATTGTGATGAATTCATGCTTATTTCACCTACATATCATAGGCTTTTGTTATATTTGATGTGTTTTCGAGTTTGCTTGTGTTTGAGTTGTGTAGGTGGACATTTGAGCATAAATTCATGAGTTAGAGCCAACTTTTGGAGTGATTTTGACCGAAATGTTGCATGTGTTAAGTGGATTTCAGCTCAAATGGAGTGTGGAGAGCAAAAAGGGTAGAACAGGGCCAAATTTCGAGCTAGATGGCTTCATTTCGGTCAAGATGAAACCATCTTGGACGAAATCCATACTTAGCCAAATTTTCAGCAATCAGGACTGTACCAAATTTTAGTTGAAATTAAGTTGATTTCTGTCGAAATCGATCGGGAAAATTCAAAGAACTGATGCTAAAGCCCATTTCGGGCGAATTGAAATCATTTGGGGCAAAATGTAGGCTCGAGAACTAATTATTAAAGTAGTGAAAAGCGAATCTTAGGGGGACTATTGGTAATTGTGAAAGGCAATTATGCCAAAATTAGGCGGTTACTCACTTCCAACCTACTCCTAACTTCTACAAACACCAAATTGAGGGAGAATCACTGTCAAATCTATCCAATTAGATGCAAATAGAAAAAATGACTGAAGATCCATGCAAGGAGTAAAGGGATTCTTGAACTGAATCACGAAGTCCGTTTGTCAAGGATCGTTAATTGGAATATCAAAAATAAATTGCTATGCCTATGATTAATCCTAGCATGCTCCTATTGAATATGCATAAGGGGGTTTATGCGGAATACCTGGATAGCGAAACCCTGAAGAACGAGTGCGCGGAGATACCTCTTGATCTTTTCCCACGCACAAAGATTTAATTCCTAACAGATAGAGGAAATAAATCTGTGAAAATTAATGAGTAATTTTCAAAAACAAGAAGAAGAGAGAAGAAAGAAGATAATCCTCCTGATCTGATCTTTTGATCTGTATCCCAACTCAATCTGAATATCTGGTGAAGATTCCCTTCAGATTCCTTGCCCGGTTGAGAAGCAAAATTTCCTCCTCGTTTCTCAGATCTAGTCGATCACCACAGCTCCCAAAACCTGGTTTGTTGTATGCAACTTATGATCTTGTGGTGTGTTGAGATCTGAGGAACTGAGGCCTATTTATAGGAAAATACTGGACTTCTATTGGGCTTGAGTTTCATGGGCCAGACCAGGGACCAGAATGCAAATAGCAAATGAGGCCTATCAGTTAATTAATTCCCATATTCAACCCAGATATAATTAATTAATATTGATTCATTCCACCAGAGAATCTATACTTTCCTACCTATTTGCTACCAGATTTTGAGGTACGGGTTGCATGGGCTCGGTGTATCCCCGCATTTAAGGTTATAGACATTCGTTGATTAATTTAAGCTCTAACAAGCTATTTAATTAATTAACCTCTTATATTCCTGAGTCAATCCACTCAAACTTTATCACTTATGCTTGAACTTAATCAGCCTGCAGGACTTTAGCATAACGAACCTTTTGAGCTTCTCAGGGAATGTCACCATCATATACTGGATGTGGTTACCTAGTTCCAGTACCAGACAGTCATACACAAACTACTATTACCCAAGATACAGATATACAAGCTCAACTAGAACCTTTCACTGCAACTCAAAGTAATAACAATCTGCATATACTTCTGTACCTTCATATAGGCTTAGGATCTCATCAAGCCATAGAGATCTAGATTCTTTTAATGCCAGATAAAATAATCGATCTCAACTTAGGTCCTTATCAATGTGTGCCCCACACCAGCATACCAAGCCATCCAAGATAAGATGCTTATTACTGCGTATGCTGCAGCCTACACCGACAGTTTATCCTGTAACTGTCTTAGCTGTGATAACTATTTATATCTCGCTAGGTCAAACGATCCATACGATCTTCCGTGATCTACTACACACCGTATGATCTCCCTATCGACGAGATAAGATGATAATTGCATTTGCGACACATGTTTGTTAATTCAGACAGGAGATGAACATACAACATTTATGATTCCCAGTATATTATCCAATCGACCTTGTACATAATATACCAATCATATGCTTTCAGTATATAAATCCATCAAGGATATCAACAATTGGGGATAGTTCTTATTTCAACCGTACTTTGTAATAACTTCTGTTACCTTTCTAATTAAACTGAGTCTATTCCAAGGTATGAGTGGCTAAATCCATCTAGGATATTTGTTGAACAATGTATTGAATCTTATGAATTGAATGAATGTTTTTTTACTTTCACCTAGGCAATTGCAACACACTAGAGCTTTTTCATAGTCAAATGATGTAGCCTTTAACCAATTCCTTGATTGATTGGCATAGAAAATGGATCTAGATGTTGTGATTAGTAAGTTTGTATGAAAATTTGATCCAATCTCTATGCGGAGATAGCTTGTAGGTCAATAATCCACGAACCACTGGGAGTGAGATAGGATTTAATAGCGTGACAGCTTGAGAATTTTATTTCATCAACTTCTAATTCACCGGTACAAAGTGGATTAAATATCATAGGATTGATTGATCATTCCTAGGTGAATAAATACTGTTTACAGCATTCAATTATTCATTGTTGGTTAATTACAACGTTCATCCCAATATCCCATTTTCCCCAATTTTGAATCAAGTCAATTTGTGAATTTGTGGGGTTTTGATTGTTAATGTTTGTGAGTTTGTTTTGGATAACTAGAGTGAGTCTCTAGTTCGGGAATTGATATTGAAGTATTTAATTTCTTAGTGATTGTTAGCTAAATAAGATTCAATATTTTGCCAAGATTAAGATAAATACTCAAATATTGAAGTTGCTTGAATATAACTACAACACAATAGTAACCGATTGTTTAAGTGAGTGAATTAGGAAGAACCTGGATTGATATTTTTATTCTTGATTGAGGTTTAGTTAACTTTGTTGATCGAATTTCTACGCATCACATGGTTTAGAAAGGACAAACTTATGTTCTTCTGCAACAAGGATATAATCCAAATTACGCTTCTATTCCAAGAAATTTGAACCATTGAGAGGATTTTGTGCGAGAATACTATTGAGATTATTCATAGACATCTCAGAAAAATGGGATTAAAGTAAACACATACTACGAACGATTGAAACAATTATGCATAGAACCTTTAGACAAAAGAATACAATTTGTTTCCTCCAATTGTCGAAGCTAACTTACCGCGAGCTACCCGAGTAGACATTTACGGCCAACGCTCAACCAGACATTTAGTGAGAGTTGTCTCAATGCAAGCTACTCGAGTAGACGTTTGCTCAGAGTCTCCCACTTCTCATCTTAAAATAAATGTTTTATTTGGAAACCTCGTCACATTAGAACTGGTAAGTTATTTCTAAGGCAAGCTTCCCAAGTAGTCATTTACACTTCAAAATGCCTTACTTCTAATGAGAGGTCGTATTTGTGGATGTCTAATGATTTTAGTTTGAAAAGAACTAAAATCAAGCTTAGTATTTAATTTCTAAAGGTTTCATGCGCACACATTATTTTATGTCTCATAAATAATGTCACATTAATATTCCATCATAAATTAAAATGATTTCAGAATTTATAGACACAAGTTATAACTTAAAATAAATCACATAAAACATGCTTGATAATTAAAATTACAACATGCTTAAATAGTAAATTAATAAAACAAGTAAGTCTGCTCTCCTATTATTTATTAGGAGGCACATAATAAATCACATCGTACGAGAAAACAATTAAATAAACAAATAAAATTTGTCATGGCCCCTTAGATGCGATTACAAGTTAAAACTATATATTACAAGGCTTTAATTTTTAATACAGATCTTCAAAATAGGGCTCTCACTGTTAAATCTGCAGATCGGGCTGCATAATGAGCTAGAACTAGGGTTCACAGCTGAACCGGGCCGCCTCCTGGCTGGGAAGCCTAAAAACAGGTGTAGCTACACAAACTATAAAGTTTGTAGCAAGCCTTAGCCGCTACAAAACACACATCCGCCGCCACCGCCTCCACACCGTTGTAGCCACGCCACCCATGCTGGCAATCACCCACGCGCGATGTCGCCGTTTGGAGGAGAGTTGTTGGTCGCGGCCGATCGCGGCCAGACGGCTGCAATCGCAAGCCACGATGTGCTATTACTGACTTCCATGTGAACAGCTGCGCTCCTCCTGCGTGCGGCCACCGTCCAAACACCGCCATCAACGTTGCTAAAAGAGATAACAAGGAGAGAGCAAGGTGTCGGGGCTTGCGAACACAAGTGAAGGCGCGACCCAGCCGCTTGCATCACAAACCCAAGGGTTTGTTGCTTCACGTGCACCATATTCCTTATTCTGCCGCGCCGCCTGTCATAGCACGAGGCTTTTCAATGGAAATTTGCTTGCTTGGAATGACTACCGGCATTGTAGGAGCCCCGAGAAGCAAGTGCGTATGGTGGGAGGCAGTCCAGCCACGCGTAGGCAAAACCCTAAGGTTTTCTTATGCACCGCCGAAGTCCCCACGTGGGCCGCCATCCTCTGCCGCCCCCAATCGCCGGTTGCCTCCTATTCTCTGGTGGGTGGGTGCCAGGCTCCTGCTCAAATGTCTTGTTCTTCATTTGTTTTTTGTTATTGAATTTTACTGATCGAAAAAAACTACATAAGAAATAGATCCAGATTTATTTCATATTTTTTTCCTAACAATCTAATCAAGGATTTTCTCGTGGTGAAAAACAAAACAAAAACCAAATCGAGAAGGCCATGAGAACAAAAATATCCACAACAATTTTAAATCCATCCACAATAAATATAGACATAAATATTTATTCAATCTTAATTTATTTAAGACAAAGACTAAAAATCCGAACATGGCTCTCACACCAATTGTAGGAACAGAGTCTACAACAGACAATGTGAATTTCTTTTATTATTTTAGACATTTGGATCGTTCTTAGGATATCAGAAATAAATCAAATCAAATAAACCAAGCGAACCCTATGCACACTCCTAACATTTAACTGCAGAGGATTGATTTCCAGAATACTTGAAATCCAGCTTCTGAACTGTAGATCTTGATCGACGGCAGAGAATTCCGGATGTAGGGATCTTGATCAATTCTATTGTGCTCCAACAAATTTAATCATCTTATTTGTTCCCATGCTCCTCGGGAATCTGGTGAGGATACACTACCGAGTTCAACCAAAACTTCAAAGAAGTCGATCCGCTTTTTTTCAAATGGCATAGCCACCGATCATTCTCTTTTGTGGTTTTTAATCCTGTATTGAATAATATTGTTTCTTATCTTAAGAAAGGACTTATATGGTGTTAGGATTTGCAAACCCTAACCCTAATGGGCTCAATCCGTTTGTGGGTCAGACCAAGATCAAATGGAAATAATAATGTGGGTCCTCCATATTAATTAATTCCATGTCAAGCCCAGAATATAATTATTTAATAAAACTTTAATTTGCTTTCACCAAGGAAATCAATGGCAAAAGCCCATGAGAATCAGAATCCCAGAGTAGGAGACTGACTGTTGTGAATATATCTAAGAAAACATATTCACCAAAGAGTAGCTTAAGCTATAAAACTTCAGCCTCGTGCTAAGAAAGAGTAGCACGGAGAAACAATTTGAGTCAGGAACTTAAGTCTCATGTATGGAAACACAGAAACTTAGAGACCTTAAGTAGTCAATTGAGAAGAGTGTCAGCTTAGATATATGTTCTTCGGTTTGTGTAATTTGTTACATTTTAAGGTTGAAATGCAGACCTATTTATAGACAAATACTCGAGAATTTGGAATTTCTGCCCGTTAGACACATTAATCCAGTCCTTAGACACATGGAGAATGTCGTCCAATCATAGCCCATACTATAGGTCTGCTCTGCTATGTCAGTGTACTTTTCACTAACTTTGTGTCTGACTAAGTTTCAGTCACGTACTGACTTTTATTTAATCAAGAATATTCTGAAGTCTGACTGAGCTTGGATGTCTTCGTGTATCTCATGCTTACAAGGTTGAGGCTCTCATACTAACTTCCCATACTCTGTATAGGCAACCCTGATACTGACTTCCCATAGTCAGTATGGTAAACCCTCATACTAACTTCTCATAGTTAGTATGGTAAACACTATACTGAGTACCCAAACTCAGTATAGGCCATGGCCATACATGGTGAAACCAAGTTTTACGCACGTACATTTTTTCAATTCTCGAGCATTCCCTATGCTCTGTCTTCAGCCACTGAAGTCTATTATTGCTCGATCGATCCTATACAAGTATTACAGTTTTTATAAATCGATAAATTAAAAAACTAGAATGAGTTTTGACATATCAAAACATTATAATAAGGAGGAAACTAAAACTTAGTTCCTAACAAATCCAAATATGATATTGTTCTCCAATGATTTGGAGAAGACAATTCAAATCCATCAGAAATACCCCATGGCAGATTGTGCGGACCTTAGTAGATTGTACCAACTCCATGGTCGCCCGTGCTAGGTGGTAAACCATAATTAATTCACCAATAATTGACATAGTAAAAAGATCATCATTGTAGTGGGAAGGATGCCTTAACAGGCTTAACGATATTGGTTTGTGGGAAATAATCTATGGACTTATTCTTAGTTGATGAACAACATTGTAATGTCCCCTGAATACTCAACATAGCGATTATGACAAAGGTGCAGATTAATGACGTCAAGTCATGGAGTCAGAATTAATTAGTAACAGTGATGAATTTATATCAGGATCAGTGTTACCAAATAGCTTTTCAGCTATAGGCAATTGATTGATATACAAGAAAAGAAATGTTCGAATGGTAACCGAGTATACTTAAAAAGTCTAGGTTTGAGAGCAAGGTATGTTTCATAACGAGACCTTCTCACTGGTTGTAACAATTAAGTCAATTCAAATTCTTTTGTCTATTACAACACATATGATCCTAAGTGTTTGAAAGATATATTATGATCCATGTTTTTCGTAAATCGGGTACCTTGATAAAAGGTGATGACATCTATACGCAACAACAAGATAAGGTTATGTGCAGTAAGATGAGCAACATTTTTTCTAGAAGCCAAGGAAGTTCTTGTATGAACTTAAATGAGCTTCAGGGTCATGAAATAGACGTTTCAATATTGTATATCAAGAACAAGAGCTTCTTGTACAAGTTATGTGTCAGCGGAAGCGTGATTTTCCTTGCACATTAGGTAAAAGGTATTTTCACATTTGGAAATGGTGTGAAGATATTGTCAGGCATAAAGAGATGGTTATTCAAATAGTTTCAGAAGTAAGGCATATGAGATTCTTGAACATCCTTTGGACTAAAGTCTTATGTGAACATAAGAAAGGATGTTCAAGTGTCTCAAGTAACTTAAATTGATTTTATGGTGACTCATTTCATGATAAACCAAGAAAGGGTTGCTACCTTTTTTATATGGTGATGAACGAAGTCAGATATCTGTAATGCTATACGCATGGGAGACAAATATCAATTTAAGCCCGGACTGGCACATTGGGTTATAAATGTGCCCTATTGGCCTTGGAGGAGGAATTATATGAACCGAACACAAAAGTGAGTTGCAAATTCTGGTATAAAGGCTGAGTGTGTAACAACTTCATTAGCTTTGCAAGGAGCAATATAACTATGGTGTTGTCCTCTAGAGGTGTGTGTTCCAATTTTGCCAAATAGAAACACAATGTACTGTGATCATGCCGGTGCAATGGCAAACTCAAGGGAACACAGAACTCACAAGGTGGTGAAATACATAGAATATGTAGTACCACATTATACGAGAATTTGTGATAAGAGGCGATGTGTATAAAACAAAAGTGATTGACATGAAAGTCTAGCAGATTTATTTACATGATATTTGACTCTGAGGACTTATGAGGATCACGATCATAGTCCAGATTTGTAGGTAAGGCAGTCGCATGGTGATAAACTTGTAAATAAGCTAGGTCTTATATAAACACACTTTATATTTTGATAAAGAAATGGTATTAAATCTTTTATTATATGTGGGAGATTGTTGGGATTGTTTACTAAAAGTATTTATGATTAAGTGTGTTCGTTTTATACATTGGTCTTCATAAATGTGTTACATCAACATAGTCATTATCTTATATAACAAACATATCAAACGAACTATAATATCCTATTATCTCACCTATAAGGATGATTATATAGTGTGTAGGAGATCATAGAGGATCATATGAATCATTTTACCAAGCGAGATATAAATAATATCACGACTTAGATAGTTTCCTGGAAAGGCTGACACTGTAAGCTATGACACATCAATTCATAAGTGAGCTTATCCAATCTACTTTTTGTGTCAGTACATCTTTATTTATTGATGGGATCAATAGTGAGATGTGTCATTCTTATTGACATATGAATGAGCCAGATCTCTAGATCCCTATTATGATCTTAAAGCTACTGGAAGGCTAAGGGGCATACACAAATTGACCACACTTTGACTTGCTATGGTAGCGAGTCTTTAATGTAATCTTATACCTCCATCTTTGGTGTGACGGTTTGTGTGTGGCTAGCTTTGGCTGGACATGTAAGTAATCATATCCGTTTTAGGATGGGGACATTCCCTGAGGAGCCCACAAAGCTCATTTTGCTAAACCCTTCAGGTTGAATTAATAATTCAGGCATAAGTGAAAATGAGTGAGCGGTACTACTCTGGAAAGAAGAGACTAATTAAATGTGGTTGATTGTCATAAACCAAATTAATGAATGAATGTCCGGAGAGATCCGAACCACTATAAAATATCATGAGTTCTTTACTGCTTTGATTTAAGTTTATGTTTTTATTATGTTTTCGAAAAACTGACTTTCAAACCTTCAATACTTGTTCATGTATTAAAGTGTATATTTTGTGAAACTTACTTAATGAACGTCAGACCTAAGCTTAATACTTTTTAGAAACCTTGAATTGAGTTACAGTCTATTTTGGAGAACAAGTGCAACTCATATTTTCTTCTGCTGCATATGACGTACTCTGATTTCGGGACCAACAATTGGTATCACATGCAAAGGTTCTTACAGACAAAGGTTGTTTTGAGTCGCTTAGGACCAGATCTATCTTTTCATTTGATTTTGTTTGCTTTTGTGTATTCAAACTTATGTATATAGAGATGGCACACATAAATATCACAAAGCTTCCCAAGTATGCACTAGAGAACTTCGACATATGGAGGAAGTGCTCAATGTTTATGCTGAAGAATCTCCATCCAGAGATGGTTGAGGTTCTGTCCACCAGACCTATAAAGACCAACCAATAAATACCCAGCTCGGAGAAGCAGAAGGCCCAGAGATAGTGGATAAACCCCACGCTGAGTGGAAGAACAAGAATAGAATCCATAATCAGCTGGATTTAGTGGCCATGGAGTTCATCCTATAGTCTCTACCAAAGCCACTGGTTGTCGAAGCTCTCGCCTACCACAATGCTGAGCAGATGTGGGATTTCCTTGGCATTCTCTGCTAAATGACCGACCAAATAAAGCAAAACAAGTTTCAAAATTGTGTTGATAAGTATAAGTCATTTCAAATGCTTCCAGGTGAAAAGATTAAATCTATGGAAGCAAGTTTTAATGCCATTCTTTGTGTACTATAAAATTTTGGGAGAAAGTATAACATTGGAGATATCAATGCAAAGATCCTTTTGAAAATGCCCAAGGAGGACTGGTTCGTCAAGGTCACAAGCTTGAAGGAGAAGGATCTCTCCAAGATAACACCCAAGAACGTGTTCGCCCAGCTGAACGCCCATGAGTGGGATATCCAAATGGAGAACAAGAATGAAGTTGTGTAGAATGTCAGCACACAACCCGAAGAAGATGATGCTTTCTTCACAAAGAGAGATTTCAAGAGAAGGCCTCAGAAGCCTTACCAAGTTGTCAGATAATCCGGCCAGACCTCTACATCAAATTCAGTGCCAATACCTTCCTACCAGAAAAAGGAGGAAGAGCGCTCAATTGCTGAGCTTGAGGAGCAAATGAGGAAGCTAATGAAGCTTCTGGAAAGAGCCAAAGCCAAGAATGAAGGTTCAAAACTCAGTGAACCAAAATTTAGCGAGTGACCTGCCAAGGTGTGCTTCGAGTGCAACTCCCCTAATCACCTCAAGTACGAGTGCCTGATGGTATCCAAGGAGGAGAGGGAACGCCTGAAGATGGAATTTGAGAAGAAAGCTTCCAGAGCTGTCGCAAAGGCCATGTTATCTAGAACTAGGGTGCCTAATATCTTTGATAATGATGATGGCTACTATACTTCGGAGGACGAGGTCGTGCAAGAAGCATTCTTAGTGCTCATGGCCAAGCTTGCAGTAGAAGAAGGAGCATCTGAATCCAAAGAAGAAGGAACTGAAGCTGAGTAGCAGAACTTGGTAAATATTTAAAACTCAGTTTCTATTCCTATATCATGCATAGAGGACTCTGAATCCTATTGCTCGGATTCAAAGGATATAACCCTCGAAGTTTTAAACAATTTTCAAAATTTTATGAATTAAAAATATTTTAGCTGGCATGAATGCCTGACTGAAACATAAAGTTTCAAAACTGAGTGAGGAGATCCAAGGATCGAAGTCAATAAGTGACGAGCTAGCCAAGCTTAGAGAGGAGCATTCAATCTTACTTGCAAATTTTAAAACTCTTTTTGAATAATGCAAATCTCAAATACTAAAAATTGCTAGTGATCAAAAACTTATTTTCTCACTTTATTCTAGCACTAGTAAAGTGTTAGAAGCCATAAGCTTACAATGAGATCCATCTTATAAGTTAGGGCTAGGATTTTCTGAAAACATTTTTAGCAATCATACATCAACCTCAGAAACTAGAAATATTTACAATCATCATTTCAAAAAGGTATCTAATTTATAGGTTATGCTTTCAGGTAAGGAAGTAGTTAGTTTAGACAAGGACTCCTCATTAGCTAATCTGGGCAAATGGAAGAAGTCAGTTTCCAAACCGACTTCTGCACCGAAGCTTAAAAACAATTTGACCTCTAAGTCAAATAAACCTGAGATGAAGCCTGATATGCCTAAGAAGTGGGTCAAGCGGATGCTTCTAATGTGAGGAAACCCACTTCAACAACTAGAACTGATCTTCGTAAGAAGTCAGTATCATTTCAGGGTTAAAGAAATCTGAGGTTCCCTACTAATAATTCTTATGAGAAAAGAACTTATACATATAGGAGGGACACCTATACGAGGCTTGAGCCCAATCATTTTTCTATTTCAAGGGCTAGGAAGATTGTACACCCCGGATTTGGTTTCCGAGAAACATACCGAAACTTAGTTTCTGGGAAGTCAGTTCGTAGAAACATGATTTCAAGAAACTCAGTTTCTGGCAAGGATTCACACACTCACCCCTTTCCTTCTAATATGCATACAAATAGCATTCATTATTTCAGAAGGAAGAGAAAGGGAGAGAAGATTGCTGCACCTAAGTTTAAAGTGAAGCAAGTGTGGTTTCCTAAAGGATGGATCCATATGACTAACCCTATAGGACCCGCGGTAACTCGGTCACCTCTAGTCTAACCTTCTTTGTTTTGCAGGTACAGGGTCACAAAAGTCAACTCGAGAAGAATAAGCGAGCTTGGATTTTGGACAGTGGGTGTTCTGCCCACATGACCGGAGAAAGAAATCTCCTCTCAAACCTGAAGATGGCGAGAGGACCCTCAGTCATTTATGGAGATAACTTAAAGGAGAGAGTAATTGGCAAAAGATGCTTAGAGTATAATGTGATTAGCATCAACACTATATCCTTAGTTAAAACCTCAATTACAAATTTTTGAGTGTTAGTCAACTTATCCAATCTGGATATGAGGTGAGGTTTGCCTAAAATGATTGCTTGATCAACGTTAAGGAATCTCAGGTTATGGCATAAGAGACTTAGCCACCTAAATTTCCGATCGATCAGACACTTAGCCAAGCACAGGCTTGCGGAAGGTCTACCGCAAGCCAAGTTCAAGAAAGAAGAAGTTGTCTGCAAAGCATGCAAGATGGGGAAGCAAACCAAAGCTGCATTCAGGAATCGCACCATCACAACAAGCACACATAGGATCCTTGAGATACTTCATATGGATCTATTTGGACTGATCAAGCCACCCACCATTGGAGGGAAGAGATTCTCTCTCTTTGTAGTCGATGACTTCACGAGATATACATGGGTTAGGTTGTTGAAGACCTATGATGAAGTTAATCTTCAGCTTCCAGAGCTCATCCTTCAAGTGCAAAACAAAAAGGGAGACACCCTGACGAGAATCGGATCAAATAACGTGAGGAGTTTTGCAATGGTCCTTTGATGGATTTTCGTGTGGATGCTGGCATTTCTCAGAAGAAGTCAGCTCCAAGAACCCCCCCAGCCAAATGATCTTGCCGAACAAAGAAATAGAACACTCAAGGAGGTAGTGAGGACTTTGCTTGCTGAAGTTGACTTAAGAGAAAGCTATTGGGGAGAAGCATTGATTACGCCGTGCTATACACATAATAGAAGCGCTATCAACAATCGCCATCAAAAAACCTTGTACGAAGTCTACAATGGTGGTTAGCCTTCTATTGCTCAACTATGTGCTTTTGGTTCTCTATGTTACATCCATAACAACGGGAAGTCTAAGTTAAATACTTTGAGTCACAAGGCAGATGAAGTTGTGTTCCTTGGATATGGACACCCTTTATATAGCGGATATAGAATACTTTACAAGACAACCGAACTTGTGGAAGTAACATGCTATGTTGTTTTTTATGAGTCTATTTTAGTCCGCAGGACTTTGAAGGACATGGAATTTAGTGATCACGAGATCAAAGATGCCAACGAGAAACTTATTTCTGAAAAGGAAAATCCTAATGAAGTTTCTCAGACTACATCTGTGAATCATCATTCAATTACTCTAGAGGACAAGGCCGGTGATGCAACAGAGCTTGCAATGGCCATTGGTTCACTAATAATAACTGTGTGTATCAATTAAGGGGGAACCTCAGGCGATCAAGATGAAGCTCAGTCTACTGGGCAAGCTGAAACTGAGTTTCCTACCCAAGCTGACTTACCTGAAGATGAAGATTTTCATCCTGAAGAGGTTTAACTTGCAATGAATCAAGAAGACCAAGAATGCAGATCGTGGAAGTCACCATTGGAGAAGAAGATTCAAGTCCAGGTGTTGAAGATCAAGTTCCTATACCAAAAGATCTAGCCATGGTGGAATCAACCCTAGTTCAAGTTTCAGTATCGGGAATAGACAGTATTGAGTATCGTGGAGCATTTGTTCAACCTGTAGAAGTCACTCTGCTCCAGAAGCCAAAGTTGTGGAGACAGCATCCCGAGGAGGTCATGCTAGACAATGTTGCAAATGCAGTACACACTAGACAAGGAAGCGCATTTCTTACTTGTTTTATCTCTCAGAATTTAGAGCCCATGAAGATTGGAGATGCTCTGAAGTCAATTGAAAGGATCAACGCCAAGCAAGAGGAGCTTGTTGAGTTCAAGAGAAATGAAGTATGGTACTTGGTGGATCGACCAAACCATTTCATTTATTGGAACCAAATAGGTGAGCCAAATGACAGATAAAAACTTATGGTTGAGGATTCTAGCTTTCCTAGCTTACAGGGCTCATATTGTTGTCTCATACAATTTTAGCTTGGACGCTCACAGGCTACCTTCTTCCAACTATCAGTTTGTGTCAGAGGCCCCCAATTTAATCGTCCCAATCTCTCAGGTACAATTTCATATATTGAATCTCATTGTTGCAATCTCATAGTTGCAAGGAGACATAAGGTGGAAGATCTCACTCAACAACTACGAGCAACGGCGGTTGAGGTTGAGCACATCAATGAGGATCTTACTATAGCCCAAAGAGATTTGGCAGATGCGAATGCAGACTGCAAAGAAACGGAGCAAGCTTTGATATTGTCTGCTGATTCAACAAACTGCTGCGAGAGCGGCACAGTTGATCAATACCATCACCTCTGGTAGTGAAAGCTTGGCTCATAATGCTAGTGCGATCCTAAGGAGAAATGAGATGTTGAGGGCCATATCCATTAGGCGTCAAAGGGATGAAGAATGAAGGTTAGGCGAGGCAGAGCTTCAGCGCAAGGCCGATGAAGAATCACATCTACGACAAGAAGCTGAACAAAGTCGAAAAGAAGAAGAAGACGAACTTCGAAGTAATCAAGTTGAGATAGAGCAAAAGAAGCTTGCTGAAAAAAAAAAGAGTTAAGACAAGTAGAAGAGAGGAGCAAGGCTGCTGAAGAGCTTGCCAGGCAATAGGAAGAAAGAACCCGGCTTCTTGTTGTGGTGAGTATTGTGTCTGACTTCTCCATTCAAATCTCTAGGAGTGATGTTGTACCCATCACTGTGTTGAATCAGCTACAAGCTAACTTCAAAGATCAGATTGACACACTTGTGGCAAAATTTGAACACAAGCAAGCCGAGTTTGATGAAACTCTATCATCCGTAAAGGCCACTGTCTCGACCCTTCTTGAGATTGTCACAAAAGGGGAAGAACAAAGAGTGTAAGAAAAGGAAGAGCAAAGACTGAAGCAAGAAGCTGAAGAGAAGAGGAGGCAGGAGCAACATAATATTCTTGCAGAGCTTATGTCCGAACTCTCTGGATCTAAACCGTCTTCATCTGACCCTCCTCCGCCATGAAATCTCTAAGTATTCTAAGGTTGTGGATTTTTTTTATACAAGTTCAGTTTACCACCATTCATTGTTTATGTAGTCTCTTGATCATTAATGAAAGCTTGAAAACTATAATTAGACAATCTCTCATTGCTTTGATGGTCTCGCTTCTCTTCTTGTTTTTGGTTTTGTTGTTAACAAGGCTGAATTCACTTTTTCTAAAAGTTTAGCAGTTAAACTGTTTCTTTTCACTCTAATGGTTATTCAAGAAATGTCTGTCCAATTCAGGGGGAGGACAATTTAGAGATGGACAGAACAAAGGACGCATATATTGAGTAGTGTTGTTGTAAACTGAGTATGGCATGCTTCCTTTTCTCTTTGTCTTTAAGTGGTTTTGGCAATATCAAAAAGGGGGAAATTGTTAGGAACTATGTTTTAGTTTCCATCTTAATATAATGTTTAGATAGGTCAAAACTCACTTTAGTTTTTCAGTCTATAGAGTTCTAAAAATTGTAATTCTTGTGTAGGATTGATCGAGTTTTAATAAAACTTAGAGGCTGAAGACCGAGCATAGGGAATATTTGAGAATTGAACAAGTGTACGTTCATGAAACATGGTTTCACCAAGTATGGTCAAGGCCTATACTGAATTTGGGTACGCATTATAGTATTCTGTGAATCATACTTAATGAACGTCAGACCTAAGCTTAACACTTTTTAGAAACATTGAACTGAGTTACAGTCAGTTTAGGAGAACAAGTGCAACTCATATTGTCTTCCATAACATATTACGTACTCTAATTTCGGGACCAACAGGATTCACGGTTTCATCCTATAATACACGCCACTCGTGTTTAAAATATTAAAGAAACCACATTTTTTGTTTACTTGGGATAACCCACAAAGCTGTATTAGCTTAAACCATTATTTTTTCTAACCAATCATCTTCATTCAACAGCTTAAAAGCTGAACTACCCATTATTGCTTCTTGAAAAAGTCAAAATCCACTACGTTGTTTGGTATTGATTTAGAAGACACTAGATTAAATAGGTACAGTAATGCCTTTTGGCGCACTTCCCGAACAAAAAAAGGAATAGCCTACCAACTTTTAAATAATCTTCTTTCTTTCGTACTGCCTACTGTTGGGTTTTGTATACATGAAGCATTTATTACGTGAGTATACATTGAATGGTATTTCCTATCCGTTAACAAACTTACATGCGAGTAACAACGATATCCTCTTATCTTACCGATAGGGACGATCATACTACGTGTTGTAGATCGCAGAAGACAGTATGATCACTTGACCTAGTAAGATATAAATATCATCACAGCCGAGACAACGTACGAGGATCAGTTTGTCGGTATAGGCTGCAACATAGTCACAAAGAAGTAATATGACTTGATTGCTTGATTTGCTGGTACGTGAGGTTGCATATTGATTGAACCACAGTGAGATGTATTCTACTGTTTGACATCAGAGAATACACTATCTCGATCTTGATTGAGTGCAAACCCTAACGATGGTTCAGGGGCTTGCACGGGTTGACTGTTGTTTTGACTTGCCATGGTGGAGAGCCTGAGTAACATGCTCGTATACCCGCATATTGGGTAAGAGAAGTTCGTGTATTGTAGCGTGAGACTGGAGCTAGGTATCCATATCCGAGTAATAGGATGGGGACATTCCCTGAGGAGCTTAATAACGTTGATCGTGCAGAAGTCCTGCAGGCTGATTAAGTTCAAACACGAGTGATAAGGTTTGAGTGGTACTGCTCAGGAAAATAAGATATTAATTAATTGTAGATAGAGCTTGTCAGAAGCTCTGATTAATTAATGAATATCCAGTAACCTTAAATATGGGGATTCTAAAGTAAATGCATCTCGTTCTCATAACGTGGTAATGAAGGGGTAGGTCAGTATTAATTCTGTGGTGAAAAAGAATTAATATTATTGAATTATTTATGTCTTGGGTTGTGGACATAGAAATTAATTAATTCATAGGACCGCTTTATTATGTGCATTAGGTCCCAGGTCTGGCCCAAATTAAATATGCTGAATGGAGCCCAGTAGCCCATTAGGGTTTGTAACCCTATGTCTATAAATAGACAGTCCTCTCTCACAAACCCTAGCTCAGTTCAAAATCACAGAAACCTTAGGAGAGAGAGAGGGGTGGTGGCTTCAGTGTGTTTGGGAGGCGAAGAAATTCGACTCCAACTTTCACATTCACAGTCCTGTGGAATCCTCACCAGTAATAGGATTGAACAGTATTGGGATACAGATCTGAAGGCCTAATCTGGCGAACAAATTTCTTTTCCCTTCTCCTTTTCTGTTTAATTAAATCTAGAAATTAGATTTGCTAATTTTTGTTTCTGCATATTTAATTGTATCGCGTGGTCAAATCAATGGATTGGAATTCAATTGCGAAAGATCGGATCTGAGACTACAGAGTTAAGGTAAACTCGTGAAATCCACTTCATTAAATTCATAGGAGCATGCTAGGTATATCGTATGTCTATTGTTCTCAACATCCATGAAACGATCCGGTTCATTTGGATTAGGCGATTTGGTTTGCCGGTAAATCCCTACACCTACACCATCCCATTGAGGGATAACTTGTGCAGTTAAATGAGATACAATCCCTTGCTCTTCCAAATACTGTAAAAACACATCACTTGAGATACACACCATTATGAAAGACCATAATGTTTTTATGGTCTTGTTTAACTTCTTCTCTACCTTAGTCTTAAACGCTCTTTATTAAAGCCAAAGACTAAGAATTGTAGTGAATTAGATAAACATATCAATATCATAAGAGATTACAGTATCAATGCCAATTCAAGGCAACTGCAGAAGTAGACTCAACACCGAGAAAACACGAAATTACACCTTGAGTGTCAATTGCCTATCAAAAGGCTTGGTTATCATCTTTTACCACTGATTAGTATTTATAAGTACCATTCTTTGAAATACCTGGATAAAATCCGTAATCCAATGAATTACTTAAAACTACTTAGACTAATGTAACCTTATCTCTAGAAAGATTCTTTAATATGCCATAGATCACTGATGGTTTATATAAACAAGTAATGAAGAGCTAGACATCCATTTAACGATAGAAAACACTATTATTTATTATGATAGTGAAAAACTCAATCTAAATAACTGATAATATAAAACATAAATGGAAATAGTTCTTCAAAACAAAACTGAATATCTCTTCAAAACTTGAAAGAAACAATGTTTATCATAAACCCAAAGCAAAAACTCCATCACCTTGAGCAATATCTCTAACAATTTTTTTGGAGTTTGTAATCCCGTCATCTTCATTCTTTAACACCATCTTGATTCCTTGCAAGATGCAACAAAACATGATTAGTATTCACAGTAACCACTACACACATAAAAATAGAAAACTGATACTTTGTAAATGATGACGTGCGTTGTCCATTGGTGTTAGCACTTAGACAGTTAGCTTTCCAGTGTCCTATCTTCCCACAGAGGTAACACATTCCCTTTCTTTAAATTTTTCCAGCCTTTTTCTTTTGTATTGTTCCCACTAGTTGTTTTCTTGGTTTTTTTCCTAGCCATTATTTTAGAAACTGTGCTACCATCAAGTCACTGAGCAAATCATTAAGAGTATACTTCTTCTTGTTCATCACAACATTCAGCTTGAGATTTTCAAAGGACTTACAAAGAGAGTTTAGTATGGTATCGACTTGGTTTCCGCATCAATACAACCACCATGCAACGTTAGTTCATCCTCGAGATTGAGTCATGGCAACCACATGCTCTCTCCCTGAACTACCTTCAGACATTTTCTTACTCATAATCTCCCTTATGAGATTGAATCTGACAGTTCTATTCGTCTCCATATATGTCGTTGTGAGACTATACATGATATCACATGCCTTATCATAATGTTGATGTTGCAGCTGCAGTACTTTATTCATAGTGGTCAACATGTAACATTTGACTACATTATTGGACTTGATCCATGTTGGGAAATATTCGCGAATTCCTCCCTTAGATCAGAATTGTAAAAGGTTTTGTTGAATAAAAGAGCCTTAGTAGATTGGTCGATCATTGCTGAAATCTAGCATATTCTAGTAACTCTTATGTAATGTCCTGTTTAGGAAACATATCGAGTTGTAATAGATTAGGAAGTGCTTAAGAAGATTGCTGAAGGATTCAGCAAATGGAACGAAGAAAATCAATTCAAGCAACTTCGGGATGCTAGAAGAGTTCTCAGCAGAAGGTAGTTGCTAGAGACATCAGCAGACGAGAATGACTTCTAGAGATGTTAGTGGTCAAGTGATAAGAAGATTGATTGCTAAGGCATTAGCAATCATACGCTAAGGAAGAGACTGCTAGGAGTCTTACTCAGCAGTCTGAAGCAAAGGTACCAGAATGCTAAAGGAGATAGCATTCGCTAGCATACAAGCATATTGCTAAGTACTCCTTCCGTCCCGCCTGAATTGTCCCAATGACTTTGGGCACAATAACCTAGGAGTGTGAGAGTAAACTAAGTTGAGTGGAATTAATATTTTATTATTGAGTGTGAAAAAGTTGCCTTTTTAAGTAATGGGACAATTGAGGTGGGACAGACGAAAAAGGAAAGTGGGACAATTGAGATGGGACGGAGGGAGTAATAGCAATCAGCAGTCAAGACTTAAGTGCTGAAATACGCATCTGTTGAAGGAGTCAGTAGATCGAAGAGTAGATTGCTAGAAGAGCGTAGCAATCAAAAGACTTAGCAGATCGTTCCAGCATTCTCCGAGAATGCTTAGCAAGGATTATATCTAGCAACGATCGCTAATACTACCGTTCTGACAAAAGTACAAGCAAAGGACAAAAGCTTTCCCGAAGTAGGTTGGAAAGTACTTTACGATGCTGGAAAGGATGGATAAAGTCGAACTCCTTTTGGACGAAAAAGTCGTTGTGTCTAACGGGTATGGAGATTCAAAGTTTGAATCTCCACATATAAAATACAAGTCCAAACAAAGAGACGACCTATATGACTACTACTGCTTAACCACTGCTTCATTAGTCACGAACTAAGGAACCTCAACCACATCTGAAAAGGTATTTACTGTGAAATTCCTTTGACAAGAGAAAAGTGAGAAAGTAGTAAGTTGAGAGCACGAGACTTTAAAAATTCAAAGCTCTCAACAACCGTAGTGTCCCAAACATGAAGATCAGACACTACATTGAAGAGATTCATTGGCTTATTTCAAGAATCCAATCATTGGGATACCTTCCATCCTAGGAAGCATCCAGCAGTCACATCTCTAAAAGAGATTGACTCCGACGGGCTTTTGCCAAAACCAGAAAAGTTCGGAGAGAACTATAAAACCTCCATTACAGCGAAGGACAAGTTTTACGAAGGCGCACCCTTAACTTGGCCGGAGCTACTGACTAGAAGATTGAAGCAGCGGAGGATAGCTTTGTAGTCGCTAGGTCGAAGGTTCACTACCTGCTACAAGTGTTCGGTGATTCCTTGTACTTCAATATCTTTTTAGTGAATTCTCAGCGATACGGCTGATGAGTGGACGTAGATCTATTAGATCGAACCACTATAAATCTTGTGTCCTTTATTGTTTTATTACTCACTGTTTGTGTGTTGTGATTTGAAACCTAACAACGATAGTTGCTAGAGCATATAACTGTAAGAAACCTTAACTTCTACCTTGAGCTAAACATTTTGACAAGAACATAAGTGCAAGATAATCTTTAATCTTCTGCTGCATTCATGTGTGTTGGTTGTTTGCTATTCACCACGACGACTCTGATATGGGACCAACAAGTGGTATCAGAGTGGGAGGTTGAAAGACCGACTGCTTCTGAGTCGCTTTAAGACCATATCTGTACTTTTTCCTTGCACCTGCATTTTGTTCTTTTGTAGTTCTATCTTAGGTACTCTAAAGCTTGTCAAGATGAATCATACTTTGCCAAAGTATATGACCATCGTGTGAAGTGACACACAATTCTCATGTCAAATTATCAATCCGAGATCTTTTCTATTCGCTCTCGTGGAAACTATCTACTCGTAAGAAGATGCATCAATAGCTAGGCAATACAATAGTTGTTGGTTTTCTTTATCTATCTAGCTATGAATTGCAAACTACACTACAATTTGCATACAATCAAACATTCAACAATTTGCTTAATTCACCAATCAATCACTTTTATCAAAGGTTTGGGTAGATTAGAGTAACAAGTCCAACAATCTTAGAATGAAGTGAGTGTTTGTAAACTTCAATTGAGCCAATTTTAACCGAGCTATGTTGTAAACGATTTTAATTCCTATGAAGTTGAGCAATCGATACTATCCTAGTCAATCCCCTTTGTACCGGTAAATTGTCCGTAGATGAAATTAGAAATCTCAAACAGCTACGTTATCGATCCCTAACTCACTCCAAATTGACCGTCGATTTTTGCCCTATAATCCTAGCTCCGCACATGGATTGGAACTAACACTATATGATTATGCACTTATCACGACGTTTCCGTCCGCGTATTGGCTGCAACGGTCACATCAACTACCTATAGATTGGCTATTACCTACATCTAATAGGTATGAACAAGCTCAAGTGCAAATCAAGACTTCATAGAAAAGTAAACAAACATAGAAGGTTCAATCCATCTCAATTTCTATATTACAATACTCACATAGGAATTTAGCTCCTCATACCTTGAATTTGAAGCAATACAAGTTGAAAGATAAGAATTAACATTACAAAGCTTCAAGGTCAAAATTGATCTTCTAGGATTGTCTTCGTTGAATCCAATCCACCTAATCTTCCTCTTCAAATGTCACCAAGTTGATGGAATGATCCTTGGTTCTCCTTGATTCAAGTGGGGAAGGAGGTGTAGAGATGAATCTAGAGGGAAGTTAGTGACGGTTATTTCTCAATTTGGCAAAAAGCTCTTCATTTAATTGATTTTCACCCTTTTATAGACGAGCTAGCAGAGCCTTGGATCGCCCGAGCCAACCGACGCTCGCCCGAGCCATCCTGGGAACCACAGAAACCTGGAAAACGTGCATTGGCTTGGCTGAGCCAGAACAGCTCGATCGAGCCTCCTCTCTGTCAGCCAGGCTCGGTCGAGCCTGCACTGCTCGGCCGAGCGAAGCCTCTGCCCGGCTCTGCTCGGCCGAGCCTGCTTCGCTCGGCCGAGCGAGTCCTCCAAGCTTTCGAAACCGTACTTTCGTTCCGCTCGGGCGAGCCTATCCTCCTCGGACTCCAAACTCGGGCGATTTTCCTCTAAAACTTCCCAAAATACGCTGTATTATGCTCAAAACGTATCCTACATCATTTCAAACACGAAAACACAAAAACAAGACAAAAGAACAACGAAAGCATATGATATGAGGGTAAAATGGCCACAAACTTGCACGCTCACACATCGAAAAATAGGTCATTTTACACACATATCATAATCCCCCAAACTTGAACCTTTGATTGTACTCAATCAAAACAAAGTAGAGCAATCAATAAACCTCATCAAACAACCTCATAGCTCATCATAGTCATCTTGGCATGCTCTTATCGAACGAGATTATCACCTAACTTTGTGACATGGTTAATGCGAATGACTCAAACCACTCATCAACATTCGATAAACAAAATGAAAGCACTCCCTTACTACAATGAGTTGGCTTCTAAAATCAAAAAGGTCTTTATTTTTTGTTATAACGTGGCTTACTAAAAGGTAGGTGGTTTTGGGCTAAAGTGACGAACTTCTCCATATCCCAAAACCCCCAAACTTATTCTCTTCAATCCACTTCTAACCTTGAGGCTTTTCCAATCACAATTCTCAAATATATCTCTTTTTTTTCTTTTCTTTCTTTTTTCATTTTTCTAGCACCAAAATTTTTCTATCTTTTCATGGTGCTTTTCTTTATTTTTTCTTTTCTCTTTTCTTTCTTTCTCTTTTTTTTTCTAAGTGCCTAAATTTTTGTTGGTACCAATTTTTCTAGGATTCAAATCAATCCCACAATCAATACTTCCATTGCCTCAATCATTACAACTCAAGATACCAATTGATTCCCATCCCAACTCTCATCTCCGTATTCACCCTCATACGCTCATTCCCCCCAAATTTTGTCCTAATATTTTCGAAGAAAATTCTCCATTTAAGCACAATCACGGGAAACAAAGGTATGAATGGTAAAATTATGATATTAACCACCTTATACTTCTAAAGTGAAAGGAGGAATTAAGAATCGATGGCCTAAGATCATTTTTTATTTAACAAACTCATGCCCAATAGATAGATAATATATTCAAGTTCTAGATTTTGTGCTCTCAAACTTGCCACTCACAATCAAAAAGAATATGACAATATCGAAGCTCCAATTCTCACGGCTTTTGTCAAGTCCTAAACATTAATCCCGCACAAAACTCGGCAATTCAAAAGTTCAATTCGAGCATGCTTTAACAACTAGATTATGCCCTATCATTGGTTAAAGCAATTTTAGCCTTACAAAGTAAATCATGATTCCAATCTCCAATTCTCATTTGGGTTCATCATGCACACACAACAAGCACACAACAACCTAACTAACATTCTACATGCCAACACAATTCAATTTGAAACTAAATGGTAAGAAAAATGATAGAAAGCGTTACCCATCGGTAGACATGATCACCGCTCTCCATTCCTTATTTGCACCTATTACACATCAATACAACACCACCAAACAATTTGAGCAGAATACAATCAAATAAGTTCTCATTTCCACCATCTTACCACAAACCAAACTTCCACAAAAATTAATTCATTAATCCACTAGCACCACCATTCATTCCATACCATTATTCATCCACATACCAAAACCAAATAGAAAGAATTAAACACATGCAAGCTCGCCATGATTCATCAAAACATTCAATAGAAATGAAAACCAATCAATTTAAACATCCAAGATCCACAATCCAAAGTAGAGGTAAATCAACATTGTTATACAACCAAATCTAATATCCAAATCATTCAAATTCAACTAAACTAAACTAAACTAAAGACAGAGATAGAGATGAGAGAGTGAACCAGAATAGGGCATCGGGATACCGACCACTCCCCCCAAACTTAGTCAAGTGAGACTAAGTTTGTAAAAAGGTACCCGGTGTGCTCTCACTCTCCCTAATTTGCTGGTGGTTGCCGAGGACGACGATAATACGGAACTGGCACTCGGCGATGGAGCTCACGAACATCCTCCTGTAGGATCTCCACATTCCGGTCAATACCATCGAACCTCTATGCAATGGTGGCTTGATCCACCATGTAACCCTCCCGGAAAGTGGCAAAATCATCATGTAAAGAATTCAACCTTGTATTCAAACCCTGCAGAGAAGAAGACAAAGAATCAACTGTATCAGTAGTCCTAGTAAGCATCGTCATCATCTGCCGCTGCCATTCAGTGGCCGAAGACTGCCTAGGCTGTGGGGGAACTCGAGTGCTTGGACAAGCATCGGGCAACTCACCACGTGCTCTCACTTCGGCCAGAGAACTGAAAGATCCATCAATCGAAAGAATTCCAACAAAGATTGGTGATCATAAGAATCAAATAACCAATTAGAGTGATCCCCCAAATCTTCGACAGTAGTCAACCCATCACAAGGGAGTTCCAATACCCTTTCCCCAAACTTATAATAATAACTACTACCCCAAGGATCAGGCACAAGAAATCTCCCAGCAAGCAAAGAATGAGTGTCAAGATATACCGCAGGAGCAAAATTACCCGTTAACTCCACACCAATTTTCTAAAAAATGGGAGTAATCATGCCACAACTAAAAGTACTAGTTTTTGTACTAGCACCCCGACTCCATGCATCCATAAGCATAGCCCCCAAAGAAAATTGAATACCGTTCATCAAAGCATACAACATAGACAACTCCGGCGTAATCACATTACTGGACTCATACCTTCCACAGATAGAACCACCAACAAATTTATGAATGTACCTAATAACTGGATTCCTAATTGCAGTAGCACGACAATTCTTAATATTGAAATGATCCTCCGATGGAATACCCGAAATTTCCTCCCAAAATTTGCCCAATCTCACATTCTCATGCACAAAAACAGACTCAGGATCACATCCAAAAATCTCATCAATTTGAGCACGTTGATAGAAATACTCTTTACCTCGGATTTTGAACTTCATAGACAATGGAATTCCCCCTGCACCTTTCATGACAGTGATTGAGGCTAAGAACTCCCTCGACAGATCCATATATCTGGGCCAATTTGCCTTGAGCAACTTCTTCCACCCAATTCCTTTGAGTAGACTCCAAACATCTTCCTTTAGTTTCAATGCATTCAACGTCACCCGGCACAAATACTTTGTGCCAACAACTTGTCGCTTCAACAATTTCTTGTATTTGGAAAACTCTTCATCATCAAATCCTTTCGGGCGTCCACTTGAAGAAGAACCCTCACCCCTTGCTCGTTTGCTAGCCATAAAAGAAACTGAAGGGTGAGATAAGCACAATTCAATGCACAAAAGTATGGGAGAAAATTTTTGAAGAGAAATTTCGACCGAGATGCAAATGGGTCGAGCAATTGCTCGATCGAGCTTTTAAACATGCGCGCGGCTCGGCCGAGCGAGGAGTCTATTCGTGCGGGGGCTGCTGGCACGCTTGGGCTCGGCCGAGCCTACCTCGCTTGACCGAACGAGGCCCCTGTCCAAGGCCACGACCCAGCTCGGCCGAGACTGCACTGCTCGGCCGAGCTACCCCTGCTTTCACCAATTTTTCGCCCTTTTTTAAACATCTTCTCAATCATGTAGCCTTCCATCCTTTCCAAACCTTCAAACACACATTCTTCATACGAAATTGTAGCAACAAAACAATTAAGAATCCTTCAAAACAACAAACATATTATTCCAACAAAAATCATAAACCTAACCATTATTCAACTATGCAAAAGAACAAATTTTAAAAGATTGGGTTGCCTCCCAATAAGCGCTTGTTTAACGTCGAAAGCTCGACGATCATACCTCATCTCAATCATTGTCGAATGGTGTGGAACCAGAACTCATACCTCAGTCAATGATCACATGTTCCTCCGGGAAAAGAAGTTTCCTTCTTGCACTTCGTGGTGGATCCGTATCCACTCGAGCTTTCTTCATACCAATTTGATCAAGTTCTTCTTCATACCCCGGATCTTTGTAGACTTCATTCTCCTCACTCATAAGTTTTAAACCCGGATCAAGCATATCCTTCATCCTTTTCTTTTTCCCAACTTTCTCAACTTCATTTGCATCCACATTTTTCGGAGGTAAAGAAAACACTACTTCCTTACCACAACAACGGAATGTAAGTTCACCATGTTTCATGTCAAACAAAGCATCGGTCGTGTGCAAAAATGGCCTCCCAAAGATTAGTTGTATACCCCATTATTCTTCATGTCGACTACAAGAAAATCTCCCGGGAAAGTAAACGTCAACAATTCAACATGAACATCTTCAACCACCCCTTTTGGGCAAAACAAAGCATGATTAGCCAATTGAAGAACTTGACTTGTAGGTTTAAGGTTCCCAACCTCCAACTCCTTATACAAGTCCCATGACATAAGGTTGACACACACTCCGGAATCACAGAATGCCTTCTCAATACATTTATCTCCAATCTTCCATCCTACTATGAAACCTCCGGGATCTTCTTTCTTACTAGCAATATTCCTTTCTCCAAGCTCACAAGTACCACTATTCAAGATCTCTTCTCCTCCAACTAACTTATCCAACATAGGTACCCTTTCTATCTCCTCCGGTAAAGGCATTTCGACGTCACCTTTCTTCACGTAATCAAAGAAACTCACATTCTTAGTTTGCTCATCCTCCTCCGATTCTTTGTTCTCAATTTCTATCTTCAATGTCTACTTTTTACTCTTCTTCAACTTCCCCCATTTTAATCTTAGGGGTCATCACTTCCAAGTGTTCCTCCATCCTACTTTCACCTTCTACCATGTTACAACCTTTATTTTGAACCACTTCCGTATCACTCGGAAACTACCCAGCTTGGTGCTTCCCACTTAGTTGTTTTGCAATCGAGGAAATTTGAAGTTGGATTTCGGCAAACATGCCATCGTACTTCTCAAATCTCTTATCCATTTCCTCATTAAAATTCCTCCTCGGTTCTTGCTTTGCATACCTATTATTTCCCCCAGCATATCCTTGGCTACTACCTCCCCCTTCAATTTGTAATGGAGGATTAAGAGCGTTGTTTGGATTAGCATAGGAAAAATTCGGGTGAAAACGGTTGGACGAATGATAGTACATGTTCCCCTGTGGATTGTATTGGGGATGAGCGTTGAACCCCATTCTTTGATTCACAAAATTCAAACTTTCCGGATGCGACTCTTCATGCCGAACTACCATCATATCCTCATTTCTATTTCCCGATGTAGATAACGCATCAAGCTTCTTTTGCATGAGCACAATTTGCTCTTTGAACTCTTCACTCTCCCTAGCCTCATTTACCAACTTAACCAGTCGATAGTCCTTGCATTCCTTAGGCCAATGGAAACTATTCTCAGCCATTTTCTCAATGGTCCTCCAAGCTTCTTCCTCTTCAAGGACAAGAAATGCTCCTCCCGATGAAGCATCTAACATCACTTTTGTTTCATAGTTTAATCCCCCGTAGAATTGGCAAATCTGTTGACTCTGATAAAGTCCATGTCTTGGGCATTTTCGTAGAAGCTCTCGGAACCTATCCCATGCCTCGTATAGAGCTTCATCGTATCTTTGCCCAAACGATGTGATATCAGCTCTTCTTTTCAAAGTCAAACTTGGTGGAAAAAACTTGAATAGAAACTTCTCTCTCAACTCTTCCCAAGTGACAATATTTGATTTGTCCAAGCCTTCAAACCAATTCCTAGCACCATCTCTCAAAGAGAATGAGAATAACCGCAGCCGTATTTGATCTTGAGGCACTTGGTTGATCTTAATAGTATCCGTAATCTCCAAAAATCAAGAAATATGAACATTTGGATCCTCGGTTAAGAGCCCCCCAAATTGGTTGTTTTGTATCATTTGGACCAACTGTGGCTTTATCTTGAATTGTGTAGCATTTACTCCTAACCGAAAACCTCCCGTTAAAGGTTCACCTTGAGGTCTAAAAAGATTTTGTAATGGCTCCTCGGACCATTCCTCTCATTGATCATGGCCTTCATCAACTCGAGTTGTCTTTCCAACTCTTCTATCCTAACCGTGTCTTCCCCATGATTAGCCATCTCAAAATCGATTTAAATATTTGCTCTTCTTTCTTGTAGTTTCCTTGCCTCAAGCTCTCTAGCCTTTGATCGAGTGATTATAAACTACCTAGGAAAAATCCACAAAACCAATTACAAGTAAACAATTCAACAAAAACAAACAAACACAAAGAACAACAAAACAATGTTAGTAAGAATATTCACACAAGCATTTTCCTCAAACACCTAGCATACCACACTTCAACTTTCAATAATTCCACAAAACCTACTAAAAGATTCCCCGGCAACGGCGCCAAAAATGTGACTGTCGTGTGAAGTGACACACAATTCTCACGTCAAATTATCAATCCGAGATCTTTTCTATTCGCTCTCGTGGAAACTATCTACTCGTAAGAAGATGCATCAATAGCTAGGCAATACAATAGTCGTTGGTTTTCTTTATCTATCTAGCTATGAATTGCAAACTACACTACAATTTGCATACAATCAAACATTCAACAATTTGCTTAATTCACCAATCAATCACTTTTATCAAAGGTTTGGGTAGATTAGAGTAACAAGTCCAACAATCTTAGAATGAAGTGAGTGTTTGTAAACTACAATTGAGCCAAATTTAACCGAGCTATGTTGTAAACTATTTTAATTCCTATGAAGTTGAGCAATCGACACTATCCTAGTTAATCCCCTTTGTACTAGTGAATTGTCTGTAGATGAAATTAGAAATCTCAAACAGCTACGTTATCGATCCCTAACTCACTCCAAATCGACCGTCGATTATTACCCTATAATCCTAGCTCCGCACATGGATTGGAACTAACACTATATGATTATGCACTTATCACGACGTTTCCGTCCGCGTATTGGCTGCAACGGTCACATCAACTACCTATAGATTGGCTATTACCTACATCTAATAGGTATGAACAAGCTCAAGTGCAAATCAAGACTTCATAGAAAAGTAAACAAACATAGAAGGTTCAATCCATCTCAATATCTATATTACAACACTCACTTAGGAATTTAGCTCCGCATACCTTGAATTTGAAGCAATACAAGTTGAAAGATAAGAATTGACATTAAAAAGCTTCAAGGTCAAAATTGATCTTCTAGGATTGTCTTCGTTGAATCCAATCCACCTAATCTTCCTCTTCAAATGTCACCAAGTTGATGGAATGATCTTTGGTTCTTCTTGATTCAAGTGGGGAAGGAGGTGTAGAGATGAATCTAGAGGGAAGTTAGTGACGATTATTTCTCAATTTGGCAAAAAGCTCTTCATTTAATTGATTTTCCCCCTTTTATAGACGAGCTAGCAGAGCCTCGGATCGCCGAGCCAACCGACGCTCGCCCGAGCCATCCTGGGAACCACAGAAACCTGGAAAATGCGCATTGGCTCGGCCGAGCCAGAACCGCTCGACCGAGCCTTCTCTCTGTCAGCCAGGCTCGGTCGAGCCTGCACTGCTTGGCGAGCGAAGCCTATGCCCGGCTCAACTCGGCCGAGCCTGCTCCAAGCTTCCGAAACCATCCTTTGGTTCCGCTCGGGCGAGCCTAACCTCCTTGGACTCCAAACTCGGGCGATTTTCCTCCAAAACTTCCCAAAATACTCTGTATTATGCTCAAAACGTATCCTACATCATTTCAAAAACGAAAACAAAGCAAAAGAACAACGAAAGCATATGATATGAGGGTAAAATGGCCACAAACATGCACGCTCACACATCGAAAAATAGGTCATTTTACACACATATCAGTATACCAATGAAAAGTTCAACTCATGGCAAAAGATGGCCACTATCCAGCTCCAGAGCATACATCCGGAGATGGTGGATGTTCTCACCAAAGGTCCCATAATGATTATGAAGGTCAACCCCTTCGTTGGTCTAGTTGTTGAAGATCAACCGAGACCTCCGCAGATGATCGAGAAGAGGTTTGATGAATATACAGTGGAAGACAAAAAGAGAGCTCAGTTGGAGCACTTAGCAAAGAAGCTAATCATTGACTCTTTGCCGCCGTTAATGGCAGACAAAGCATTAGACTTTGATACGGCCAAGAAAATGTGGGATTATGTCTGTGAATCTTCCCAGGAGACCGACTAGATAAAGCGCAACGAGCTCCAGGTAGCTGTTGATAAGTATGAATCATTCTCTATGATTGCAGGAGAATCTATCCAAGCTCTGGAAGAAAGATTCAACACCATTGTCAGAGAGCTCCGGAATCTGGGCAAGACATATGAAAATAGAAAGATGAATAACAAGATCATCTCAAAGCTCTTTCCACGAGAGGACTGGTTCGTGAAGATGACGAGCTTGAGCGAGAAATACCTTAGCCAAATGTCCACATCTGAGGTATTTGCTCAACTCAAAACTCACGAATTTATTATACAATAATCAAAGTAAAACGAAGCCGCTGCTGCAAAAAAATCGTCATCAAATGATGTACCCCCGGAGGATCTAGCATTCTTTGTGAAGAGAGATGCTGGAAAATGGAAGACAAAGAAGCCCTTCCACACTCATGAGAGATCGGCTCCCACTTTTCCAGCAAAGGAGGTAGTTCCACCCTCAAGCTCGCAGCCTGAAGATCTGAAGATCAGTGAGCTCGAAGAGCAAATGCGAAAGCTTCAGAAGCTAATGCTGGAAGCCAAAGCTTAGAAAGAAGCAAAGAAAGCCAAGATTACTTCATCATCCTCTCGTTCCACAAAGAGAAAGCCTAGGACATGCTTTGAATGTAATTCTTCAGATCATCTTAAACGTGTATGTCCAAGGGTAAGTCAGGAAGAAAGAGAGCGCCTCAAACAAAGGTTTGAGAGAAGAGATGTCCGAGCGGTCACCAGAGCATTGCTGACCAGGACCGAAGTGCTAGAAATTCCTAATAATGATGAGGAGTACTATTCTTCAGAGGAAGATGATGAGGAAGCCCTGCTGGTCTTGATGGCCGATATTGTTGACGATCAGTTTGCTTATGTGGATGCTGATGCTGAGCAGAGTGCTGAATAGGCTCTAGCAGTCGATGCAAATGAGGTACAATCTACTAGCATTTCTAGCTTAGCAATCATGCACAAATTGGAGGAATCTTTTCTAGATTCTGAGGATGATTATCTCACAAAGCTTTTTATTGAATTTTCAAAGATATATGAAATAAAGAATGCTATCATTGGAGAGATTACCTCACTAAAACTAAAAGTTACATATTTGACCGAGGAAATCGAAAGGCTAAGGTCTGAAAGTGAGGATTTTTCGAAACTTAAAGCTGATTACTCCAAGCTTTCTGAAAATTTTCAAAATCTTGAAAAGGAGAATCTTGCTTCAAAGAGTAAACCTAAAGAGGAATGCATATGTGCTTACACAACCAGCAAGGAAGCTCTTGGTGCCATTGTGAGCCAACAAAGGAAACATTTTGATAAATCAGGATTAGGCCTTGGTTGTGAAGCAAAATCCTTTAAGGAAGCTTTGAATAAGAACGCTGAATTTTCTAAGCAGAGACAGATTGTATTCGTTTTTGCTGGAAAAGTCAATGCTGACAAAGGAAAAGGAAAGGTAAATGTTGAGTCGTCAACTGCTAAGCAGACAAATTGGCATAGCAAGCATGCTTCTGCTGGACCTCAGCAGAATACTCAGAGGATGCCTTCTAGGCATACTAGTGCTAGATCTCAGCATAGTACCCAGAAGATGTCTGCTAGATCACACTCAGCAGTGCCAAGGAGGAATGTTGAACATTATATTTCGAATGCTAGGAAAGCATATCCTTCCTTTACTAAGGGCAAGTAGGTAGCATACCATGTTGTAAGACCGCAGTACCCTAAGTACACACCACATAGGAAGAATACCTATGTGAGGCCTGAGTCCAATCATTTTCCATTTCAAAGGACTAGGAAGGCTAAGCACACAACTCCACCTAGATCTAATTATGCAAAGCATGCTTATCCAAAGGTTGAGAAAACTGTGAAGGGTGATATCAAGAAGAAAATTTTGAAAATCACCAAGATGTGGGTTCCAAAAGGAACCATGATCCACGCTAATCCTGCAGGACCCGATGCTAAGCGGGAATCTAAATCAACGTGTTGATTGTTTTGCAGGAACATGATCCAAGAGCTAAGACATAAAGTATGTCAAATGAGTGGATCCTAGATAGTGGTTGTTCAGCACACATGACGGGGGATGAAGAGTAGTTCTCAGATATTCAAAGAATCTATGGCCCCACAGTCATGTTTGGCGACAACAGCAAAGACAGAGTGATTGGGAGTGGATGAATAGAGCTAAATGGACTAAGAATTATCAATGTTGCGCTCGTATCCAATCTCAAACAAAACCTGCTAAGCGTAAGCCAACTATGCGAAAATGGGTACACCGTTTCTTACGTTAATACTGGTTGTTCAATTGCTGACAATGCTACAGGTGAAGTAAAGCTAAGAGGCATCCGTAAGGGTGGTGTTGGTCCCGAGATCAGAGAGGTCGTGGTGAATACAACAAAGACACACGAAATGCAGCGGAATATTGACATTCACTTGCACACTTAAGTTCTTTATCAAGATTGTTTAGCTCAGCTTCATCTTAGGGTTTCTTACAGTTATACTGTAGCAACTTGGTTGCTAGGTTTCGAGATCAAACTCAAGAAACAGTAAATCAATAAAACAGTAAACAAACACATTATTTATAGTGGTTCGATCAAATAGATCTACGTCCACTCCTTAGCCGAAATGCTAAGAATTTCACTAAGAAAGTATACGAAATACAAGGATTCGCCGAACATTTGCTCTAGGCGGTGAGCTTTTAGGCTGGCCACAGCAAAGCTATCCTCCATTACTTCGTTGCTCTCAGACAGCTGCAGCTCCGGCCAAGTCAAGGGCAAACCTTCGTAAAACTTGTCCTTTGCTGCTAGGGGAGCTTTTAGAGTTCTCTCCTTAACTTGTCTGGTTTTGCAGCTAATGCCCGTCGGAGTCAAATCTTTCCAGAAATGACTATTGTATGTTTCCTGATTTGGAAAGGTATCCCAGTGATTGAAGATTCTTGAGCAAAGTCAAGGAATCTCTTCAATGTAGTGTCAGATCTTCAATGGGGGGACACTGCGGTTGTTTAGAGCTTTGAATATTCACTTTAATGAGGGCTCTCAACTGACTATTTTTCTTGATTCTATTTTTTCGAAGGAATCTCAATAATTGCCTTAGCGAATCTGATTCGAGTGTTTGTAAAAGCAGTAGTCGTCTCTCTCTGTTGGACTTCACTTTTATATCTTGAGATTCAAATTTGAATCTCAAGATCCATTAGACACGATGGTCCAGACCCGTTAGACACAACGGTCCCTTCGTCCAAGAGAGTTTCTTGCTTTTTCGTCCTTTCCGGCATCGTACAGTACTTTCCAACCTACTTCGGGAAAGCATTCGTCCTTTGTTTTACTTTTTGTTAGAATGGGCGTCTTTCGCAAGTATTTGTTGAGTATCTCCTTGCTAGGTATTCTATAGGAAAATGCTAGGAATACTCTGCTAGACCTTTTGATTGCTAGGTGATTCTAGAAATCTGTCTTTGTAGCCAAGTCTGCTGACCCCTCAGCAAATACGTACTCAGCACTTGACTCTTGTTCCTTGATTGCTATGCCATCTAGCAATCTTCTTCTTAGTGGCGAATTCTAACTCCTTCAACACTCTGCTATCTCTTTATTAGTAGCGAATGCTAACTCCTTTAGCATTCTGCTATATCCTCACTGCTGACTGCTGAGCGAATGCACCTAGCAGTCTCTTCCTTCAGCATATGATTGCTAACGCCTTAGCAATCATTCTTCTTAGCATTTGACCGCTAACCTCTCTAGCAGTCATTCTCGTCTGCTAGCTTCTCTAGCAGCTATCATCTACTGAGAACTCTTCTAGTATTCCGAAATTGCTTGACTTGATATTCTTCCTTCCTTTTGCTGAATCCTTCAGTAATCTTTTCAAGCACATTCTAATCTATTACAATGCAAATATTTTAGCCTATACAGGACATTACAAGAGTTGCTAGACTATGCTAGAATTCAACATTTGATCGACCAATCTACTAAGCTTTGATTCAAGAAAACTTTTACAATATGATCTTATGGGAGGAATTCGTGAATAATTCCCAACAATTTTCCCCTTTTTGGTGCGATCAAAGCTTACTCTATCACTTGCTGAATCATAGAGGAAAAGTTTCTGAGATTACAAAAATTTCTAAGTATCAGAGCTATGCTAGTTTACAAAAATTTCTAAGTATCAGAGCTATGCTATTCTAGCAATCTAACTCAAAGTTTATCTAACTTAGTTCTAGCAGGATTGGTTCTAATAAAATTCCCCCTCAATAAATGCTGGGAAATATGTTTCGTTAAAAATTATAAGTAAATGCTGCAAGGAATATGCTAGGAATTCTAGCACCGAAATAAATTAGCAAGCATTCACAGAAATCCGAAAGCAATTTATCTCAGCACCCACATGCATTTTCGTTGAATACACAGATAGTGTATATCAACTAAGGCACACAATAAAGTCAGAAATGGACAATGAGAAATTGTCTAAGTCTGATCTGATTTCATTCATAGGATTTGATCAATACATATACAATGAAAAAAGAAAGGTAAAAAGAGTTAAGGGTTTGATAAGAAATAAGATATTAAACATTAGGGGCCGGCTTCTTCTTCTCAAGTTCATAAATTTTTCCAAGTGCCACATGCACGAATTTCTCGAGATACGCCTTGCTCGCTTCCCTTTCAGCAGCTTCTAACTCAAGCTTCTTAGCAAGCCTTTCATTTTCTACCTCTAGCCTTGGAATTTTTAGCTCTTCATCTTTTCATCTCAGCTCTTCAACTGCTAGCCTGCGCTGCTCTTCCTTAGCAGCCAGCGCTTCTTCCTCCTTTCTCCGCTGGGCAGCTTCAGCAAGCCTCCTTTCTTCCCCCTCTTTGATCGCAGCATAAAATGTAGAAGAGAAGGATTGGAACTCGGATTCAAATTGTTGCTTAGCTTCAGATAATTCAGCGCGGTTGACATCTACATCTCTTTGTACTTCAGTAACGTTCAGCTTCACCACTGCTACTTCACTCTGCACTTCAGAGACAATGTTGCACACTTCATTGACTTCCCTCCTTACTTCGGTGATTTGCTTTTCAACTTGATCATTTACCACCGTAGGAATGACAGTAGATAGGGCATGCTGAGTAGCAGTCTAAACGGTAGCATTGATGTAGGAATTGAGATCAGCAGAGTGTACAGAACTCACCGGGGTAGCAAGAAGGGAAGATGATGTTGTTATTGTAAGTTCGCTCCCTTCAGCAGAAGCATCCTCTGTTGTCTCAGCATTCACATTCACATTAGCAGCTAAGTGAGTCTGCTCCTTCTCCACTACGCGCTCTGCCACCCGTCCTTACTAGAGCCATCTCTGCTAGACTCTCAGAATAACGAGTCTCTTCAGCAAATAAAGACATGGCTGAATTCTGAGCTTCAGCAATTTGAGCCTGAGCTTCAGCGATTTGAGATAGAGCTGCAGAATATCTCGACTCTTCATCCGTTACTCACTGGGTTCCTTCCAAGATTTTTGCGGTTTCAGCAGCCTTCTCCTTCTCGTCTTGCACGACATCAAAAATGTCAACTTCCTGAAGGATAGAAATTCATCTATCTTTTGCGTCTAGTGCAGCAGCCTCCTGTTCAGCAACCTTGGTGGCCATTCTTGCAAAGACTATATCCTTCTTAAATTTCTCATATTCGACCTGCCGTCTCCTGTATTCTGCTGCTGCTCGGGCCTTGCGTTTGGAGAGTTCAGTCCTAGCATTAGAATAGCCATCTGGAGCATATGTAGATTTAGGCAAGCATGTCGACTTGGAGAATAGCCTGTGAGCACTAATTTCTTGTAGACGAGCAAAAATTTCCTTGTCGGTAAATTGCTTGGATCCAGCCACCTGTTCAATCCAATCAGTTGCCCATGCTTCCTCTGTCCTCCAAAAATTGAAGCCTTTGAATGTGAGCACCAGCGCTTTCTCCTCGAGACTAAGCTGGTGCATCATGTAGTCAAATTTCTTCCATCTCCTAAACTCAGCAGCCAATTGCTTCCCTTCAGGAGTGGTCTCATCGAGCTCAGGGTAGAAGACTAGAGAAATATCTCTCTCAACTTCTGCCGAAACAAAATCCTCTATCTCCGCAAATATGGGAAAGAAATCGGAATTTACCTCCTCCTCTAGATGGACAGGTGCACACATTTGGGCCACTCTCCTGAGTTTAAATCTTGGACCTGGTAGTCCTTTGAATGGAACTCGGAGTGTCTTGTTGTATGTGGTGGTGATCTTCCTTAAGTGCTTAGCATCGCAGATATTAGCCGATTCACCGTTTGAATTTGATTCAGAGAAGCAAGTAATCAGGAAGCCTGGATCCTGCTCAGTGTTTACAAGAGTCTGCTCTGGCTCCGTGTGTGGAATCTCAGCACCTTCTGCAGCAGCGCGAGCCTCTTCCTCAACATTAGAAATGTGAGCATCACCCTCAGCATTAGCACCTCCAGTGCTACTTGCAACTTGCTCAGCAGCTGGTCTCTCATCATTCGTACCTCCAGCACTGCTAGTGCCTTGCTCAGCATGCCGACCCGAACCAGAATTGCCAACACCCTCAGTACAGTGCGGCTCATCATCAGAGTCAGAGCTACTGCTACTGCTACTGCTTGGCTCAGCATTCGGATCTCGGAACAGAATACTTTCTTTTCCTTTCGGATCTTATTGCATATTGAATGCTCCAGCGTGCAGCATTTGATCTAATGTTTTGTCAGATATGGCTTCCTTTTCAGGCACTATATTCTCAACAACAACGGGTTGGGGGTGTTAATAGCAGGAAATACTTTCTCTTTCCCCTTTTTGACAGCTTCATCGGCTTGCTGTCTTGCTTCTTCAGCTACACCTGCTAGAAGCTGAGCAGCTTTCTTCGATGCTATCCGATCGGCGACCTTCTTTGCTTCTCGCTCATACACAACCTGCTTGGCCTGCTCAAAATTCATGTCTCGTGCTTCGAAATTTATATCCTCCATTTTTTTCTTGAAGATCTTCTTTTCTTTTTCTGCCTTCCTTTTCCTCTTCGTCTCTCTGACACCTTTTACTCTCTCTTCAAAGGGTTTGGAAGATAGAGGAATATCATCTGCTTTCTTCTCAACAACCTCCTTCTCTTCTGCTGCTTTCTTGGTTGTTTCCTTCTCAGAGGTCTTAACCAACCTCCTTGTTGTCTGCCTCTTCTTCTCAGGAGTGGTAATATCAGACCTCTTCCTCTTAGGAATTGGAACAACAATCTCACCAAAGATTAGTGTTGACTGCTTGGCTTCCTTCTTAGCCATGATCTCCTCGATTTGATCAACAGGCAGATTGCCAAGCTTCTCAATCTCTTCCAAGTTCTAGAAGCACTGCTCTGTCTCCGAATTCTTTTTCTATTCAGCAACTTCCTCAGCAGTCAGAGGAATAGCTGGCCGCAGCACCATTTCACTAGTCGGGGGATTCTTCTATGCTAATATTGGTGTGGGCTGCTTCTTCCACAATGGAATGTAATCAGTGGCTAGCAAGGCCTCACCTTTGTCTAGTTCCTCCTTAGGAATGATTGTCTCAAGGAACTTGCTGATCTTCAGTCCAAAGTTGACATTGGACGTGAAGGTTCCTTCTTCCTTCATCTTCAGATTCTTTTTGGCATGGTCCAACCACCGCTCAAAAAAGAACTGTGCCCAATTCCATTAAACCCATCCACCAATGCCATCATCACGACATACTTCTTTGCTGATAGTTTCGAATACGATCCCGCATCACATTGGAACATCTTTATCACGAGCTCTGCAAGGAGTTTTTAGTACTCCTTGAAATGATGTATCGGAGTGGCTACTTTACCAGGGTGTGCAAGGTCCTCCTTCACATCCGACCTCTTCCATTCATTCAACCACTCCTTCATCTTCGCGGTATTTATCACTTTATATGTTAAGACCCGTTCGCCAGAGTTGCCAAGGCCAAACTTCTCAGCTAGGGTGGCGCCGGTTACCTTGATAAGAGTTTCGAATACTGAGATTGTGAAATGTGTGTATCGTTCATCAAAGATGGCCCTTGTAGGGTTTGAGTCTACGATCAACAACATGAGTTGTTATTCAATT
>JAPKLW010000791.1:138254-179512 GCA_026898455.1 Plectranthus barbatus
ATACAAACGCTTGATCAATTATGCTTTTCAGTATACATATCCCAACAGCCCTTGCATAGAATTCCACGACAATATGTGGTTGGAATTTTGTCGGTTCAGCAGAGAGGTACTGGACCACCTGCGCCTGTACGAGGGTGTCCATCACAAATCCTGGAAACTGTTCTGCAACCAAAGAAGTGTTCAAAATTATGTCCTTCATCACCTGTGCCGCGCGCCTTTGGACTTGTGATAATCCAGACAGATCTTACTTCTGTAGGAACTGAGTCTACAATAGGCGACATGAATCACCATTTATTAAAACTCCGGATTCGATTTATGGATATCAAAATAAATATCATGACAAACAATAAATGCCCTATGCATGCTCCTATTTAATTTAATTCGTAGATTCAAAGGAATACCTGAGACTCCAACGACTGATCTACAGATCTAGATCGATGATGGCAATGAAGATGGTGCAGATCTCGATCTGGAATTGATCAAAGCGATGGTGTTCCTACAGATCTGATCTTCTGATCTGTTCCCTTGCTCGATCCGGAAATCTGGTGAGGATACGCTACTGGATCTACAACCGCCCACTCTCTCATAATCTCTCTAGGGTTTCTGATTTGAAACTTCAAAAAACATATGTGGGAAAATGATAGATTCATCTATTTATATAGATCTGAGAATGGGCTATTAGGGTTTAATAAACCCTAATGGGCTCTGAGCAGTGTTGGGCCAGAGTAGGGATCAAATGCAAATAATAAAGTGGGCCTCCTATTAATTAATTCCATGTTCAACCCAGAACATAATTAATTAATAAACATTAATTCATGCCACCAGAGAATTAATGCTGACCTACCCCTTTATTACAACGTTATTAGGAACGGGTTGCATTGACTTGGTTAATCCCCATATTTAAGGTTTCAAACATTCATTAATTAATTCAACTTATGACAATTAGCTGTAATTAATTAATCTCTTATTATTCCTGAGTAGTACCATTCAACCTTTATCGCTTATGCTTGAATCAATGATTCAGCCTGCAGGACTTAGCATAACGAACCTCGTGAGCTTCCCAGGGAATGTCACCATCCTGAAACGGATATGGTTATCTAAATCCAGCCTGAGGAAACCCCACACAAGCTGCCATCACCCAAGATGCAGATATACGAGTACATGTAAGACTCTCCACCATAGCAAGTCAAAGTGACAGTCAACCCATGTGTGCCCCTCAGCTTTCAATAGACTTTAGATCCGACCAAGTTACCGAGATCTTTACTCATTCATATGTCAAGTAGAATGGTTCATCTCACTGTTGATCCTATCAATACATTGAGATGTACCGGTCACACAAAGCAGTCAAGATAAACCACTTATGGACTTGTGTGCCGCAGCCTAAACCGACAGCCAAACCAGAAACTGTCTCAGCTGTGATAACTATTTATATCCCGCTAGGTCGAACGATCTATACGATCTTCTGTGATCTCTTACACACCGTACGATCTCTCTATCGACGAGATAACTGGATGTGTTTGTTCGCATCGTATTATTGTTAATTCAGACAGGAGTTGTTTATTGCAAGTCATTAATGATTACCAGTATATCTAACATAATGTTTCCTAATATACCAATCATAATGCTTTTATGTATACAATTCCAACAATCTCCCACTTATACTCAAAGCATTATACCATTACTTTCCAGAGTATAACATGTGTCTATTCCAATCTAGCTATTACATTTGGTCACCAGGTGTTCGGCATCTACCTCAGTCCTAGGCTACGAACGTGACCTTCGTATGCCTTCTGAGGTAAGCCCTTTGTAAATGGATCTGCTAGATTATCCTCAATGTTTATGTTATCTATTAGCACATCGCCCCTCGCTACGATTTCTCGTATGATGTGGTACTTTCTCTCTATGTGTTTAGACGCCATGTGAGTTCTTGGTTCCTTAGAGTTTGCTACTGCACCAGCATTATCACAGTATACTGTGATTGTCTTGGGCAAACTCAGAACAATATCTAACTCTCGGAGGTAGTTCCGGAGCCATATTGCTTCTATAGAAGCCTCTGAAGCTGCCACATACTCAGCTTCCATGGTGGAGTCCGCGATACATTTCTGTCTCACACTCCTCCATGATATAGCTCCACCTCCCAAGGTGAGCACATAGCCCGAGGTCGATCTCTTCTCATCCTGATCCGCCTAGAAATCCAAATCCTTTCTTAGCATTTTGCATGCTAAAACGGGCAATCACAGTATCAGTATAAGCGACCTGAGACAAGCTTAACATCCTCTTCTTGCGATCACGCAAGACTTTAATCCCAAGGATGTATCCAGCGTCTCCTAGGTCCTTCATTTGAAACTATTCGAATAACCATATCTTTATGTCTGACAACACATTCACATCGTTGTCGAATAGAAGAATGTCATCTACATAAAGTGCAAATAATACCACGCTTCCGCTGACGTATAATCGGTACACGCAACTTTCGGTTTCACACTGTGAAAATCCATAGGATTTAATCACATCATCGAAACCTTTGTTCCATGACCGTGAAGCTTGTTTAAGTCCATACAAGGACTTCTTTAGCTTCCAGACAAGATGCTCTTCACCATCCTTCACATAACCCTCTGGCTGCTGCATATAGATGTTACAACCTTCCTCAAGGTACCCGTTTAAAAATGCGGTTTTGACATCCATCTACCAGATTTCTAGGTCCATATGTGCTGCTATGGATAGAAGAATTCGAATGGATTTGAGCATGGCTACTGGTGAGAAGGTCTCGTCATAGTCAATGCCCTCCTTTTGAATATAACCCTTTGCCACCAACCTGGCTTTAAAAGCCGTTATCTCTCCTTTCGAACCTTTCTTCCGTTTGTATACCCATTTGCAACCTATGGCCCGAAAGCCATCAGGCAGCGCAGACTTCTGGTATACATCCATAGAGGTAATTGATTCAATTTCTGAATCCATGGCTTTGTGCCATTTTTCAGCATCTTTGTCATTTACTGCTTTGTCGTATGTCCATGGGTCGGTATCATCTAGTCCGTCTTTCGGGATCAAGTCTGAAGACTCTCCCATGAACATATACCGCTCGGGTTGGTGAGGTACCCTCCCACTACGACGGAGCACGGGTACTGCATCAGCAGTTGGTGCAGTTACTTGTGGATCAAATCCTTGCACTGGCGACCGTGCAATTGGTTCCATAGCTTCGAGAGGTACACTCAATCTGCCACGGGGTTTTCCCAATGAAAGCGCATCATCGTCTCCAATTTCTTGGAGAATGATATCACTTTTGGATTTGTGGTTTTTCACAAAATCGCCCTCTAAGAATCTTGCGTTGGTGCTAACAACGATCTTCTGATCCTCAGGACAGTAGAAATAACCACCCTTCGTTTGTCTGGGGTATCCCACAAACAGCATTAGCTTAGACCTGCCTTCTAACTTATCAGGTTCCTTTGACAAAATATATGTCGGACAGCCCCACACTCTTATCTTTGACACACTGGGCTTTCGCCCATGCCAGACTTCCGAGGGTGTTTTAGGAACTGACTTAGAAGGTACCAGGTTCAGCAGATACGCCGCTGTTAGTAACGCGTGGCCCCAAAACAAAATAGGCAAGTTCGCATAACTCATCATAGATCGAACCATTTCAAGAAGAGTCCTATTTCTTCTTTCTGCCACACCATTCTGCTGAGGAGTGCCTGGTGCGGTCCATTGGGATGTAATCCCATGCTCTGATAAAAACTGCAAGAACTCGTCACTGAGATACTCACCACCACGATCAGATCGTAATAACTTAATGGTCTTGTTTAACTTCTTTTGTACTTCCGCCTTGAATTCCTTGAATTTCTCAAAGCATTCAGACTTATAGTGAAGTAAGTAAACATACTCGTATCTCGAGTAATCGTTAATAAAAGTGACGAAATACTTAAATCCTCCACGAGCTTGCGTGGACATAGGTCCACATAAATCAGAGTGGATCAGTTCCAACACATCACTTGCTCGAGACTGACTTGCCTTGAAAGGTCTGGTCGTCATCTTTCCCTCTATACAGGATTCACAAACTCGATGTGGAACTACCTGGATTGAATCCAACATTCCATCATCCACGAGTCTCTTGATCCTCTTTAGATTGATGTGACCTAGTCTCAGATGCCATAGATATGTAATATCCTCATTAGAAGATGAAAACTTTCTCTTCTTATGATTAAATGAGTTATATGCAACATTCACGGAAGATTTATGCAAACAAGTTATGATATAAAGAGAGTCTTTTTGTATCCCACGACAGATAACACCGTTATTGCCATTGATAGTAACATGACTATAAAAAATAACTGAAAATCCATCATTAATTAAACAGGAAACAGAAATAAGGTTCCGCCGAAAATCCGGCACATACAAAAGATCTCTTAAAATCAAAACATTGTCTTGAAAGCATAATGTAACATCTCAAACTGCTACTGCAGACACACGACCAGCATTACCCATGGAGATCGTCACCTCGTCATCATTCAGCTGCCTTGTCGGCCTGAATCCCTGCAAAGTGTAACAAACATGATCAGTAGCTCTAGTATCCACTACCCACGAATGGGTAGAAACAGATGCTAAACATGTTTCTGTTATAAGTGCTAATGACGTACCTTGTCCAACCCGCTTGGTCAGACAATCCTTCTTCCAGTGACCAGTTTTCCCACAACGGAAACACTTGCCCTTCTTCCCCGGTGTCACAGTCTTCTTTTTCCCAAAACTTTTGCTTCCAAAGGCTGTCTTCTTGAATTTGTTTCCAATCACCCCTTTAGCACCTTTCGATGAAGCAGGGCGACTACCGGAAGAAACCAAGACTGCCTTTTTAGGTTGCATGACTGATTCAGCCGCCATGAGATCACTAAGTAACTCATTGAGAGTATACTCCCTTTTACTCATGACAACATTCAGCCTAAAGTTCTCAAAAGACTTCGGAAGTGAGTTGAGTATGATATTGACCTGGGCTTCCCCGTCAATACCTCCTCCATGCAACGTCAGTTCATCCATAAGATGAGTCATGGAAACAACGTGCTCCCTCACTGAGCTACCATCAGTCATTCTACAACTCACGATTTCCCTCATGAGTTTAAATCTGACAGCTCTATCCGATTCCCCATAAGTAACTGTGAGAATATCCATAATCTCAGCTGCTTTGTCATAGTGCTGATGTTGTTGCTGGAGCACCTTAGACATGGTGGTCATCATGTAGCACTTGACTACATTATTAGACTTGACCCATTTGTCATAGAGGTTCCGCTCCACATCAGTTGACTCAGCAGTAGGGACAGTTGGACACGGAGTGTTAAGAACATATTTATGTTCCTCTGCAACTAGGATATAATCCAAGTTGCGCTTCCATTCCAGGAAATTCGGACCAGTTAATTGATTTTGTGCCAAGATATTTATGACATTATTCATAGACATATCTGAAAACAATAAATGATTAAAGTAAGTACATACATGCAGAACATTGAAACAAATATGCATTGTAACCTTTTGATAAACCAATACAATTGTTTCCCCCAATTGCCTAGGTGCATCTACTGCAAGCTCCTTTCGAAGACGTTTACAGCAGACCACCTAACCAGACTGCTCTTTGAAGTTCCAGTCTTTAATTTCAATCCATGCCAGGTATTCGCCAGCAAATGAAATTAATAATCGGAGATAAAACTAAGACCATGTTCTACCTATCTGAGCAGGGTCATCATTCATGAGTTAGTACTCAGGCAACATCTAAGCATTTGACCACAATTCTAACTCCGGAAGTTAAAAGGACGATTTGTCATACGTACTAGACCCATGACGCATGCCTCTTACAACCTTTGTTATCTCATTTAAAACAATTCTAGAGAACTTATGAACAAATAAAGTAAGCAGGCTACGGTCGTGTAGACGTCTACTCACTTCACTATCCACTTCTCACATGTTTAAATGTTTTATTTAGAAATCTCATCTATTAGTATTTATGAACAAATAAAGCAAGCAGGCTACAGTCGTGTAGACGTCTACTTACTTCACTGCCCACTTCTAATAAGAGACCGCATTGTTGAGGTTTTGTTGATTTTAATTAAAAAATCTTGCTCGGTCTTTTTCTTTCGAAAGGTTCTTATGCGCACAGATTATTTTATGATCCATAAATTATGTCACATCTAAAATTCTATCATATTTCCCAATATGATTTCGGGATTTATAGACATAATTTAATACATAAAATAAATCACATAAAGCATGTTTTGAACAGTAAATAATAAAGCAGTAACATGCTTTCCTACAATCTACAACATGCTTTAAAAATAAATAATAAAAGCAGTAGCATGCTTTCCTATTATTTACTAGTGCGCACATAATAAATCACATCATACGAGAAAATAATTAAATAAACAAATAAAATTTCTCGTGGCCCCTTGATGCAATTACATGGGAAATAAAATTAAATCTATCTATTACATTGATTTATTTTGATACAGATCTTCAAATGGGCTCCCACTCATTAACTTGAAATCTGCAATCTTTGGGTTGGAATAAAACATAGCAGTTCGGGCTAGGAATTTGTGAACCAGGGTTATCTGGCCCAATAAAATAATTAAATTTTAATCCTGGGCCAACCCACATCACACTAAGGTTTAGGCATAACAAACTAGGGTTTTAAGTATCAAAACCCTAGCTCCAGCCATCCGGGCCGCCGCCAGGCCCGCGACACAGCCCGCACCAAAACCCTAGCTTCAGCCCACATTTTTCAGCAGAAACCCTAGCCCAACTAGGGTTTGTGCCGCCGCCGCCTCAGACCAGCCGCCACCGCCAGCAGTTCCAGCCTCGCAGCCGCACCGCCCACTGTCGCGCCGCCTGCGCCGGTGTTGTCTTAGACTTCGTCGGCGGTCTCCTACCCTACTAGGCTGCTGCTGGTGACGCGTCACCGTGCGCAACAGCCACTGCTGCAAATTACCGGAAACGCGACCTCCACGCTCGACAACCATGGCTGCCCACCGTGCAGCTGCAGTCACAGGCCACCGCCGCACTCCCCCGCACGCCCCCGCACGAGTTCTGCGATCTGCCAACGCTGCAAACCACCGCGCGAGAGAGAGGGTGAGCGAGCTGCTGCTCGTTGTTGCTGAGAACTGCCGCGCGCAGGCGTGCGGCCATCTCCATCCGACGCCACCACCATCGTCCAACATCGTCGCTGCAGGTGGTCGGAGAAGAGCGCACGCACAGCAGAAGGTAGCCCAGCCATGCTCGAGCAGAAACCTAGGGTTTCTGCGGTGCACCGCCGCCGTCACCACCTGTGCCGTCGCCATCCGCCGCCGGCGCGGTGGCCGCCGCCACCAACTGCTGCTGAGCTGAGTCTGCCGTCGGATCTGAACTGTGTTCTTCTTGTTCTTCCGGATCTCAGATTTGGTTTACAGATTGAATAATAAAAATAAAAACAAATAGATCTAGTCTATTACATGATTTTTCCTATCAATCTAATCGCGGATTTTCTCGCGATTTAAAACCAAAAACAAAAAATAGAGAGGGGCCACAAGAACAAAAAAAAATCCACGACAATTTTAAATCCATCCACAATAAATTAAATAACATGCATGAACTGTTTGTCAAATTTATTTTTCGACAGAGCCATAAAATACGAACCTTGCTTTGATACCAATTGTAGGAACTAAGTCTACAATAGGCGACATGAATCGCCATTTATTAAAACTCCGGATTCGATTTATGGATATCAAAATAAATATCATGACAAACAGTAAATGCCCTATGCATGCTCCTATTTAATTTAATTCGTAGATTCAAAGGAATACCTGAGACTCCAACGACTGATCTACAGATCTAAATCGATGATGGCAATGAAGATGGTGCAGATCTCGATCTGGAATTGATCAAAGCGATGGTGTTCCTACATATCTGATCTTCTGATATGTTCCCTTGCTCGATCCGGAAATCTGGTGTGGATATGCTACCAGATCTACAGCCGCCCACTCTCTCATAATCTGTCTAGGGTTTCTGATTTGAAACTTCAAAAAACATATGTGGGAAAATGAGAGATTCATCTATTTATATAGATCTGAGAATGGGCTATTAGGGTTTAATAAACCCTAATGGGCTCTGAGCAGTGTTGGGCCAGACTAGGGATCAAATGCAAATAATAAAGTGGGCCTCCTATTAATTAATTCCATGTTCAACCAATAACATAATTAATTAATAAACAATAATTCATGCCACCAGAGAATTAATGCTGACCTACCCCTTTATTACCACGTTATTAGGAACGGGTTGCATTGACTTGGTTAATCCCCATATTTAAGGTTTCAAACATTCATTAATTAATTCAACGTATGACAATTAGCTGTAATTAATTAATCTCTTATTATTCCTGAGTAGTACCATTCAACCTTTATCGCTTATGCTTGAATCAATGATTCAGCCTGCAGGACTTAGCATAACGAACCTTGTGAGCTTCCCAGGGATTGTCACCATCCTGAAACGGATATGGTTATCTAAATCCAGCCTGAGGAAACCCCACACAAGTTGCCATCACCCAAGATGCAGATATACGAGTACAAGTAAGACTCTCCACCATAGCAAGTCAAAGTGACAGTCAACCCATGTGTGCCCCTCAGCTTTCAATAGACTTTAGATCCGACCAAGTTACCAAGATCTTTACTCATTCATATGTCAAGTAGAATGGTTCATCTCACTGTTGATCCTATCAATACATTGAGATGTACCGGTCACACAAAGCAGTCAAGATAAATCACTTATGGACTTATGTGCCGCAGCCTAAACCGACAGCCAAACCAGAAACTGTCTCAGCTGTGATAACTGTTTATATCCCGCTAGGTCGAACGATCTATACGATCTTCTGTGATCTCTTACAAACCGTATGATCTCCCTATCGACGAGATAACTGGATGTGTTTGTTCGCATCGTATGATTGTTAATTCAGACAGGAGTTGTTTATTGCAAGTCATTAATGATTACCAGTATATCAAACATAACGTTTCCTAATATACCAATCGTAATGCTTTTATTTATACAATTCCAACATCTTCATGGCAAGAGAAACCAAGTGTGAGTAGGGAATGCTCTCATTAACGTCTTCTTTTAACGCAATATCTGTAAACTCCAGTGCATGCCTCTCATGCAAGTTCAAATCAGGATTAGGTTTGAAGTAAAACTTAACCGGATTCTCAGTGGGAGTGGAAGATTCTGGGTTAGACATATTTCAGAAGGCTTAATAGAATTTCAAGGATGTTTTGGAAAGTGTTTGGAAGGCTTCGTAATTCAAGGGATTCAGATATGTAAAATTTCAGAAAGTTTGAACAAATGATTAAGTATTGGTTTTATACCTTCTGAGTAATGATCCAAAGGTTGGGGTAAGGCCTGTTTAAGTCCAATAGACGGTTCAGATTCGGCGGGACCCTTCGTATGGTAACCCATGCCCCTATGAACTCGAGTGTGATTGACATGTCGCCTCCTGGTTTGACGCAGTCAGTTGTACGCATTAAATGCAGCGTGTTGGACACATCTTTTCAAATTCAAAATTTCTTGCTTTGACTTTCGAAGACTGCTGAGAGCTTGGACTCAGCAATCTGCTAGCATTGAAAGTCCTTAGCAAATATATGAACTGCTCAGAGCTTAGACTCAGCAGTCACAGCCTAGCATACAAATACCTTAGCATTCTCATATTGTCTGCTGAGATCTCGGACTCAGCAAACATTTGCTAGCAATCGTCTGTATTGTTGAGATTTGCTGAATGATATACCATAGCATTCAGACGAAATGTTGAGAGCTTGGACTCATCATTCGACCTCTTGCAAGCGTCGGAATCTCTTGTTGCGATAACTTAGCAAATGAATGAAATGCTGAGAGCTTGGACTCAGCAACCAAATGCTTAGCAACCAAAATTCAGCAACAAGAATCAGCATCATAAACGTAAGCTAGGATACGTTTCTCTCCATCTACTTCAAGAAAACCAGAAATCCAGAAAGAATGATAATAAACACTCATTCGTCCATAGCATCGTCTATCTCCATAAGACCTAACTTGATGCATAATTCTTTAAATCTGGTCTCAGCTAGCGGTTTAGTGAAGATATTCGCAATCTGATCTTCTGTGCATATATATTGGACGTCGATATCCTTCTTCTCTAGATGATCTCTGATGAAGTGATGTTGGATATCAATATGCTTCATCCTCGAATTATGAACTGGGTTCTACGTAATGCATATTGCACTATTGTTGTCGCAGTAGATCGGCACACATTCAGGAGGAATATCATAATCTTGCAATTGCTGCCAAATCCACAAGACTTGCGAACAACATCTAGCGGCTGCTACATACTCTGATTCAGTAGTAGATGTAGCCAATGAGTGTTGCTTCTTGCTAAACCAACTAATAACCTTGTGTCCAAGGAATTGGCATGTCCCGCTGGTGCTCTTCCTATCAATCTTGCACCCTCCAAAGTCTGAATCTGAGTAGCCACTCAATGCTACACCATCTGACCTTGGATACCAAATTCGTAGACCCTCGGTGCATTTGAGATATCGTACAATCCTCTTAGCAGTGTCCAGGTGCGATTTCTTGGGGTTTTCTTGATATCTCGCACATAGACCAACAACATACGATATATCTGGTCTGCTAGTTGTGAGATATAGCAGTGAACTGATAATACCTCGATAGAGAGTAGGATTCACATCATCTCCTTCTTTTTCAAGTGCAGCTATACAGGTCGTGCTTATTGGAATCCTTAGACTCTTTGTCTTCTCCGGACAATACTTAGCAATCAGGTCGCGAGTGTATTTCCTCTGATGAATAAATATCCCCTCGCTTGACTGTTGGACTTGAACTCCTAGAAAATACGACATCTTCCCCATCATACTCATCTAGAAATTTCTTGTCATGAGCTTCAAAAACTTGTCACAAAAGTTTGAATTCTTCGATCCAAAAATAATGTCGTCGACATATATTTGCATGAGCAAGATACTTCCCTCGTTCTTAATACGGAAGAGAGTCTGGTCTATCTTTCCTTTCTTGAATCCATTAGCTAGCAAGAACTTAGACAAAGTCCCATACCAAGCTCTTGGTGTCAAGCCATATAAGGCTTTCCTTAGCCTATAGACTTGATTTCCCTGCTCAAAGCCTGGTGGTTATTCAAAGTAAACTTCCTCCTTGAGCTCACCATTTGTTGGGAAATTATTCCTAAAATCTCCCTTAGGATTTATTTGTAAAAAGGTTTTGTTGAATTAAACCTTAGTATGTGGTCGATCATTTGCTGAATTCTAGATAGACTAGCATACCGTGTAATGTCCTGTATAGATCAAATATTGAGTTGTAATAGCGTAGTTTGCTAGAAGATTTCCTAGCAGATATCGAAGGACGGCGTTTGCTAGAAATCATACGCTAGCAGAATGCTAAGACTTTAGCATTTGCCAACATTCAGCAAACCCTGAAAGATGCTAGCAAAACAGACGTCAAAGGATCGAGTGTCAGCGGAAGCTTTCAGCAACCAAATAGACGATAGCAGATCGCTAATGAACATTAGCAGAGCAAGAGTGTCAAAGGCTGAAGCCATACTGCCGTTCTGACAAAAGTACACACAAAGGACGAGACTTTCCCGAAGTAGTTTGGAAAATACAGATCAACGCCAAAAGCGACTGATCAAGTCAAATCACTCTCGGACAAAGGAGCCATTGTGTCTAACGGATATGGAGATTCAAGATTTGAATCTCCATCTAAAGGCAGGTCCAAAAGTGAGAATCGACTACTACTACTACTGCTTCAATCACAACCGACATTCGCAAACATTCAAGTGTGAGATTCCTTTGACAAAGCGAACAAGCGAAAAGTAGTCAGTTGAGAGCTCGTGATAAAAGAAGTATTCAAAGCTCTCAACAACCAAGAAGTGTCTTTCATTGAATATCTGACACTTCTCTTTAAGAGATTCCTTAACTTCGATTGAGAATCTTCAATCATTGGGATAACTTCCATCCTAGGAAGATCCAACAGCCATTCCTAAAAAGGATTGACTACGACGGGGCTTCTAGCCGCATCCCTGAACAGTTTCGAGGGAAACTATAAAAACCTCACTAACAGCGAAGGACAAGTTACACGAAGGTTCTGCCCTTGACTTGGCCGCAGCTGTGTTTGGAAAAGTATAGCTTGTTGTGGCCGGTCCGAAAGTTCGCCGCCTACTACAAGTGTTTGGCGATTCCTTGTACTTTCGTATACTTTTCTAGTGGAAATCTTAGCGTTTCGGCTAAGGAGTGGACGTAGATCTATTTGGATCGAACCACTATAAAATACTGTGTTCATCTACTGTTTTATTATTCACTGTTCTAAACTAATTTAAAACCTAGCAACAGAGTTGCTAGCGTATATCTAAAGAAGAAACATATAACATATCTTGAGCTTAAATAATCCTTAAACAAAGATAAGTGTAAGTGGCGTTTAATCATTCTGCTGCATTTTGTGGTTACACTTAAGCACGACGACTTTGATATTTGAGGACCAACACCATTAAGAAAGGCGCTCTTCTTATCCATTTGCATCACAGAAAACTCATGATGTACAGCATATGCTAGGAATAAACGAATAGCTTCAAGTCGGGCTACTGGAGCAAATGTCTCGTCATAGTCTATTCCTTCGCATTGTCTGTAGCCCTTTGCTACTAGATGAGCTTTGTTGCGGATGACCATTCCTGACTCATCTTTCTTGTTCTTGAACACCCACTTGGTTCCAATAACACTCTGATGCTCTGGTCTATCTACTAGATCCCAAACATGATTGCGCGTGAACTCTGCTAGCTCATCCTGCATAGCATTCACCCAATCTGGACATCGTAGAGCATCTTCAACCTTCATAGGCTCCTCGTGCGAAATATAGCACGCAAGCATCGCATTGACTTTTCTAGTCAATATAGGATCATTGATATCACCAAGGACATCATCTAAAGAATGATCGCGTAGCCACTTTGGCTTCAGATTGCTAGGTTCTGGAACTTCAGCATCGGCATCGGCATCGCCTGCTGGGTTGTTATCTGCTACAATATTTTCCTCAGCAATCTCTGGGGGTTTAGCATTCTGAATCTCAGCATCCTGATTTTCAGCAGCAGGAATCTCAGCAACTGGTAACTCAACATCTGGAACTTCAGCAACAGGGACTTCAGCAGCTTGATCCTCAGCATTCTCCAAATGCTCAGCAACAGCTTTGGCAACATCATCAGCAGCGCCTACACTGTCTTTAGCACATCATGCTGGATTTGGGATCTCCTCATCGTCATCATTAAGTGATCCCAAGATATCCAAATTATCATTAAGATAAATCAGATTGGTGGCCTCAGCATGATCGTTAGCATCATTGGCCCGATCAGCAGTCTGGTCACCTGCTGAGTGCGTCTGGGTTGGATTGTAATCACTCATGGACTTAGTCGGGTCAATACGCATATTTTCAAAAGAATTCAAGATCAATTTACCATGGACATCATTAGTCTCATGATTACTAACCACTTTCTCTCTTATAACTCTGCGCACTAAGATAGACTCATAAAAAATAACATTGCATGTTATTTCCACAACTTCAGTCGTCTTGTTTAATACTCTATAGCCTTTGTTAGAAGGGTGACCATATCCAAGGAACACACCTTCATCAGAATTAGACGAAAAAGTATTAATCTTTGACTTCCCATTGTTATGAATATAACATGTCGAACTGAAAGCACGGAGTTGAGTAATAGAAGGCTTACGACCGTTGTACACTTCATAAGGAGTCTTATTGAATCTGCCATTGATTGAGCTCCTAATTTGTGTATAGCAGGTTGTCATGACTGCTTCGCCCCAATATTTAGCAGACAGCTCGGAATCGGCAAGCATAGACCTCACTACTTCCTTCAATGTTCGGTTCCTTCTCTCTGCTAGACCGTTCTGCTGGGGGTCCTAGCAGTGGATTTCTCATGCCCGATACCAGCTTCGGCACAAAAATCCATCAAAATCCCATTGCAAAACTCGGCTCCATTGTCTGATCTAATCCTCTTGACTGTAACTTCTTTGTTATTTTGCTCCTTGAGGATGAGCTCCGGTAGGATGAGCATTATATCATCTTTAGTCTTTAGCAATCGAACCCATGTGTACCTAGAGTAGTCATCAATAACCACAAGTGTATAAATCTTTTTACTTACAGTGGGTGGAGGGACTGGACCAAATATATCCATGTGCAAGAGCTCTAGGATTCTTTCTGAAGTGGCCTTCTCCGGGTTGGTTCTGAATGATGGTTTGGTCTGCTTCCCTTGCTAGCAAGCTTTGCACACACCTTCCTTGCTGAAAGTCTTAGCAGGCAGACCTACAACAAGCTTATTCTTGGCTAGATGGTTAATGGTTTTGAAATTCAGATGATTTAACCTCTTGTGCTATAGCCAAGTTGTCTCTTCCTTACTCAATGCTACAAAGCATAAATGTTGTTAACCGCTTTGCCAATCAACAATATATAGGCCACCCTTGCGGATGCCTCTAAGCTTTACTTCTCCTTTAGCATTATCAGCAATAAAACAACCAGTATTAACAAAAGAGACAGTGTACCCATTTTCGCATAGCTTGCTAATGCTTAGCAGGTTGTGCTTGAGATTGGACACGAGCGCAACATTGATAATCCTTAGTACATTTCGCTCTATGCATCTTCTCCCAACCACCTGCCTTTGCTATTGTCACCAAACATGACTGCGGGGCCATAAAATATTTGGATGTCAGAGAACAACTCTTCATCCCCAGTCAAGTGGGCTGAACAATCGCTATCAAGGATCCATTCGTTTGACATACATGATGTCTTAGCAAAGGAATCCTGATATTGCAAAACAATCAACAAGTTGATTTAGTTACCCGCTTAGCATCGGGTCCTGTGGGATTAGCATGGATCACGGTTTCTTTTGTAACCCACATCTTGGTGATCTTCAAGATTTTCTTCTTGATCTCACCCTTCACAACCTTCTCGACCTTAGGATAAGTATGCGTTGCATAATTAGATCTAGGTGTGGTTGTGTGCTTAGCCTTCCTAGTCCTTTGAAGTGGAAATGGTTTGTACTCAGGCCTCACATAAGTGTTCCTCCTATGTGGTGTGTAAGAGTGATACTGTGGTCTTACAGCATGATAATTAACCTGCTTGCCATTGTGGAAGGAAGGATATGCTTTCCTAGCTTTGTGAACAAAATGCTCAGCATTCCTTCTCGACACTGCTGGGAATGACTGCTTAGCATTGGCTTGTTGTGTCCTCTGCTGAGGTTTAGCAAATGCATGCTTAGCATGTGATCTCTGTTTCCTCTACTGAGGTTCAGCAGATGCACTCTGCTTGTATCTTTCCCCCTGCTTAGCATTTGAGGATTCAACAGTCATTTTTCCCTTAGTATCCTCTTTAGCATATAACTTTCCATCAGAGAGGAATTGAATCTTTCTCTGCTTAGAAGTTTCTGCCTTATTAAATACAACTTTCTTAGAGGATTTGCTAGAAGCTTCAATACTACTAAGGCCTAACCCAGATCTATCAGTATGAGATCTTTGTTGGCTCACAATGGTATTTAGTACTGCCTTGCTATTAGTATAAGATCCAATGCATTCCTTACTAGCCTTGTTTTTCAAAGTGTGATTCTCCTTTTCAATATTTTGAAAATTTTCAGGGAGTTTAGAGAAATCATCCTTGAGTTTGGAGAGTTCATCGCTATCAAACCTTAGTCTTTCAACTTCATTGGTCATACATCTTTGAAAACTCTAAAGATAGCTTAGTAAGGTAATCGTCCTCGGAATCTAAATTAGTAGACTCCTCTATTTGAATTGTGATAGCTGGAAAAGAAATACTCATAGAAATTACCTCCTGAGGATCGACTGCTAGTGCCGATTCAGCAGGATGCTCAACATCCGCATCAGCATCCTCAACAATATTTGCCAGTAGCACGAGTATGGCTTCCTCATCATCTTCTTCAGAGGAATAGTAATACTCCTCATCATTATCTGGAATGTCAGGTACTTCTGTCCTCATCAGCAACTTCCTGGTAACGACTTTAACAGCACGTCTCTCAAATCTTTGCTTCAAGCGCTCTCTCTCCTCTTTGCTGACTTTCGGACACTCATGCTTGAGATGATCTGGAGAATCACACTCAAAGCAAGTCCAAGGCTTTCGCTCTACTGAGCGGGTGGCTGATGAAGAAAACTTAGCTTCCTTGGCTTCTTTTTTTGCTTTAGCTTCCAGCATCAGCTTCTGAAGCTTTCTCATCTGCTCTTCCAGCTTGCTGATCTTTAAATCAACAGGTTGAGAACCTGAGGTTGAGAAAACCTCCATTGCTGGCGACGCTGGAGCAGATCTCTTACCAAGGAAAGGCTTCTTGAGCTTCCATTTGCTGGGATCTCTCTTAGCGAAGAATGTTAAGTCTTCAGAGTTAGCAGCGGGTAATGATTGAGCTTGTGCCACTACTGCTTCATTCTTCTAGGACTGCTAGATTATGAACTTGTGAGTTTTAAGTTAAGCAAATACCTCGGATGTTGACATGTTGCTGAGGTCCTTCTCGCTTAAACTTGTCATCTTCACGAACCAGTCTTCTCTTGGGAAGAGTTTAGAAATAATCTTGTTGTTCATCTCTCCATTGTAATATGTCTTTCCCAGGTTGCGAAGCACTCCAACAATAGTGTTGAACCTTTCCTCCATAGCTTGAATTGATTCACCTACATGCATAGAGAAGGATTCATATTTCTCAACAGCTATCTAAAGTTTGTTGCGCTTCATTTGGTCGGTTTCCTGGGAGGATTCACAGACATAATCCCACATATGCTTGGCTGTATCAAAGTCCAAGGCTTTATCTGACATCAACAGAGGCAAAGAATCAAGGATAAGCTTCTTTGCTAGATGCTCCAGTTGATACCACTTGTTGGTCCCGAGATCAGAGTCGTTGTGGTGAATACAACAAACACACACAAAATGCAGCGGAATATTAACGTTCACTTGCACATTTAAGTTCTTTATCAAGATTGTTTAGCTCAGCTTTAACTTAAGTATTCTTACAGTTATACTCTAGCAACTTGGTTGCTAGGTTTCAAGATCAAACACAAGAACAGTAAATCAATAAAATAGTAAACAACACAGTATTTATAGTGATTCGATCAAATAGATCTACATCCACTCCTTAGCCGAAATGTTAAGAATTTCACTAAGAAAGTATACGAAATACAAGGATTCACCGAACACTTGCTGTAGGCGGTGAGCTTTCGAGCCGGCCACAGGAAAGCTATCGTCTGTTACTTCGTTCTTCTCAGACAGCTGCAGCTCCGGCCAAGTCAAGGGAAAACCTTTGTAAAACTTGTCCTTCGCTCCTAGGGGGAGCTTTTAGAGTTCTCTCCTAAACTTGTCTGGTTTTGTGGCTAATGCCCGTCGGAGTCAAATCTTTCAAGAAATGACTACTGGATGCTTCCTGATTTGGAAGGTATCCTAATGATTAAAGATTCTTGAGCATAGTCAAGGAATCTCTTCAATATAGTGTCAGATCTTCAATGGGGGGACACTGCTGTTGTTGAGAGCTTTGAATATTCTCTTTAATGAGGGTTCTAAACTGACTACTTTTCTTGTTTCGCTTTTGTCGAAGGAATCTCAATAATTGCCTTAGCGAGAGTGTTTGTAAAAGCAATAGTCGTCTCTCTCTGTTGGACTTCACTTTTATATCTGGAGATTCAAATTTGAATCTCCAGATCCGTTAGACACGATGGTCCAGACCCCTTAGACACAATGGTCCCTTCGTCCAAGAGAGTTACTTACTTTTTCATCCTTTCCGGCGTCGTACAGTACTTTCCAACCTACTTCGGGAAAGCTTTCATCCTTTGTTGTACTTTCTGTCCGAACGGGCATCTTTCGCAAGTATTTGCTGAGTATCTCCTTGCTAGGTATTCTATCGGAAAATGCTAGGAATACTCTGCTAGACCTTTTGATTGCTAGGTGATTCTAGCAATCTGTCTTTGTAGCAAAGTCTGCTGACCCCTCAGCAGATACGTACTATGCAGTTGAGTCTTGTTCCTTGATTGCTATGTATTCTAGCAATATTCTTCTTAGTGGCGAATGTTAACTCCTTCAGCACTCTGCTATCTCTTTATTAGTAGCGAATGCTAACTCCTTTAGCATTCTGCTATATCCTCACTGCTAACTACTGAGCGAATTCTCCTAGCAGTCTCTTCCTTCAGCGTATGATTGTTAACGCCTTAGCAATCATTCTTCTTAGCATTTGACCGCTATCCTCTCTAGCAGTCATTCTCGTCTGCTGGCTTCTCTAACAGCTATCATCTGTTGAGAACTCTTCTAGCATTTCGAAATTGCTTGACTTGATATTCTTCGTTCATTTTGTTGAATCCTTCAGTAATCTTTTCAAGCACTTTCTAATCTATTACAACTCGATATTTTAGCCTACACAGGACATTACAAGAGTTTCTAGACTATGCTAGAATTCAGCAATTGATCGACCAATCTACTAAGCTTTGATTCAACAAAACTTTTACCATATGATCCTAAGGGAGGAATTCGTGAATAATTCCCAACAGGTGGCCTATATATTGTTGATTGGCAAAGTGGCCAGCAACATTCTTATTTTGTAGCATTCAACAGGGAAGAAACCAAATGGCTATGGCATAAGAGGTTGACTCACCTGAATTTCAAGACCATCGACCACCTAGCCAAGCATAAGCTTGTTGAGGGATTGTCTGTTGAGACTTTCTGAAAGGAAGGTGTGTGCAAAGTTTGACAGCAAGGGAAGCAAACCAAGGCATCCTTCAGATCAAACCCGGAGAAGGCCACTTCAGAAAGAATCTTAGAGCTTTTGCACATAGATTTATTTGGCCCTGTCACTCCAGCCACTATAAGTAAAAAGGTTTATACACTTGTGGTTGTTGATGATTTTTCCAGGTATACGTGGGTTCGTTTGCTGAGATCCAAAGATGAAGTCAAGCTCATTATACCAGAGCTAATCCTCAAGGAGCAGAAAAGCAAGGAGGATACCGTTAAGAGGATTAGATCTGACAATGGAACCAAGTTTTGCAATGGGACTTTGATGGATTTTTGCGCCGAAGCTGGTATCGGGCATGAAAAATCCACTGCTTGGAACCCCAGCAGAATGGTCTAGCAGAGAGAAGGAATAGGACCTCGAAGGAAGCTGTGCGGTCAATGCTAGCCGATTCTGGTCTAAGTGGAAAATCTGGGGCGAAGCAGTTATGACAACTTGCTATACATAAAATAGGAGCGCAATCAATGCCAGATTCAATAAGACTCCATATGAAGTGTACAATGGTCGTAAGCCTTTTATTACTCATCTTCGTGCTTTTGGTTCGACATGTTATATTCATAATAATGGGAAGTCGAAGATTAACACTTTCTCGCCTAAGTCGGTTGAAGGTGAGTTCCTGGGATATGGACACCATCTTACAAAGGATATCGAGTGTTAAACAAGACGACTCAAGTTGGTGAAATAACATGCAATGTTATTTTTGATGAGTCTACCTTAGTGCGCAGACTTTAAGAGAGAAAGAGGATAGCAAACATGAGGCTAATGATGTCCATGGTCAATCGATCTTCAATACTTTCAAAAATATGAAGATTGATCCGACTAAGCGTATGAGTGATTGTAATCCAACCCAGACGCACTCAGCAGGTGACCAGACTGTTGACCAGGCCGATGATGCTAATTATCATGCTGAGGCCACCCCACCAATTTATCTTAATGATAATTTAGATATTTTGGGATCCGTTGATGGAGAAGATGAAGATATCCCAGATCCAGCAGGAGACGCCGAAGGAGGTTTAGGTGTTGCTTAAGACGTTCCCAAAGAAGATGCTGAGCATTCGGATGCTGAAATTCCAACTCCTGAGAATCCAACTGCTGAGGATCCGGTTGCTGAGATTCCTATTGCTGAGATTACGGATGCTGAGGTACCAGATGCTGAACCCCAGGTGATTGCTGAGGAGAATGTTCTAGCAGAGAACAATTCAGCAGGCGAAGCACCCAGCAATCCGAAGCCAAGATGGCTAAGGGATCATCCCTTAGATGTTGTGATCAATGATGTCAATGATCCAGTAAGGACGAGACAAGGCAATGCTATGCTAGCATGATATATTTCCGATGAAGAGCTATCCAAGGTTAAGAAGCTATACAATCTCTAGATTTGGTGAATGTTATGCAAGAGGAGCTTGCTGAGTTCACGCGCAATCATGTTTGGGATTTGGTGGATAGACCCGAACATCAAAGTGTCATTGGAACAAAATGGGTTTTCAAGAACAAGAAAGATGAGTTAGGACATGTCGTCCGAAATAAAGCTCGTCTAGTAGCAAAAGGCTATAGACAATGCAAAGGAATTGATTATGATGAGACGTTTGCTCCAGTAGCCCGATTGGAAGCAATAAGGTTATTCCTTGCATATACTGCGCATCATGAGTTCTCTGTGATGCAGATGGACGTGAAGAGTGCTTTTCTGAATGTGAGGTCAGGAAAGAGGTCTACGTTGAGCAACCACCAGGCTTCGAACAGGGAAATCAAGTTTACAGGCTACGGAAAGCCTTATATGGTTTGAAGAAGACCCCGAGAGCATGGTATGGAACATTGTCAAAGTTCTTACTAGACAATGGTTTCAAGAAAGGGAAAATCGATCAGACTCTCTTTCGCATCAAGGATGAAGGAAGTATCCTACTTGTGCAGATATATGTCGATAACATTATCTTTGGCTCTAAGAATCAAAGCTTATGTGATAAGTTTTCAGAGCTGATGCAAAGTAACTTCCAAATGAGTATGATGGGAAAGATGTCCTACTTTCTCGGATTGCAAGTCCAGCAATCGAGTGATGGAATCTTCATTCACCAGAGGAAGTACACTCGCGTTCTGATTGCTAAGTATTGTCCAGAGAAGACAAAAAGCTTAAGGATTCCAATAAGCACAAGCTGCCACATAAGCCTCGATGAAGGAGGAGACCCGGTGAATCCTACATTATATAGAGGTATTATCGGATCTTTGCTTTACTTAACAGCTAGCAGACCCGATATTTCTTATTCTGTCGGTGTATGCGCAAGATTTCAAGCAAATTCAAAAAAGTCACATTTGGATGTTGCTAAGAGGATTATCCGATACCTCAAGTGTACCGAGGGTCTAGGAATTTGGTATCCAAGGTCTGATGGGCTAGCACTTAGTGGATATTTCGATTTAGACTTTGGAGGGTGCAAGATTAATCGGAAGAGCACCAGTGGGACATGCCAATTTCTTGGACATAAGCTGATCAGTTGGTTTAGCAAAAAGCAGAACTCTGTGGCTACGTCTACTACCGAAGCAGAATATGTAGCAGCCGCAAGTTGTTGTGCGCATGTCTTGTGGATTCTGCAGCAACTGCAAGATGATCACATTCCTCCTGAATGTGTGCCGATCTACTGTGACAACAATATTGCTATGTGCTTAACGAAGAACCCCGTTCATCATTCAAGAATGAAGCATATTGATATCCGACATCACATCAATCGAGATCATCAAGAGAAGAAGGATATTGATGTTAAATATATATGCACTGAAGATCAGCTAGCAGATATGTTTAAAGTTAGTCCTCATGGAGCTAGAAGATGTTGTGGATGAATGAGTTCTTATTTTCATTCTTTCTGGATTTCTTGGATTTTCGGAGATGAAGGAGATAAATGTATCCAAGCTTATGTTTGATGTTGCTAATTATTGTTACTGAGATATTGCTGCTAAGCAATTGGATGCTGTGTTGGGAAATCTGGCTAAGTTTCCCTTCTCCAGTTGATTGCTTAGATCTTAGATTTGGTGTTTAGTGTTTTGGTGGATCAAATCCTAAGTCCAACCAGCGTCAGCTTGTCTCTAGAATAGCTCTAGTCTCAAATGTAAAGTCCTGTTTAGGTCTTTTGAGTTGTAAGTCGCAGCTGATCAAGACTCATGCTGGCTACTGTTCACCAGCATGAGATGTGCTTACCAGTTGAGAGAAGTCTCACCAGCAAGCGGCTGACGAAGACTCATGCTGACACTGTTCATCAGCATGGAGTAGAGCTATTGACTGGTTACTGTTCACCAGTTGGGAAGATTTCACCAGCAGGAGGCTGAGAGATCTTACCAGCAGAATATGTGTTCTGGCTGACACTATTCACCAGCGGTGAAGCCAACAGTCACGGGAGATTCCAAGAGATAACATCAAACGAATTGGTAGACCTTGATTGTGCTAAGGAAAGTCACCAGCAGAGACTGCCAGCACAAGATCACCAGAATGATCTACCAGTCGGAGGTTATCAGCAGAATTGAAGATTCGCTCTCCCGAAGACTTAGAGACAAAAAGAAGATTCGTCTGAGGAAGTAACTGACAGTGTATGACTTTAAGGAGGATGCCTTAAAGTCTATCAGTTCAAGACTATCAGTTCCGATTCCTCGTACTGACGAATAGAGTCGTTCTGACACAAAGAGATCTGTGTCAGATAAAGCGACCAAAGGTATGGCGCTTTCCGGAAATTCCTACCTGCCGCCTGCAGAAGGACATGCGAGGACAGAGACTTTTCCGGATATGTCCAAACGGCTAGTATTTGAATCTGAATCTCACGTCTATAAATACGTGAGATCCAACAGCATTCAATACTCTTGCCCAATCTTAGCCACTCTTGACCTACCGAAAGCTCAAACGCATTCATATCAGCGAATAAGCAGTCTTTCGAGGCTTTTCTTAAAGCTACTCCGTGTGTCAATCATTTGAACACGAGACTCCAAGCTTCTAGCTTGTGAGTTATTGATCTCATTTGGTGTTCTTTCTCATTCCGAGGAAGAACATAGCAGCTCTTGAGCCAGCCAGCTCCAGAGTTATTACGGGCAGTTTTGCCGCCAGCAAGAGTCAAGTTCTTGGGAGAACTCAACACCCAATCAGTCGGAGGAGGAGGTTGAAGTGACGTGCTCGCACTCCATCCATCTGACAAGAGTTGAAGAAGGACAAGGACCGGGAGCGGTTGATCCAGTGAACTGGTAGACGAGGCATCTACCAGCTGGAAATAGATCGTAGGAAATCTTGTACCGGATTACTCTTTTTAGTGAATTTCCAGTGCTTCGACTGGAGAGTGGACGTAGATCTGTTGATCGAACCACTATAAAATATCCTTGTTATTTACTGCTTTCAGCATTTACTTACTGATTTAAAACCCAGCACCCAAGTGCTGGAGTATAACTGAAACCAGTTTATAACTGTGCAAACTCGACTCTAAAATTAGCTAAGTCCTGAGTCATCAGCTGACCAGCCAGTTGCCAGTCAGCTGAATACTCAGTTGCCAGTTGACTTACCAGCTGACAAGGTCCCAGTCAGCTGTGTAACCAGCAGAGTGCAAGAAACGAACTTACGTATTTTCCGCTGCCAAAGTATACCCTGATATCCGGGACCAACATGCTGAGTCCTAGCTCTCAGGAGATCCTAAGAGGTTTTCTCACAACAAGTGGTTCAGACGTCTGCTAGAGGTTGAATGCTAGGTCCAAGCTCTTAGCATTTCATCGGAATGCTATAGTTCTCTAGCAAGTGGTACAAACGGTTGCTAAGGAATGTTTGCTAAGTCCAAGCTCTTAGCAGACAACATGTGAATGCTATGATATAAGCATTACATACGGTGCCAGCAATTGACGCGGTGGATACTAGATTTTGGATGCTAGAGGTGTGGATGCTAGGATCCGGATGCTGAATCCAAGAAGACTATTTGAGTGCTAAGGATTTCCAATGCTAGCCGATTGCTTAATCGAAGCTCTCAGCAGTCTCCGGAAGTCAAAGCGGGAAGTTTTTTAATTTGAAATGATGTGTCCGACACGGTGCATTTAATGCGTGCAACTGGCTGCATCAAACTAGGAGGCGACACGTAAAAAGCACTCGAGCGTTTTGGGGTGTGGGCTACCATACGAACCATCTCCGCTACGCTAAACTGTCGATTGAATTTTAAAAGGTGTTTCCCCAGCCGTTTGATCATTACTCAGAAGGTATAAACATCTCACTTCGTTCAACTTTAAAACCTTCTACACTCTGAGTATCTGAAACCCTAGAATTTCTTAGTCTTCCAAACACTCGCAAATTCTCCCAACTTAGAAAATCTTTCAATATGTCTGCTAATTCTGAATCTCCTCAACAATCTGACTCTCAAACACACACTGATACATGTGATTTCTCTACAAAATATGGATTTCCCATCCATTCCCTCAATATCGATGTGACTCTACACGAGCGGTGGGCACCAGAATATACAGGGATTGTCAAGAAAGAATATGTAGAAGATGACATCCCATATGGTCAACTGGTGACTCTGGCCAGGAAGAAGAAACAATCAAGCTTATCTAACAATCAGAGGAGGGCGGCACAAATTATGAAAGACCGCATTCTATACACTCCTCTCGCTGCACTTCAATTTCCAGATTGGATAATGGAAGTTCTAGCCAAGGCAGGGGTCCTTCGCTACTTGTCAGCAGAACCATTGTAGTGCCACTCACACATGGTTTCTGAGTTCTACACACGTGCCGTAGTAGATGAGGCTACCCAGAAGTCCTTCAAGACTTCGGTCTTTGGCACGATTTTGGAGGTGAATGCTAATATTCTTGTAACAAATTTTTAGCTCCCCAACAAAGGCGAATGTATTGCCATGTACAAGTTGAATGATCTGGATGAAATGGAGAAGAGATGGAAAGCGTGGAAGAAGCCCAAATTGGTCAAAGATCAGAAGGGAAAGCCGATCACCTTCAAGGTTGCTACTCCCATCAACTAATTCAAAGATGAGTACAAGACTCTTGTTGAGCTTGTAATTTAGATGTTCCAGTGTGATGCTGGTTCATACTCTGAATTGTCGGCGAAGAAGTATTCGGTGATGATGGCGTTGGTGGATAAAGTGGAATGCAATTGGGCAGAATTCTTTTATGGGCGATGGTTGGAGCACGCAAGGAAGAATCTGAAGATTAAGGAGGAAGGAGTATTCACATCCAATGTGAATTTTGGATTGAAGATTAGCAAATTTATCGAGATGTTCTTTCACAAGAAAAGACTCGACAGAGGAGAGAAATTGCTTCCAACAGACTTCATTCCGATGACAAAGAAGGCACCAACTCCGATCAATCCCACCAGACCGATCATTCAGAAGGGCAAGTCCAATGTTAACAAGAAGATTTCTACCTCACCAGAAGTGCCCCATCCAGGCGAGTTAGTATTCCAGAGATTGCAGCAGGCAATTGCTATGACTCCAAAGGAGATAGCAACAACATAGATGGCTGCAGAGATAGAGCAATGCTTTCAGAACCTAGAAGATATCGAGAAGCTTGGAGATCTGCCCGTTGAGCAAATTAAGGAAATCATGGCGAAGAAGCAAGCAGAACAACGAGCAACAGATTTGGGTCCGATTGCGGTGGCTATACCCAAAAGAAAGAGGTCAGATGTTGCCTCTCCTCAGAAACCGAATAGGACACGCAGACGACTTGTCAAGTTTGCTGAGAAAGAGAAGGCCGAAAAAGAAGCAGCAAAGAAAGAGGTTGCTGAGAAGCAAGTGAAGGATGCTCCTCTCTCCTCTAATTCTTTTGAAGAGAGAGTGCGAGCTGTAAGGAAGTCGATTTTGAAGAGGAAGGCTGAGAAGAAGGAACAAGATAAAAAGAAACATAAGAAGGAGATGGAAAGGCTCACTTTCGATGCGCGGGATATGAATTTTGAGCATGTAAAGAAGGCGAATGAGGAGTGTGCTGCACAGAAGGTTGTTGATCAGCAAGCAGCCAAGGAAGCTGCTGCATTAGTAGCATGAGCTGCTGAAGACACCAGGAAGCATGCAGTTGCTGCTAAGAAAGGAAAGGAGAAGTTGGTACCTGTTGTTCCCACTCCCACTCCAGTAGTAGCAGAAAAAACAGTGATTGAGCAGGAAGCGATGACAGATCAAAACTTCGAGAGGTTGCTGGAGACCGAAGCTTTTAATGAGCCAGACCGCCCTCAAGGAGGAGTCTCAATAAAGGAGCCTCCTTTTGAGCAAAGGGAAGACATCAGTGATGAGGAGGTAGTATTCAATGAAGCTTCTAGCTCGGATGGAATGCTGAACTTGATGGTGGCACATCTGATTGAATCAAAAAGGGAAATGCTGAGGCAAGGCCTAGCATGGAGGTTCCTGCTAAGGCGAGGCCTAGCATGGAGATACCTGCTGAGGCGAGGCCGAGCACCGATACACCTACTGAGGAAAGGAATGAAGAGTTCATTGAACAAGATCAAGCATTCTTAGCCTCATGCTTTTATGAATCCGACTCTGATGGAGAATCTGCAGACATTTTTTGATGCGAAGCTCCTAAGGAAGATTTCAACCAAAAACAATGAGTCTCTACGAATTCCTTTTAAAGGACTCCCAGGCCGAAGGTTCAAGCTCAGGAGAGTGGCACAGTTGTGTGCTCCTGTATACCTTGCTGAGGAGGTAAATTCTAACTTTTCCCCCATGGCTTATGAAATTGAAGAGTATGTGTAGGCAGAGATAGAGAGGGATATCGCTAGCACCTATTATGTTGAGCTAGATTTGGACACATCCGAAGGAAAGTTGCTAAATTAGGAATTCAGGAGAAGGAAATTTTTTGATTACGTGATGCATCAACTGTCGTTTGAAGAAAGGATGCTGATAATCATCGCTAAAGTCCTAAACTTCTGGAGGTTGGAAGAACAGTGGGCAAATGATTGGATTGACCAAGTGGCTGGTTCTAAGAAGTTCACAGACAAGCAGGTGTTTGCTCGCCTTCAAGCAATTAAAGTCCACAGTATGTTTTCACCTCCACACACCTTGCCTAAATCAACTTTTGCTCCTGATGGGTACTCCGATGCCAGAATTGAGTTATCCAAGCAACAAGCTAAGGCAGCTGCAGAATATCAGAGGAGGCAAGCAGAGTACAAGGCCATAAAGAAAGAAAGACTAATGGCTAGGACGGCTGCTATTGCTGCTGAGCGTGAGGAAGCAGAATTGAGCACTAAGGATAAAAGGCTTGTCCTGTTTATGGAACTTGATATTCTTAATGTAATCCAAGTGGCTCAAGCAAAGGTGGCTAAGATTGCTGAGACAATTTAAATCACGGAGGCCACAGAGTGAATAATGGCTGAGGAGGCTCGCTACGTTGATGCCCAAGCTGAAATTGCTAAAGCCAGGAGCGCAGCTATGTTCTTATTTGCTGAAGAAGATCGCTACTCAGATGCACAGGGAGAAATTATTCAAGCCATGGAGTCAACACAGCGCTTAGTCGCGGAGGAGGCTCTCTACATAGCTGCTCATGGTAATGGAGATGTTGTAATGGAAGATGTTGCCACTGCTGAGAGTCGAGAACTTGTGATAGCTACCACTTCTTCATTCACTGCTATACCTGTAAGCTCCCATGACTTCAACTTTGCCTTTCACTCAGCTGTTCAATTTGCTGTGCAAAATGTTATATCTACCATCAATGAACGAGTGGCGGAGGAGGCTGTTGGAATAAGGAGGGAAGTTGAAGAAGTGATGAGTGAAGTATCCGAGGTTTGAGCTGAAGTTGCTGAGGTTAAAGCAGATGTCTCTGAAGTGAAGACAAACATGGATGTAATGAAAGATCACGTTGCTGAATACCAGCAGCAGATGGTGCAAACTGTAAACTCTTTTTCCTCCACCTTTTTGGCTGTTCTCATAGAGGGGGAAGAATGGAGGCTTGCTGAATTAGAGCAGAGGAAGGAGGAGGAAGAAGCACTTGCTGCGGAGGAGCGCAGTGTTACTCTGGAAGAGCTAACGCAGAAAGAGATGGATCTCAAGATCAAAATCCTGGAAATAGAGAACGGGAAGGTTGCTAAAAAGCTCGAAAGAGAAGTTAAGGAGAGGGAAGCTAGCAAGGCCTATTTCGAGAAGTTCATGCAGTAGATAATGAACAAATTTGATGAATTAGACAAAGGGAAGAAGCCTGCTCCTAATTCTTAAGCCTGAATTTCTTATCTTAGCAAACCTTATGTATCATTTATTTTTTATCTTTTCTAGTTTCATTGTACTTGTAACAATCACTCATATGAATGAAACTAGATCAGACTTAGACAATTTCTCATTGTCCACTTCTAATTTTTCGTGCGTGTCTTAGTTGATATACACTATCTGTGTATTCAACAAAACTGCATGTGGATGCTGAGATTATTTATTTTTGGATTGATTGTGAATGCTTGCTGATTTAATTGGATGCTAGAATTCCTAGCATATTCATTGCAGCATTTACTTTTGTATTAATCGAGGAATATTTCCCAGCACTTTGTGAGGGGGAATTTTATTAGAACTATGTTGGATAAAACTCTGAGTTAGATTGCTAGAATAGCTCTGTTACTTAGAAATTTTTTGTAAACTCAGAAATTTTTCCTCTTCGATTCAGCAAGTGATAGTAAGCTTTGATCGCACCAAAAAGGGGGAAATTGTTGGGAATTATTCGCGAATTCCTCCTTTGGATCAAAATTGTAAAAGGTTTTGTTGAATCAAAATCTTAGTAGATTGGTCGATCATTGCTGAAATCTAGCATAGTCTAGCAACTCTTATGTAATATCCTGTTTAGGAAAAATATCGAGTTGTAATAGATTAGGAAGTGCTTGAGAATATTGCTGAAGGATTCAACAAATGGAACGGAGAAAATCAATTCAAGCAACTTCGGGATGCTAGAAGAGTTCTCAGCAGATGGTAGTTGCTAGAGACATCAGCAGACGAGAATGACTGCTAGAGATGTTAGTGGTCAAGTGCTAAGAAGATGCATTGCTAAGGCATTAGCAATCATATGCTAAGGAAGAGACTGCTAGGAGTCTTACTCAGCAGTCGGAAGCAAAGGTAGCAGAATGCTAAAGGAGATAGCATTCGCTAGCAGATTGCTAAGTAATAGCAATCGGCAGTCAAGACTTAAGTGCTGAAATACGTATTTGCTGAAGGAGTCAGCAGATCGGAGAGCAGATTGCTAGAAGCGTGTAGCAATCAAAAGACTTAGCAGATCATTCCAACATTCTCTGAGAATGCTAAGAAAGTATTATATCTAGCAACGATCGCTAATACTACCATTCTGACAAAAGTACAAGCAAAAGAAAAAAGCTTTCCCGAAGTAGGTCGGAAAGAACTGTACAACGCCAGAAAGGACGGATAAAGTCAAACTCCTTTCGGAAGAAGAAGCCGTTGTGTCTAACGGGTATGGAGATTCAGAGTTTAAATCTCCACATATAAAAGACAAGTCCAAACAGACAGACGACCTCTATGACTACTACTGCTTAACCACTGTTTCATTACTCACGAACTAAGGAACCTCAACCACAATTGAAAAGGCATTTATTGTGAGATTCCTTTGACATGCAAAAAGTGAGAAAGTAGTCAGTTGAGAGCACGAGACTTGAAGCATTCAAAGCTCTCAACAACCATAGTGTCCCCCACTTGAAGATCTGACACTACATTGAAGAGATTCCTTGACTTAGTTCAAGAATCCAATCATTGAGATACCTTCCATCCTAGGAAGCATCCAACAGTCACATCTATGAAAAGAGATTGACTTCGACAGGCTTTTGCCAAAACCAGACAAGTTCGTAGAGAACTATAAAACCTCCATTACAGTGAAGGACAAGTTTTACGAAGGCGCACCCTTGACTTGGCCGGAGTTGCTAACTAGAACATTGAAGCATCGGAGGATAGCTTTGTAGTGGCTAGGTTGAAGGTTCACTACCTGCTACAAGTGTTCGGCGATTCCTTGTACTTCAATATCTTTTTAGTGAATTCTCATCGATACGACTGAGGAGTGGACGTAGATCTATTAGATCGAACCACTATAAATCTTGTGTGCTTTACTGTTTTATTACTTACTGTTTGTGTGTTGTGATTTGAAACCTAGCAATGATGGTTGCTAGAGCATATAACTGTAAGAAACCCTAACTTCTACCTTGATCTAAACATTTTGACAAGAACATAAGTGCAAGATAATCTTTAATCTTTCGCTGCATTCGTGTGTGTTGGTTGTTTCCTATTCACCATGACGACTCTGATCTGGGACCAACAATCCACTTATCTTAAAGTTTTCGATGCTCAGCAATAGAATTAGCGAGAGGGACTAGCAGACACGGTTCAGAAATGATGAAATTGTGTTCTTCCGCAACAAGGATATAATCCAAATTACGCTTCCATTCCAGGAGATTTGGACCATTGAGAGTATTTTGTGCGAGAATATAAATGACATTATTTAAAACAATATCTGAAAACAAATATGCGAATTAAAGTAAGCACGTGCTACGAACGATAGAAACAAATATGCATAGAAGCTTTAGATAAAATAATACAATTTGTTTCATCCAATTTCCCAAGTTAATTTACCGCAAGCTACCCGAGTAGACGTTTATGATCAACGTACAACCAGACCAAAATAGGTCATTTAATTTCTCTCCATTTAGATTAATCATAGAGACTTGTAAGATTTGTATCATTGCAAGCTATCTGAGTAGAGGTTTGCTTTGAGGCTCCCACTTCTTATCTTAAAATAAATATTTTATTTAGAAACCTGAACGCATTAGAATTGGTAAGTTATTTCTAACGCAAGCTACCCGAGTAGTCATTTACGCTTCGGAATACCTTACATCTAATGAGAGGTCGTATATGTGGAGGTCTAATGATTTTAGTTAGAAAAGAACTAAAATCCAACTTAGTATTTTAATTTCTAAAGGTTTCGTGCGAACACATTATTTTATGTTTCATAAATTATGTCACATCTAAATTCCATCATAAATTAAAGAGATTCCAGAATTAATAGATACCATTTAAAACATAAAATAAATCACATAAAACATGCTTGATAATAAAACATACAACATACTTAAAACAGTAAATAAATAAAGTAAGCATGCTTTCCTGTTATTAACTAGGTCGCACATAAAAATCACATCATACGATAAAACAATTAAATGAACAAAAACAATTTCTAGGGGCCCCTCAGATGCAATTACAAATTAAAAGTATCGATTACAAGGCTTTAATTTTTCATACAGATCTTCAAAATTGGGCTCCCACTATTGAATCTGCAAATCAGGCTGCATAATGGGCTAGAACTAGGGTTCATAGCTGAACCGGGCCCCCTCCGGGCTTGGGAGCATGAAAACAGGCCCGGCTACACCAACCCTAGGGTTTGTAGCAAGCCCTAGAAACCACAAAACACAAAACTACTGCCGCCGCCTCCTCACCGGTGCAGCCACGCCAGCAACTCCAGCTGTCACCCTCGCGCGATGTCTCTTGTCGGACGAGAGTCGTCAGTCGTGACGATCGCAGCCAGACGGCTACAATCGTGAACCACAATGTAATACTGTTGTTGGCTTCCTTGCAAACAGCTGCACGCCTCCTGTGCTCGGCTGTTATCGAAACACAACCATCGACATTGCTTAAAGAGACAACTAGGAGAGACTGAGGTGTCGGGGCTTGCAAATGCCAGCGAAGGCGTGGCCCAGCTGCGTGCATCACAAACTCTAGGGTTTGCTCCTTCACGATGATGCCACCCTCGTGCACCATTGACCTTACTCCACCACGCCGCCCATCGCAGCATGAGGCCTGTCGACGGCCCTCTGTTTGCCTGGAATGACTTCCAGTGTCACTACAGCTAGAGAAGCAAACACGCACAGTGGAAGGCAACCCACCCATGTGTGTCGCCATCCTCTGCCGCCCCACATCGTCGGTCGCTGCCTATTCTCCGGTAGGTGGCTATCAGGCTGTTGTTGGGATGTCTTGTTCTTCATTTGTTTTCGGTTTTTAAATTTTATAGATCAAAATAATAATACAAAATAAATAGATCTTGATATGTTTCATGTTTTTTTCCTATCAATCTAACCATAGATTTTCTCATGGTGAAATACAAAACAAAAACGAGAAGGCCAAGAGAATAGAAACATCCACAACCATTTTAAATCCATTCATAATAAATATGAACATAATTCTTAATTTATTTAAGATAGAGACTAAAAATTCGAACCTGGCTCTAATTCCAATTGTAGGAACTGAGTCTATAACAGACAACGTGAATTGTATTTTATTATTTCAATCTTTTAGATCGTTCTTAGGATATCCAAAATAAATCAGATAAAAAAACGAGGCGAACATTATCCATGCTACTAATACTTAATTGCAAAGGATGGATTTACGGAATACCTGAACTCCAACTTCTGAACTGCAAATTTGGATTGACGGCAGAGGATTGCGGATGTAGGCATCTTGATCAATGCTAATGTGCTCGAACAAATTTGATCTTCTGATCTTGTGAGGATACTCTACCGAGTTCCATTAAAACCTCAAAGAAGTCGATTTGTCTTCCTTGAAATGGTGTAGCCGCAGATCTCTCTCTTGTATTTTGTAATACTGTATTGAATAATATTATCTCTGATATGAAGAGAGAAAGTCTTACATAGTGTTAGGGTTTGCAAACCCTAACCCTAATACAAATAATAAAGTGGGCCAGACCAGGGATCAAATGCAAATAATAAAGTGGGCCCTCCTTATGAATTAATTTCATGTCCAACTCATAACATAATTAATTAATAAAACATAAATTTGCTTTCACCAAAGAAATCATTGCTGACTCACCCCTTCATTACCATATTATTTGGGAAAAGGTTGCATTAAACTTGAATGATCCACATATTTAAGGTTTAGACATCCATTCATTAATTTGGTTTTTGACAATCAACCACATTTATGTAATCTCTTCTTTCCTGAATAATACGATTCACTCCTTTTCATTTATGTATGAATTAATAATTCAACCTGCAGGGTATAGCATATTGTACCTTGTGAGTTCCTCAGGCAATGTCTGAATTAATAATTCAACCTGCAGGGTATAGCATAATGTACCTTGTGAGTTCCTCAGGCAATGTCCCCATCCTAAAACGGATATGATTACCTACATGTCCAGCCTAAGCAGGCTACACACAAACCCCCACACCCAATGAGAATGAGAATGACACATCTCATTGTTGATCCCATCAATACATAAAGATGTATCGGCACATCAAGTAGCTAATATAAGCTCATTTATGAATTGATGTGTCGCAGCCGAAACCAATAGCCTATCCAGGAACTGTCTCAGCTGTGATATCATTTATATCTCGCTAGGTCAAACGATTCATATGATCCTCTATGATCTCCTACACATTATATGATCATCCCTATATGCGAGATAATAGAATATTATAATTCGTATGACTATGTTGATGTAACACATTTTTAAGACCAATGTATCAAATGAAAACACTTAATCATAAATGTTTTTACTATACAATCCTAACAATTGGATTTTAGAGCACGGAGCTCTTCATTCATACATAGAATTTACCCATTGAGGGTCTTTAAGGGCAAGTTTGATGCTACGAGGTCCAAAAATAGTCGTGAAAGCTGAGTAGAGAGAAACACAGTTAATATCAACAGGATATCATGGTTTAAAAATACCAGATTCTGCTTGAGTGCGCATGGGGTGAGTTGGCTGAGCAGCGGGTGGTGTAGGAGATGGTAAGTCTGGAATAGATAGCGGTGGAGCATCTGGAGGAGTACGTGGTGGGTTTGAATTTTTGTCGTCCAGACATCGACGACATGATGTGGATTGAACTTGTGTAGAAGGCCGCAAACTAGTTGGGGAAGGAGATTAGATCTTGACAAATTGAGAGCAGGAGAGTGCACATGTTGATAACGAGGTTCGCATGGCAGAAAAGAGAAGATTGTGTTCGTGTAATATGGCATGCCGAGTTATATAATTGCGAGACGTGATGGGATCAAGACACTTAATACCCTAGTGGTTACTATTGTAGCCAATGATGATGCACGACTTACTTCTTGGTTGAAACTTATGTTTAGTATAGTCACGAAGACACAGTATAAGCGACAACCAAAGATATGAAAGTAGTCGTATGCTAGTGAGTGCCCATAAATAATTTTGAAGGGAGAGATATTACTAAGAATTTGTGTAGGAAGTTTGTTGATTGTTTAAACGGCTGCGCTAAAGACATCGACCCAAAACTGGAGAGGAGTCGATGAGTGAAAGAGGAGGGTTAAATCCATTTTAGTAATGTGACGATGCTTGTTAATGGATTCATGAACTGAATCACGAAGTCCGTTTGCCAAGGATCGTTAATTGGAATATCAAAAATAAATTGTATGCCTATGATTAATCCTAACATGCTCATATTGAATATGCATAAAGGGGTTTATGCGGAATACCTGGATTGTGAAACCCTGAAGAACGAGTGCGCGAAGATTCCTCTTGATCTTTTCCCACGCACAAGGATTTAATTCATGAGGAAATAAATCTATGAAAATTAGTATGTAATTTTCGAAAACAAGAAGGAGAGAGAATAAAGAAGACAATCCTCCTAATCTGATCTTCTGATCTGTATCCCAACTCAATCTGAATATCTGGTGAAAATTCCCTTCAGATTCCTTGCCCGGTTGAGAAGCAGAATTTCCTCCTCATTTCTCAGATCAATCGATCACCACAGCTCCCAAATCCTGGTTTGCTGTATGCAATTTATGATCTTGTGGTGTGTTGAGATCTGAGGAACTGAGGCTTATTTATAGGAAAATGCTGGACTTCTATTGGGCTTGAGTTTCATTGGCCAGACCAGGGACCAGAATGAAAATAGCAAATAAGGCCTATCAATTAATTAATTCCCATATTCAACCCAGAATATAATTAATTAATTAATATTGATTCATTCCACCAGAGAATCAATATTGTCCTACCAATTTGCTACCACGTTTTGAGGTACGGGTTGCATGGGCTCGGTTTATCCCCACATTAAAGGTTACAGACATTCGTTAATTAATTTAAGCTCTGACAAGCTATTTAATTAATTAACATCTTATATTCCTGAGTCAAATCCACTCAAACCTTTTCACTTATGCAGGACTTTAGCATAACGAACCTTTTGAGCTGCTCAGGGAATGTCACCATCCTATGTTGGAGGTGGTTACCTAGTTCCAGTACCAGACAGTCATACACAAACTGCTATTACCCAAGATACAGATATACAGGCTCAACCAGAGCCTTTCACTACAACTCAAAGTAATACACAATCTGCATATACTTCTGTACCTTCATATAGGCTTAGGATCTCATCAAGCCATAGAGATCTAGATTCTTTTAATGTCAAATATAAGAATCAATCTTGACTTAGGTCCTTATCAATGTGTGCCCCACACCAGCATACCAAGCCATCCAAGATAATATGCTTATTATTGCGTATGCTGCAGCCTACACCGACAGTTTATCTAGGAACTGTCTCAGCTGTGATAACTATTTATATCTCTCTAGGTCAAACGATCCCTACGATCTTCCGTGATCTATTACACACCGTATGATCTCCCTATCGACGAGATAATAGAATAATTGCATTTGCGACACATGTTTGTTAATTCAGATAGGAGATGAACATACAACATTTATGATTCCCAGTATATTAACCAATCGACCTTGTACATAATATACCAATCATAATGCTTTCAGTATATAAATCCATCAATCTCCCACTTATACTCAAAGCATTATGCAGGTGCTTTCCAGGGTATAACGCGTCTAAACTAATCTAGCTATTACATCAATCATTCTACGTGGTTAGCTTTGCCCTCAGCCTATGGTTACATACATGCATCTCGTAGACCTTCTAAGGCAGAGCCTTTGTGAATGGATCCGCTAGATTATCTTTTGTATCAATCTTCTCTACTAGCACATCACCCCTTGCTACGATTTCTCGTATAATATGGTACTTCCTTTCAATGTGTTTTGTTGTTCTGTGACTTCGTGGTTCCTTTGAATTAGCCACAACTCCCGAATTATCACAATATACCGTGATGGTCTTGGGCAGCTTAGGAATCACGTCCAACTCCAAAAGGAAGTTTCAAAAACAAACTGCTTCTTTCGAAGCTTCAGAGGCTGCCACATATTCTGCTTCCATGGTGGAGTCAGCAATGCATTTCTGCTTTGCACTCCTCCATGATATGGCCCCACCTCCCAATGTAAACACATTGCCAGAGGTGGACTTCTTTTCGTCTCGGTCTGCCTGGAAATCCGAATCAGTATAACCCACAGGGCACAACTCCTCACACTGATAGACGAGACAATAGTCTCTAGTCCTTTTCAAGTATTTGAGTATGTCCTTTACCGCGGTCCAATGCGCCTGTCCAGGGTTAGACTGGTATCTCGCTACCATGCCTACAACAAAGCAGATATATGGCCTCGTACATAGCATTTCATACATAAGGCTCCCCACGTCCGATGCATACAGCACGTTCCTCATCTCATCTTTCTCCCTTTGTGTCATCGGACACTAATCCTTGGAAAGATGTATGCCATGTCTGAAGGGTAACAGACCATTCTTGGCAGTTTGCATGCTGAAACGGGCAATCAAAGCATCCACATATGACCCTTGAGACAAGGTCAACATCCTCTTATTGCGCTCCCGCAATACTTTTACCTCTAGGATGTATCCTGCCTCCCCAAGGTCCTTCATATGAAACTTTTCGGATAACCTCCCCTTTATGCCCGACAATACTTCCACATTGTCGCCAAATAGGAGAATATATCATATACATAAAGTGCAAGGAAAACCACGCTTCCGCTGACACATAGACGGTACATGCAACTCTCGTTTGAAAATTGAAATCCATCTGCCAGATTTCTAGGTCCTTATGTGCTGCTATGGCTAGGAGTATACGAATGGACTTAAGCATGGTTACCGGTGAGAATGTCTCGTCATAGTCTACACCTTATTTCTGACTATAACCCTTTGCCACCAGCCTTGCTTTGAAAGCTGTAATTTCACCATTCGCTCATTTCTTTCTTATGTATACCCATTTGCACCCTATGGCTCGACAGCCATCTGGCTAATCAATTTTCTGGTATACATCCATAGCCGTAATGGATTCTATTTCCAAATCCATGGCGATCAACCAATTGTCTGCATCTTTATCAAATACCGCCTCATCATATGTCCAGGGATCGGTATCATCCAGTACGTTTTCTGGGATCAAGTCAGAAGAGTCTCCCACGAACATATACCTTTCGGGTTGGTGGACAACCCTCCCACTGCGATGAGGCATCTGAACCGTGTCAGTAGTTGGCACAATACGCGTTGGTCCCATACCTTGCATTAGTGGCAGTGTTTTTATAGCCTCACCTGTTACAGGTGGATTTACCACTACACTAGGCTTTCGTGATGGAATTGCTTCTTTATCCTCAAGCTCGTGGAGGATAATTTCACTCTTGGATCTGTGGTTTCTTACATATTTGTCCACCAAGAATCTTGCGTTGGTACTGACAACCACTTTCTGATTCTCAGGACAATAAAAGTAACCACCTTTCGTTTGCTTGGGATATCCTACAAACAGCATCAGCTTACACCTATTTCCTAACTTATCAGGTTCCTTTGTCAGCACATATGTTGGACAACCCCAATCCCTCACTCTGTTCAAACTTGGCTTTCGCCCATACCAGAGTTCCATAGGCGTTTTAGGAACTGATTAAGAAGGTACCAGGTTAAGCAAATAGGTCTTTGTCTCCAATGCATATCGCCAAAACGAAATCAGCAAGCTTGCATAACTCATCATTGACCTGACCATTTCCAAGAGAGTTCTATTTCTTCTTTCCGCTACACCATTTTTTTGAGGGGTTCCTAGTGCAGTCCACTGGGATGTAATCTCGTTGTTTGACAAGTACTGCAAGAACTCGTTACTGAGGTATTGTCAACCACGATTTGATTGTAGTGTCTTGATAGTCTTACCTAGCTTCTTTTCTACCTCAGTCCTAAACTCTTTGAATTTCTCAAAGCATTCAGACTTGTGGCAAAGCAAATAGACATATCTGAATCTTGAGTAATCGTCAATGAATGTGGCGAAGTACTCATAACCTCCACGAGCTTGCGTGGACATTGGTCCACATAAGTCAGACTGGATCAATTCCAACACATCCTCTGCTCGACACTGACTTGCCTTAAAAGGCCTGATCGTCATCTTTCCCTCTATAGAGGATTCACAGATTTGATGCGGTACCACTTGAAAAGAATCCAAGAGCCCTTCACTTGCTAATCTTTTAGTCCTCATTAGATTGATGTGACCTAGTCTCAAGTGCCAGAGATATGTTTGATCCTCATCGTAAGAAAACTTTCTCTTTAAATGATTATTATTATTGGATGAGTTTGCAATATTCACGGAATATTTATGCATACAATCAATTATATAGAGAGAGTCAATCAGTTTGCCATGACAGATAACACCGTTATTACCAATGATAAAAACTCCACTATAAAAAATAACTGAATATCCATCACTAAATAACTTGGAAACTGAAATTAAGTTCCGCCGAAAAACCGGCACATATAAAACATCTCTCAAAATCAAAACATTGTTTTCAAAGCATAAAGTAAAATCTCCAATGGCTACTGCTGAGACTCGCTCTCCGTTGCCCGTTAAGATGGTAATCTCGTCATGCTCCAACTGCCTTGTCGGCCTGAACCCCTGCAAAGTATAACAAACATGATCAGTAGCACAAGTATCCACTACCCAAGAATGGGTAGAAACCGATCTAAACATGTTTCCGTTATAAATGCACATGACACACCTTGTCCAGTCTTCCTGACTTGACAATCTTTCTTCAAGTGACCAGCCTTGCCACATCTGAAACACTTAACTCTTTTAGCAGGCACGCCCGGTGTCCTTTTTGACTTTCTCCCAGAAGTTGTACCTTTGACTTTCTTCTTAAACATTCCTTTGCCCCTCTTGCCAACCAACACAACAGGACGGTTACTAGAAGTAGCCAAAGCAACTTTTTCTGGTTGCATTACTGATTCCGCTGCCATCAAGTCATTGAGTAACTCGTTAAGAGTGTATTCTTTCTTGTGCATGAAAACATTTAGTCTAAAGTTCTCAAAGGACTTTGGTAGAGAGTTGAGAATGATATCAACCTGCGCTTCTGCATCGATACCACCTCCGTGCAGCGTTAGCTCATCCATAATGTGAGTCACGCTGACCACGTGCTCTCTAACCGAGCTACCTTCTACCATTTTCTTTCCCACGATTTCCCTCATGAGATTGAATCTGATTGCTCGGTCTGACTCACCATAGGTCGCTGTGAGGCTGTCCATTATATCACTAGCATTACCATATGAATGATGCTGTTGTGCAAGTACCTTGGACATAGTAGTCATAATATAGCATTTCACTATATTGTTTGACTTGAGCATTAGTGGGAGCAGCCGGACGAGGCTTATCAAGGACAAACTTGTGTTCCTCTGTGACAAGGATGTAATCCAAGTTGCGTTTCCATTCTTGGAAATTGGGACCGGTTAATTGGTTTTGTGCTAAGATATTGATCACATTTGGTAAAGACATGTCTGAAAATAATAAATTAAAGCATAAATTAAAACATAGTCGCAAACAATTGAAAAAATTAAATATTGATACCTTATAATAAAGCAATATTAATGTTTCCTCCAATTTGCTTAAGTATTACTATTGCAAGCCATACATGTGGACGTTTACAACTAAACACTTAACCAGACTGCATCTTTCACTTCCAGACCTTTAATTCCAATTCATGCTCGGGTTCCTTAGACAAATAAAATTAAATCTTTCTATTACAATGATTTAATTTAATAAAGATCTTCAAATGGGCTCCCACTCTTTAACTTGAAATCTGCAACATTGGGCTTGGAAAAATAAAATAGGGTTATTGGACTAGGAATTAGGGTTTCAGGCCCATAGGATTGTAAGAACCCTAGCCTTCACAACAGTTTGCAAACCCTAGCTGCTGCTAGGGTTGCAGCAGCCGCCACCTCTATTCAGCTGCCGCCGCCGGAGAATGGAGCAGCCCAGCCCCGTGCAGGTGGACCGCCGCTGGCCCCTGCGACTCGCGCCGCCTGCCTCTTGCGTGTTCTGCCGTCGCCGCTGCCACAGAAGTGCGGCATTGCACGCTGCGATTGCACCATCGCGCACCTGCCACCATTCCCGTCGCCTCCATCGCAAATAGTTGCAAGCAAGGAGAGCTCGCGACAGACCATTGCAACCACTGCTGCACAATCGCCACCACCGCGTGCAGCCTGCGCGCGGCTGCTCTCGCTCGTGCCCACCCATCGCGAACCGCAGCCCAGGCCGGAGGATGCTGCTGCGCACGACGACCGAGCAAGCCAACACCACTGCCGTGCGCGACTGTTGCTCGTAGAGATCCACCGCGCGCCTCCTGCGCGCGGCCACTGCTTAGCCCTCCGGCGGCCGCCGTTGCCGAACACTGCCACGCGCCGCCTGCGCGCGGCTGCAGCCTGTCCCCAGTCACTGGAAAACTGCTGCTTCACCTTGTCATTGTTCTTGTTCTCCATGTATTTCGGTTTACAGATTGAATAAAATTAAATAACAGATCTAGTCTATTACATATTTTCCTATCAATCTAATCGCGGATTTTCTCGCGATTTAAAACAAAACCTAAACAGAGAGGAGTCACGAGAACTAAAACATCCACGACAAAATAAATCCATCCACAACAAATTAAATAACATGCACAAACTATTTGTCAAATTTATTTTCCGGCAGAGCCATAAAATACGAACCTGGCTCTGATACCAATTGTAGGAACTGAGTCTACAATAGGCGACATGAATCGCCATTTATTAAAACTCCGCATTCGATTTATGGATATCAAAATAAATATCATGACAAACAGTAAATGCCCTATGCATGCTCCTATTTAATTTATTTCGTAGATTCAAAGGAATTCCTGAGACTCCAACGACTGATCTACAGATCTAGATCTATGATGGCAATGAAGATGGTGCAGATCTGGATCTGGAATCGTTCAAAGCGATGGTGTTCCTACAGATCTGATCTTATGATCTGTTCTCTTGCTCAATCCGAAAATTTGGTGAGGATACGCTACTGGATCTGCAGCCGCCCACTCTCTCTCAATCTCTCTAGGGTTTCTGATTTGAAACTTCACAACTTATGTGGGAAAATGAGAGATTCATCTATTTATATAGATCTGAGAATGGGCTATTAGGGTTTAATAAACCCTAATGGGCTCTGAGCAGTGTTGGGCCAGACCAGGGATCAAATGCAAATAATAAAGTGGGTCTCCTATTAAATAATTCCATGTTCAACCCAGAACATAATTAATTAATAAACATTAATTCATACCACCAGAGAATTAATGCTGACCTACCCCTTTATTACCACATTATTAGGAACGGGTTGCATTGACTTGGTTAATCCCCATATTTAAG